>ML778682.1:214042-225201 GCA_009831015.1 Picea engelmannii
CAAGTTCACTTTCCTTCATCTCATTATTCCACAATTAAGCATGGGTTCTCTTACCCCACAAAGCGTCTTCCCGTGAGGGATTTCACCATAAGGGGACCACTTTGGAGTTCATCCATATTTACTTCTTATCAACCATGAAAAAAAAATAATGAGTCATATTTACATCAAACAATATTGGGTCCATTACCCAAACCTTTATGCTACAGGGCTTTCTTCAAGGGTTGACATCAATGACAACCAACCTTAATCAACAATTTCTTCACTCATCCCATTGTACAAAACATTTTTTACTTTTATGTTATGTGTGAGGTGATTATTATCATATGGCTGAAGCCCAAAGAGAAGGCCCTAAGTCACTGATATGGACCACCAGATTTAAAATCAGAATAAAGAAAATCAGGATGCAGAAAAAGCACTGGAAAAGAAGATTCAGGGCAGTAGGTAGCTGGTACTTGGCACCTCAAAAGGAGAGAACCATACCCAAGTAGAGCGATTGTTGTAACCCTATGTTTCATAGGATCACCTGGTGATTCTAATCTCTTCTTCTAGTTTCATTGTATTGTAAATAATATTTTATTCTGCAAATGATTTACAAAAGAAAAGAAAAGAAAAGAAAAAGAAAAAGAAAAAGAAAAGAAAAAAAGAAAGAAAGAAAAAGAAAATATAAAAAATCAAAAGAGGGTATAAAAAATAGAAAAAGATCAAAAAGATAAAACCCCATGGAATAAATTTGGTTTGATTCATACTGTTTAACCATGATCAAACCCTTTGAATTTATTTTTATAGGCTAGTGAATAATTTTGGCCAAACAGTTTAATCTTGGCCAATTTATATAGGTTAGTGAATAAGTTTGACCAAACAGTCTAAGCTTGGCCAAAAATCTTAGGTTAGAGTAATTATTGACCCAATAGTTTAAACTAGGTTGATGTGTTAGGAAATTAAATTAGGAACTAGTTAGCATGTTTTGTTTCAATAAAAGTTGGTAAAAGGTTGATTAAATGCCTTTGATTTGAGTTAATATTATGTGTTTTTTACCCCTTGGTGACAAAAGAAAGAAAGGGGAGTTTGCAAAGACCCACAATATTTTTTTTATTCTAAGCCTATCAAGATTTGATAGCTTTGGTGCGTTGTGGCTAAAAGGCACACTAATCTCAGTGGCCAATCAAAGCGCACTCAGATGTACAGTCAACAGTGAATATCAGACCCCCTCGACCTTTCGACCTTTAACGGTGGGCGAGGGGGGGTCTGAGTTGGTGTTTTTTTGGCATAGGCCCCACATAATGTGTCAACTCCTCAACAACTTGTACCCCCCTCACTCATTACCTCTTATTGCCTACCCCCCCTCCGATAAACCTCCAAACCACTCATCAATACCATCACCACACTCTTCCACCACACTCCACTACCTTGGAAACACGTCACACTCCGATCACCTATCACACATCACATCCTATCCACCTGTTGGCCACTTAATTCTCGCCATGTCACACCTATATGCCTGTTGGCCAATCAATGTCATCCACCATGACCATTACCTGTCCAAATCATCACCCACATCGTAACATACACCCCTTTCCACCATTTAACTCCATTCTTTCACCATTCCTGTATTGTTCACAGATAGAGACATGGTCAACGCCACCATTTCCCGTTTGCAAGCTAAACGCCTTTAGATTTACCATCAAAAAGCTCCATTAAACCTGGTAATCACAAACAACAGTGTTTTCCATTTGGTGATCTTCATTTGACTATGGTACCCAAATCTAAATCCGTTGAAATAGAGGAAAATCCTTTCCTCCCTCCTCTCGTCGACCTGGATCGCATACCCCTGGCCGATAAAGATTATCTAATTGCAGATCCAAAGTTTGAATTCGACTTCTTCAAATTACACATCTGTCTCAAAGACATATTCCCAGACCAGAGCGATGAGATCGAACTTTGGGAGTCCAATCTCCCACTATACTTGTTTTCCCAGACCTACTATTTCACTGAGTTCACCCTGAAATGTCAAGCTCACTAACTTCGTGGAAAAAGGGCCATTGTGTCTTCGTCCGGTGAAACTCTATTCACCATCACCCTAGAAACGATAAACCAAATGCTGCAGATACCCAGAACTGATTATGTCGCCCCCTTCTCCATTGAAATCTTGACCGAGCTCTATCAGAAACTGTCTTTCCCACAGAGAGATCAAATCTTTGAAATCTTCTTACCTAAAAGCACACAGTTTCCTAAAAATAATCCCCCATATCATTATTCCATATTCTTAGTCAAAGGAAACCAAATCATTTCCTCCCTATGTTGCTTGCTAGGATACTATTCTGATGAATGGGTAGATGAGCCCATTCTAGGTTTTCTATCCATTTTCTCCACTGAAGAAAAGGCTACTACACAATTTTATTACAATTAGTTTCTAGCTGACATGATACATGAACAAATTTTCAAATTTTCCACAAAGGGAATGTTCAGGTACTCCTCAGTGCTGGTGTACATGTTCCTCTTCTTCGAGGCAGACAAATTCTCCTTCTCCCTCTAGAATTTGGATCAAGACATAAATCCTCAACCTGTGACCTCTTAGACATCAATAGTGAGGAAGAAATCATCCGAGTTCAGCTTCAAACAGTTCATTGACCAACTTTACCATCTAGTGGTATGCATGATAAGTGGAAAAACATAAGCAAGAATAAATGAGGAAGTCCATAGGATTCTGCACCTGTCAGACTTAGCCAAGACAGGGGATTGGTACCTTTACCAGGACCATACATAAATCAGGGTCTATGGGTGTGAGCTACCTCTTTACAAGCTGCCTAAGTACTTGCCTGTCAGAGTATTCACCCTGGAATACATCAGATAGATGATCAATTCAGATGATATCTACTTCATGACATTCAAGAAGAAGCAGTAGCTCAGGATCAAAGGCTAGATCGATTCTTTCATATGCAACAACATAGATGTAGGGGAAGAAGCTAATAATATGTTAAAGGAAATTAAGTTCGGCCTAAAATTCCCATGGAATTATGACCCATGCGGAATTATAGTAGAAACCAAGCTTAAAAACAAGATCTCTCCTTATGCTCATGTGCCAAAGCCCGAAATTGAAAGGTTCATGAATCAGACAGAGTGGCAGGAAAATACTTTGTTAGATATAGAACAACAACCTTCACCTACCAAAATTTCACATACCAACACTCCACAGGTACAAGAAGAGAAGAGAGCCAGGAAAGAAGTTTCTCCTTCAGTCACAGAAGTCTCAGCAGAAGATTTTCAAGTCTACAAAAAGAGAACCAAGACTAGCCATACACCTGACAGGTCTAGAGAAGAAGAAACTCAGTCCACCACAGTTATGGAGGGACCTAATTCATCAGTGTTCTTAGTTAACTAACATATAATTTCCACTTCCTCATCCAAGAAGAAAACAGATACCACACTATCAGCTAAGTCCTCACAGGAGCCTGTAGGACTCAATATCTTTGAGAAGTACAACTTGATCAAACAAAAGAATGAGTTGTTGACTAACAACACCTATGCACCATTTTGGAAGAAGACATCTACAACACAACATAGGTTACTAGCTGCATTCAACACATAGAAAGGAAAAATGCACATGGCGCTCCTCCAGGCACAGGTTCCTCATCTCAAGAAAATTTTTGATTACAAGAGGGAAACATTTGAATTTGATGTAAAAGAGGTGCATCCAAATGATCAAATGGACATGCATAGGAAAAAAGGGGAGATGATTTTCTCCAACCTGGAAAATACATCCTTAATTGTTGCAAAACTGCAGGTATCTTTGAACAATGTCCAGTCTCAGTTGAAGCTGGAAACAATATCTTCTCTAGCTAAGGATAACAAGATCAAATCCCTAGAGGAGATGGTACTGAAAATTTCCTATAATCCATCCAATGTTAAAGTAACCGAGGAACTACTAAAGAAGAAAAACGCTAACATAACATCTCTAAGGAAACAACTGAAACTCCTAGCCACTGAAGATTCAAAATCAAAGGAAAGGGATGAGAGTGAAGGCCATAAGGAGGAGATGATGAAATTGATAATGGAGAAGAATGGACATATTAAGGAGATGGAGGCTGAGATAGATAAGTTGGTCAAAGAGAAGGAACATAGTGTGCCGATGGTTTTCATCTCACTGAATTAATTTCCTCTCACAGGAATTAGTACAACAACAAAAAAAATCCCATCAACCATCCCAATGATAGTTCCAGGTGCTGCTGAGAAATTGGTGAAGAGAATGGAGGACATGACCCTGCAAAGAGAAGAAATTAAAATACTGCAAGAAGAGATTGAAAACCTCCAGAAGGTAAAATCCATGTTCTAGTCTAGCTACAACACAGAGATGCACAAATCACAGAGACTCACTCAAGAAATACACAAGTTGCAGAAGGAGACTGTCATGGCCAAGACACTGTCAGAAGCCAAGGAAAAGATCTAGATGGACATCAAAAAGTCAATGATAGCGATATGGCCCCTCATACAAATTGTGTTTGAACAACATGAATTGGTATAGAGAGCCAGACAAGCAATTGACAAGATAAGGGAAGAATTGGGAGAGAGGGCTATAGAGGCCACTGACATTATCAGGT
Organism: Picea engelmannii; assembly: GCA_009831015.1. Classification (NCBI taxonomy): domain Eukaryota; kingdom Viridiplantae; phylum Streptophyta; class Pinopsida; order Pinales; family Pinaceae; genus Picea; species Picea engelmannii. The sequence continues at coordinate 218,638 of ML778682.1, forward strand.
TCTTGAACTCCAAGACCAAAGAAGAGATGGAAGCATTGGAAATTGAAGACATGAAAAAAACGATCCTTGAGGTCAAGAAGGTTTTGACCAAGAAAGGATTGATGCTGCAATTGTAGGAGAAATCCCAAACAATGGACATTGGAGTGCAGAGATTTTTTAGCAAGGTTGATTCACTACATGAGAAGGGTCTTCCAGGTTTACTAGTGATAAACAATAAGCTCATCACTTTATTAGACTATAAATAGAAGATCCTCATAGTAGAAAAATATGGTTCTAAGTTTGCAGGCATACAAGGGAGAATTAATGGAAAAGCCTTCTTAGTAAAGCCCAAACAATGGACATTGCAGTACAAAGATTTTTCAGCAAGGTTGATTCACTGCACAAGAAAGGTCTTCCAGGTTTACTAGTGATAAACGATAATCTCATCACTCTGATCCTCGCAGTAGCAAAAGACGGTTCTAAGTTTGCAGGCATACAAGGGAGAATTATTGGCAAAGCCTTCTTAGAAAATTTGTAGTTGGACCTAAGCATCCAACATGAAATAAAATACATTTTCATCACAAAGCCCACCTTTTCCAATTATACTAAGATGGAAGAAACATACAAGAGGTTACTCAAGGTTTCCATCCCTAGTCAAAAGAGATGAGAATACCTATGTGCTTTTCTCAAGTAGAGGTGATGTGGATATCCGATTCAACATGAGGAACAATCAAGTCAAAGAGATGGATCACCAACTACTTTCCCCATAATCAACACCAAGGATTCGAACAGATCATCAACATTCATATTATTTTGTAATTTGTAATCTAGTTAGTTAGATTTTTGATCCACAATATCCTGATCATAAATGACAGGATCATATGTAATTGTTGTATAAATACTTCTTGCTTCGAAGTATGGAGGGTTGATTTTTGTGCCCAAGGAGCTATCTGTGTAATATTTCCAAAGTGATCTACCAATAATAAAAAGGCTATTTATAGGATTATTGCGTTTGATCGTTGGTGATGTTTATCTTTCTCTGTTAATGTTTATCTTACTCAGTTATCATTATTTTTTTTGTTTATAATCTTTAAAAGGAAGTTAATGAACAAAACTTGTCTTGTGCACATTGTTTCTGGTCTTTTATTGATCTTTATGTTATTCATATGATATTAAGTAAAAGGATTCTTAATTGCTTATTTGCTTGGTTGAATTCTCACCCGTTCTATCTTTTCATCCCTTTAAAATCTAATAGATCCAATGATTTTACTATCTCGCCCTGTGAAGGAACCTCATCAAAAGCTGTTTTCAGATCCTAATCTTTAATTTTGACCCCATAGCCCAATGGATGTTTAATGCAATTCTTCACCCAATCTTTATAAACAAACAAACAAACTCATATTAATTTAACTAGCCTAATATCTAAAACTCAAACATATCTAAATCATATAGAGAGATCCCTCTCTGAAACTGGTAGGGATAGATCCCAGTTTCGAAAGTGGTTTTGGTAATTTACCTCTGTCAATTTCTTCTACCCTTGACAACCTATGGGAATTACAAAGTGCTAACATGTCACACTTTTTCTGCTGCGGTTTTTCCGCTACACTTTTCCTACTGTAATTTTCTTGCTGCAATTTCTCTGCGACACTTTTTCTGCCGCACTTTTCTTGTCACACTTTTTCTTCTGCACTTTTCCTGTCGCACCTTTTTTTTTGCCTCACTTTTTCTGCTGCAATTTTTCTACCGCATTTTTTCTGCCGCTCTTTTTCTGCCACAGTTTTCCTGCCGCACTTTTTCTATCGCAGTTTTCCTGCCACACTTTTTCTGTTGCAATTTTTCTCTATCAATAATACCTTCCCAAATAACCTTTCAAAAAAATAGATATTCAATGATATTCAAGTGTGATTTGAATGAGAAACCCTTGCCGCTTATTTATACTTTTATGTAGCTTCCTCAAGGTGATCCCTTCTAACCATCTTAACCAACTTTTCTTATTTTAGGGTTAACCCACTTATAACCACTTATCCACTTAACTTAACCACTTTCCATAATTAGTAAGTTCTCCATTAAAATTATTATTTAAATAATTTATTTTGCATACTCTTTGACTTATAGTACACTTATCACTTCACTTTATTATTTAAATAATTTCTTCTTTGCAAACACTTTGACTACTTCGACCTTTTGGGGATTCTAGATGACTTATGAGGGTTCTCCGACTTCACGTGGCCATAACTCTCTAACCGTGAGAACTTATGTGGTGTTCCACATACCACTGGAAATGGCATGACATGTAATATCCATATAGAATAGTTTTACCTGCAAATATATAAAAACACATACCATTATCCATCAAACAAACTTAGGTCCATTACCCAAACCTTTATGCTATCAGAATTCGCTATCATACTTTCTTCAAGGGTTGACATCAATGAAAACCAACCCAATTAATCAATAATATCCCCCTTTGGCATTGATTGAAACACTATGATGCAATACTGAAGTCATGTCATGCAATATTGAATTCATATCGCTCATTCTCTTCTTGTGACCATCACTCCCCCTGGAACCATGACTTTGTGCTCTGCATCTGATAAATATCTCCCCCTTTGTCATCAATGGAAAAGGTATATTTCCATTTGGGGCTTCTCCCCCTAACTAAAATGTCCTTGGGGATACTCCCCCTGACTAAACTCTTCCTGAAATTGATCTCCCGACCTGAACTGTCCTCTTTATGGTGTTTCCTCATGTAAATATAAGACATATAAGATAAGCATTCAAAAGCATTCATTTTGGAGTAGAAATTACTCTGAGTCTCTAGTGAAGATACTCAAAGGATAGTTCTCCGAGTAATGACATTTCAAATTCATTTTGCATATCCTTTGCAAATTTCTGGCTTAACCTGTCATCCTTGCTTCCAAAATTAATATCATCAACATATACTTCAATTAATAAAATACTATCTTGAGTTACCTTGATGTAGAGGTTGTTTTCTGAACTTCCTTTTCTAAACCTTGCCTGTTGTAAATATTTATCCAGTCTAGAGTACCATGCTCTAGGAGCCTGTTTTAGACCATACAAGGCCTTCTTCAATTTACACATGTAATCTGCGTTCTCTGACAACTGAAATTCTTCTGGTTGTTCAATGTAGAATTCTTCTTCAAGTTCCCCGTTCATAAAAGTTGATTTCACATCCATCTGATACACTTTAATATTCTTGGAGCATGCATAAGCTAAGAGAAATCAGATTGCTTCCATTCTGGAAACTAGGGAAAATATCTCTTCAAATTTGATTACTTCAACCTGTGCGTATCCTTTACATACCAATCTAGCTTTGTTTCTTGTAACATGTCCATATTCATTTAATCTATTTCTAAAAACCCACATTGTGCCAATCACATTCTTATTCTTTGGTCTTGGAACCAATTCCCAAGTGTCATTCTTCTCTATTTGATCCAATTATGCATCCATTCCCTTATTCTAGAATTTATCCTTGTTGTCCTCTTCAAAACTGTTTGGTTCAATCGTAGATAAGAGTACTAGGTGAATTTGTTTTGGTGAACAGATTCTTCTTCTAGCCTCAACTCCTGCATCCTTGTTTTCGATAATCTGATCTGAAGGATGATTCTTCTTTATTCATTTGCTAGGTGTCTTTGGAGGCACTTGTTGAACTTGCTCTTCTATTTCTATCTGATCCTATTCATCTTCCCCTTATACTTCTTCTTCATCTTCGTAAAGTTGTTCCATTGATTCATTTTCTTCTTCCTTTAATTCTTGTCCACCTGTTTCATCAATTGTTACATTGATGCTTTCCACAACTTTGTTCAACCTCACATTGTAACACTTGTATGCTTTCCTTGTATTTGAGTAACCAAAAAGTACTCCTTTGTTCACACGAGAGTCAAACTTTCCCATTCTTCCATCTTCTCTTTTGATGTAACATTTTCTTCCAAATACTCTTAAGTGCTTCACATTTGTTGGTCTTCCTTTCCATAGCTTGTAGGAATTTTTGTCATTGTTTTTTCTGAGAATTACTCTATTTTGAATGTGAACTATTGTATGCACTACATGTGTCCAAAAAAAATCTATCAATTTTGAATCCATTAGCATTGTTCGATCCATTTCCTATGTAATTATCATCCATTATGTTAATATTCCTTTGTCTCTTAATCACTCTCTGAACCAATCTATGAATCCATGCTCTCTTCCACTGTCATATATCTGTCCAAACCTGCTAAGTGTGCTTATGAATCCATCTATGTTCATACTGTCCAAGACTCTACTACACATTGTCCATAATGTTGACCCATTTATCATTGTACTATCATGACGTATTCACTACTACGACTGATTGTACTTTTTCTAACTGACTACTCTAGATATGTCTATTCAAACTCTGCAAGATACTGGAAGGATGGTTCTTTTTTCTGTCACAGCTATCGCATAGACTCTCCCTATCTAATATTCATGTTACCTTGTAGTCTCTAAGTCGAATGGCTTAGAACAATTCCTACACTGATGTGTATTCATCATCATCTTCATTGGTAGATTCAACATCTCTCTGAGCTATGACTTTTTTCTTTCTGTCCATGGATTCATCTTTCACTACAATTCCTAAAATTACAATCTCTTGAACCCGTTCCTTATTTACCTATCCTTATTTTCTTTCAGTTGTTTTCCAAACCTTCCTGTATCTGACATCTTTCTTTTTCTCCGTAGAATTTTCTTCATCTTTTTTTATTGCCAATCTTGCGATCTCTGGGACCTGGTCTTTGTTCACCTGTTATTCGTGTTTTCTTATCCATACTTTCTTGCATCTAATATCAAAATTCTCTTTCATGGAAGTATCGATCATGCTTCTACAATCACTAGCTATGTGTCCATAGTTATGACATTTGTAACATTCAATGTTACGTGGGGCCACATATGAATTTCTTTCTTGAACATTTCTTTTATAATCCCTACAATATGCAACCTTGTGTCCAAAGTTAGTACAATAAAAACAATGACCATGAAAGAAATCTACATACATAGGAGTGAATGATCTTCTAAGGTAGATAGAGTGGTAGTAGGGGGGCCCAGAGGGCCCATAGTGATAATAGTGGAGGTCATTCAATGTAAGGTGGACTAGGTCCACTATATTATTAAATAAGGCCCACTATGGTAGTTAGATATAATAAATGTAAGAGGACTTCTTAGAAGGTTCTACTTCTAGAAGATTCCTCCTCTAGAATGTTCTTAGGTGATGGTAGCACTATATAAAGGGGCTCAAGAAATTTAATGAGACATGAAGAGAAGTATTGTATTTGGAGCATTATCTCAATAGGAGGATGCCCCCTCGAAGAGGCAAGTGAACAGGAGAGGATCCCTTCCATAATAGGATCCATTGTATGGTGTTGCCCTACTTCAAGGGTTTGGTAATAATATTGTGTGGTTTCTTCTATCTTGCTTTGTGGATCTATTGTGTATTCACTATTTGTGGTGATTATATTTGTAGATCTATTCAGGTTCTTAACAAGTGGTATTAGAGCACTTTCCTTGGCCGGAGTTGTGGGCAACTATTTTTTATTTTTGCAGATTTTTTTTTTCAGAGAAGAAAAAAGAGGGCTGAGACATTCCAGAAATTTTCAGTATATTTATGTACAAAATTTGAAGAAAAGGGTTGTATATCTGAGTTTCTCTCAGAAAAACACCCAATTTGAAAAAAAAAATCATCCAAAACAGAGTCCGGAAGGTCAAGATATTGAGGTTTTAAAATCTGCAAATTTTCAGGATTTTTTCTGTGGACGGAGGTGCGATTTATTTTTATTTATGTAGCAATTGGAGGCCGAATTTTCCAAAATAAATTATATATCTGAGTTCTTCTCACAATTTCACCCAATTTCAAAAAAAACATCAGCCAAAACGGAGTCCGAGAAGTGAAGTTATGAGCATATTAAGTTCAACAATTTTTTAAGGTTTTTCCAGAAAAAACCGCGATTTTCTACCGAAACTTATTGGGTCTATTTTTTGAGTTTTTTCGTGACGGCTGCAGGACCGAAGAGTTCATAGGGTGCTCAGATGGCTATTTCGTCTCAAACCTTGAAAGAAATTATTGAATCATTCAAAGCCCAATTGGATGACAGATTGGATGCATTTGCATATGGCCTCACAGACAGCCTCACAAATAGTCTCACAGATGGCCTCAATGGTAGTTTTCGTAGTATTCAAGATTCATTGAATAACATACAGGAGAGATTTATTATGGAGAGCCTCAGGTATGAATATAATCAAGAAATATATGCGTGGTATGATTTTGAAGATGATTGTGCTGATTGGTATATGGATAGTTGTCATTTCTGGGATGACAACCACTTCCATATTTTATTTGATGACTCCACTCCACCTTCTGTAGAGAAAATCAATGTCCCACATTAGGAGCTAGTTACCAGCGTTCAGTCTACATATTTTACAGTGGTATTATTCCTCCCAGATTCTGCTACGACCCTTTTCCACTATGTGGATGGATCTTCTTATTTGGATCCACATGATATGTGTCAGTCTTTGGAGCATCATTTGGAGTTGGTTATTGGGTTCCAAAATATT
>ML778682.1:225344-239296 GCA_009831015.1 Picea engelmannii
GACTTCTTAGAAGGTTCTACTTCTAGAAGATTCCTCCTCTAGAATGTTCTTAGGTGATGGTAGCACTATATAAAGGGGCTCAAGCAATGTAATGAGACATGAAGAGAAGTATTGTATTTGGAGCAGTAGCTCAATAGGAGGATTGCCCCTCGAAGAGGCAAGTGAACAGGAGAGGATCCCTTCCATAATAGGATCCATTGTATGGTGTTTCCCTACCTCAAGGGTTTGGTAATAATATTGTGTGGTTTCTTCTATCTTGCTTTGTGGATATATTGTGTATTCAATATTTGTGGTGATTATATTTGTAGATCTATTCAGGTTCTTAACAAATCTTCTTTGTGGCGTAGTCCTTTTGAATTTTTTCCTTCACTGATCATGATCATGATCATTATTGAAGCTTATTTGTGGCTTGAACATGGATGGTCTTCTTGAGATGTATCTCCAAAAGTTTTCTTATATTCTGGTTGACCATGATTCCTTCCTTTGAGTACTTCTTCATAAATCTTTCTATTTTCTTCATTCTTCCTTTCTATCAACCTAGAGTGCTTCTCTTCATTCTCTATAACTGATGTGGATGTTTCTGTCTCTTCAACGTTCTTGTTGAGATTGACGATTTTAATTCTCAATGTGGCAACTTATTCTTCAAGCTTCTCAACCTCTTCTTCTTTCTTCATTATCCAAGACTTCATGACTTCTTCTATTCTTTTCGCTTCTTCAAGCTGAATTTTTATGTGATTATTTATTCTTCAAATTCTTTCTTTTCTTGACCAAACTATGCCTCAAACTGGTTTAAATTGTTAGTTATTTTCTTAAGATGATATGTCAATATATTCTCTCTCATTTCTGCTTCTTCCTTCTGTGCTTCTATGTTGGCTTCCAAATACTACTTTTGATATTCAAGATTTTCATCGATATTTCTGGCTTCATCTAGCTGAGTTTTTAAGTTCTCGATGACCTGTTGAACTTCTTAAAAAATGTGAACACATTCCTTTTGTTTCATCAATTATTTCTTGAGTGACTTGTGTTCTTATCTTAGTTCATCTAAAGAACTAATCAATTCTTCTTCATAATTGTCTTCATAAGATGTCCGCATTTTTCACAATTAAAGAAAAACAACATACCTCTGGTGATTATGTACTCTTCATCTTCTGAATCTGTTTGACATGGTGAAGATAATTCTTCTTGATCTGTATCTGCACATTCTTTGGCATTTTTTGAATCTGCGATGGGTGAAGAATATATGTCATGTAACTTATCCCGAAGTTCTTTGGCTGATGAAAATTTACCAACATTTTCTCTTACTGGATTAGGTAATCCTTCCCAAATGAAATCCATTGCAATTTCGTTATTCTTCTTCAATTCCTTCTTGGCTGCAGTCTTTTCCATTTTTGAACTATCATATCCTATAACAACTGATAGAAAAATATAATGTCCCTGTGCCTATAAAAATACTTTTTTCCTTCTACTCCACATCTCAGACTTTAAACCATTCTGACCATTAAACATTGGTACTCCAATCTCAGACTAATCCATGATCTCCTTCCAGTGGTTAAACTGTTTCATGAAAGAACCTGCTCTGATACCAATTGTTTGATTACTGAGAGGGGGGGTGAATCAGTAATAGAGAAATTTAATTCTTTTTCACCCTAAAATGCAAGTGTTATATCAATGTAGAATTATCATCCAATAGTTGCAGAGTAAATAAACAGTGAACAAATGAGCAATCACACACATACACAATAAACCAATGTTTTACGTGGAAACACAAAGCAAGAGAAAACCACATAATGTTTTTTCTTATATGTATTTAAGAATCACATTCATTGGAAGCGTCAACTTCCTTTGTTTTCCAGCTGTAGCTAGAAGGAGGCTCCAACCCCCTAGTTTCTCCGGCTACAACCTGAAGGAATATCCAACTCCCCAATTCTCTAGCTACAACCAAAAGGAGGTTACAACCCCCTAGTTTCTCAGGCTATAACCTAAGGGAAGATCCAACTCCCCAATTATCTAGATACAACCAGAAGGAGGCTACAACCCCCTATGTTCTCTGGATACAACCGAAAGGTGGCTACAACCACATGTCCTTTCTCGGTCCAACCCTCTGATGTATAAGTAAAATGATGGATAAGTAGAATGATGTAACCACTATCAGACTATCACTATGAGATATACTGCTGTAAACCTATACCATAAACAAGTGCATCAACCATGCACCAACCTGTACCTGAAAATGCACCATCAATGAGTGCATCAACCATGCACCAAATATGTACCAATAACTTGTCACAATAACCTGTCCAAACAACCTGTAAAAACACCTATCTGATCTGATCACATATACCTCAAATTTTGAAACTGAATATGTCACTGAGAAACCTGTCACTGTATACTCATCAACCATTCTAATCTGATCACATTAACCTCAAACACTATACCACAAGTCTGTACCTCAAACCATGTGCTAGAACCTCACTGTTATACAACCTCTATTTGTACCAATAATTTCAGCAACATACCTCAACCAAAATCCCTCAAACATGAACCAATACTGAAATTCAGTAGATATGCCTTAGATCAACTCTACAACAAGCCATAAAATCCCAAGAGGGAATCCAACATATTTACAAAGAAAACCCTCAACTTGATTCATAAATTCAACACTACACATATGAGAACCATACCTTTTTTTCTTCTTGTAGCATTTTGTTGCCGCAAATCCACTGTCGTGATTTTTGTGCCGCACTTTTTCTGCTGCGATTTTTCTGCTGCACTTTTCCTGCCGTACTTTTCTTGCTGTGATTTTTATGCTGCACCTTTTCTGCCGCACTTTTCCTGCCACACTTTTTCTTTCGCACTTTTCTTGCCACACTTTTTTTGCTGCACTTTTTTTTGCCACACTTTTTCTGCTGCAATTTTTCTGCCACACTTTTTCTGTTGCAATTTTTTTGTCACAGTTTTCCTGCCGCACTTTTTCTACCTTAGTTTTCCCGCCACACTTTTTCTACCACACTTTTTCTGCCACAGTTTTCCTACCGCACTTTTCTTGCTGCACTTTTGCTATTGCAAATTTTCTCTATCAATAATACCTGCCCAAATAACATTTCACAAAAATAGATATTCAATGATATTCAAGTGTGATTTGAATGAGAGACCCTTGCCTCTTATTTATACTTTTATGTAGCTTCCTCAAGGGGTTTCCTTCTAACCATCTTAATCCACTTTCCTTATTTTAGGGTTAACCCAGTTATAACCACTTGTCCACTTAACTTAACCACTTTCCATAATTAGTAAGTTCTCCATTAAATTTATTATTTAAATAATTTCTTTTGCATCCTCTTTGACTTATAGTACACTCATCACTTCACTTTATTATTTAAATAATTTATTCTTTGAAAACACTTTGAATACTTTGACATTTTGGGGCTTCTAGATGACTCATGAGGGTTCTCCAACTTCAAATGGCCATAACTCTCTAACCATGAGGACTTATGCGACATTCCACATACCACCGGAAATGGCATGACATGTACTATCCATCTAGAATATTTTACCTACAAATATATCAAAACTCATACCATTATCAATCAAACAAACTTGGGTCCATTACCCAAACCTTTGTGCTACCTAAATTCACTACTAGACTTTCTTCAAGGGTTGACATCAATGATAACCAACCCAATTAATCAACAATATATCCCTTTGGCATTGATGGAAACACTGTGATGCAATACTGAAGTCATGTCATGCAATATTGAAGTCATATCACTCATTCTCTTCATGTGACCATCGCTCCCCCTGGAACCATGCCTCTGTGATCTACATCTGATAAATATCTCCCCCTTTGTCATCAATGGAAAATGTATCTTTCCATCTGGGGATGCTCCCCCTAACTGAAATTTCCTTGAGGATACTCCCATGATTGAACTCTTCCTGAAACAGATCTCACGACCTGAACTGTTCTCTTTATGGTGCTTCCTCATGTAAATCTAAGATATATAATATAAGAATTCAAAAGCATTCATTTTGGAGTAGAAATTACTCCGAGTCTCTGGGAAAGATACTCAAAGGATTTCCATGGAAGTGGTTTTGTAAAGATGTCTTCCACTTCTTCTTTTATGCCCAGATATTCAACTCTGATGTTCTTCTCTGCAACCTTTTCTTGTAGAAAGTGATACTTGATTGGAATGTGCTTCATCTTGGAATCCATCACTGGGTTCTTTGAGATATTGACGATGCTTGTATTATCACAATAGATTGGAATGGGCTCATCACAATCAACCTGTATATCTGTCAGAGTTTTTTTCATCCATAGAACCTATGTACAACATGTTGTTGTTGCAATATATTCTGCTTCGACTGTAGATAAGGATACTGATGATTGTTTCTTAATTATCCATGATACTAAACACTCACCCAAGTAGAACAGTGCTCCACTGGTGCTTTGTTGGTCATCAATAAAACTGTTTATTAATTAGGTTGGCTATCATTGATGTCAACCCTTGAACAAAGTCCGATAGCGAATTCTGGTAGCACAAAGGTTTGGGTAATGGACCCAAGTTTGTTTGATGTATAATGGTATGATTTTTGATATAGTTGCAAGTAAGACTATTCTAGATGGATAGTACATATCATTCCATTTCTGGTGGTAAGTGGAATGTCACATAACTCCTCACGATTTGAGAGTTATGGCCTTACGAAGTTGGAGGACCCTCATATGTTGGCTTGAAGCCCGAAAAGTTCAAACAAGTCAAAGTGCTTGCAAAGAAGAAATTATTTAAATAATAAAGTGAAGTTACAAAGTAAAAGAGGATTATTTAAATAATAAAGTGAAGTGACAAAGTCAAGGAGGATTATTTAAATAATAAAGTGAAGTGACAAAGTCAAGGAGGATTACTTAAATAATAAAGTAAATAGAGAAATTTCTAATTATGGAAAGTTGTTATAAGAAGGTTAGCCCTAAAATGAGGAAAATGGGTTAAGTGGTCAAGTGTTTATTGGATATATGGACAAGTGGAAAATTGGGCAAAGTTGGAAATAGGTGACTATGTGGACAAAGTGGCCTAGAAGATGCTTCTAAGGAAGCTACTTGGAGAGTATAAATAAGAGGCAAGGCTCTCTCATTTCAATTACACTTGAACATATTGAATATCTACAGGTGACTGAGGTAACCAATATATATATAAGCCTAATTTTAGAGGGAAGATGAAGTAAAGAAGGCTGAAATTCAAGGGAGGATAAATTATTTTGATGATTCTTTCTAAGGTATGTTATTTATAGGTCATCTCACCATTTTTGCAATAAAGTTTATTCTAGAATGATTCAGACCGTGAAATTGGGACGACATTGAGGAAACATATTCAAGTAGTTGTGGTACAAATTTCAGCTTGTGGTTCGTTGTGTTTTTGGAGTTACACTCTGTGGAAAATAGGGTTTGTGGCTAATCCTGAATCTAGTCTAAAACAAGTGTTTTGGGTAAAAACATCATAAATTATTCATAACATATCCAAATTAAATAAGAACAAATGCATTGGTCAGAATGCAATATTTAGTATTTTGTGTAAAATTTTCATATCCATGCAAAAAATATTCTGTGCAGGGCATGCTCTACAAGTTCGCTCTCTAGAATAAGCCATAATTCAACAATGTATGCCATTTTTGCTATAAATCATTTTATGAGAGGTTCCAAGTAGTGATGCCTAGAGGAATTGCATAAAACACACTGAAGAACATTTTGTACTATTTTCAGATCTTTATTCATTACATGTACATAGTTATGATTATTTCAAGTTAGGGTTGTTGACTACTCCAAAACTAGTCATGTGAGACTAAAGTAAAGTTTGATGAAAATGCTAGTCTCTTGTTGTTAATGTTAAGGAAGGTTTGCAGGTTGAGGTACAAGTTGGTGCATGGTTGATGCACTTGTTTATGGTACAATTTTATTACAGGTTGTTTGGTACAGGTTGATGCATGGTTGATGTACTTGTTTATGGTACAGGTTGATTATAGGTTGAGGTACATGTTGATGCATGGTTCAAGTTATTGGTACAAGTTGTTTGGTGCAGGTTGATTGGCACAGGTTTACAACAGTATATCTCATAGTGATAGTGTGACAATGGTTCCATCATTCTACCTATACATCAGGGCGATTGGATGGGGCAAGGACAGGTGGTTGTAGCCGGAGAACATAGGGGGTTGTAGCCTCCTTCTGGTTGTATCCAGAGAATTGAGGAGTTGGAGCTTCCCTCAGGTTGTATCCAGAGAAACTAGAGGGTTGGAGCCTCCTTCTAGTTGCAACTAGAAAACAAAGGAAGTTGGTGTTTCCAATGAATGTAATTCTTCAAGACATATAAGAAAAAGCATTTTGTGGTTTTCTCCCTCTTTGGGTTTCTATGTAAAAACACTAGTGTACTCTGTATGTGTATGATTGTTCATTTGTTCATTGTTTATTTACTCTGCAAATATTGGATGATAATGCTACATTTATATAACACTTGCATTATATGGTTAAAAAATATTAGATTGATCTATTACTGATTCACCCCCCTCTCAGTAATCCAACAACAACGTGCCCAATCTACATCTGTGTAGGAAATAAGTGATAGTTTCTTTCCTTTTGGATACCATAATCCAAAATATTTTGTTCCTTTGAGATATATGAAAATACTCTTCACTGATACGACATGTGATTCCTTTGGTGCTACTTGAAATCGTGCCACCTGTCCAACTATCTGCATTACATCTGGTCTAGATGTCGCCACATATAGTAAGCTACCAATCATTGACCTGTATTTCCTCTAGTTTGTAGACTTTGAATTATCATATTTTCTCAACTTGCAACTGGTTTTCATAGGAGTGGTAACTGGTTTGCAATATTCCATTCCGAACGTCTTTAACATTTATTTGATATACTTAGTTTGAGAAATAAAAATTCCTTGGTTGCTTTGACGTATTTGAAGACCCAAAAATAAGGATAGTTTTATGAGTAATGACATGTCAAATTCATTTTGCATATCCTTTGCAAAATTTTGGATTAACCTGTCATCATTGCTTCCAAAAATAATATCATCGACATAACTTCAATTAATAAAATACTATCTTGAGTTACCTTGATGTAGAGGTTGTTGTCGACACTTCCTTTTATGAACCCTGTCTGTTGTAGATATTTATCCAGTCTAGAGTACCATGCTCTAGGAGCCTGTTTTAGACCATAGAAGGCCTTCTTCAATTTACACACGTAATTTGTGTTCTCTGACAACTGAAATCCTCCTAGTTGTTCAATGTAGACTTCTTCTTCAAGTTCCCCATTCAGAAAAGATGATTTCACGTCCATCTAATACACTTTAATATTCTTGGAGCATGCATAAGCTAAGAGCAATAAGATTGCTTCCATTCTGGAAATTGGGACAAATGTCTCTTTAAAGTCAATTCCTTCAACTTGTGTGTCTCATTTACATACCAATCTAACTTTGTTCATTGTAACCTGTCCATGTTCATTCAATTTATTTTTGAAAACCCACTTTGTGCCAATCACATTCTTATTATTTGGTCTTGGAACCAATTCCCAAGTGTTATTATTCTCTATTTGATCCAATTCTTCATCCATGGCCTTATTCCATAATTCATCCTTGTTGGCCTCTTCAAAACTGTTTGGTTCAATCATAGATAAGAGTGCTAGGTGCATTTGTTTTGGTGAATCGAGTCTTCTTCTAGTCTCAACTCTTGCATCCTTGTTTATGATAATCTGATCTGAATGATGATTCTTCTGTACTTGTTTGTTATGTGTCTTTGGAGGCACTTGTTGAAATTTATCTTCTACATCCATTTGATCCTCTTCATATTCCCCTTCTACTTATTCTTCATCTTCTGCCTCTTCTTCGTAAAGTTGTTCTATTAATTCATTTTCTTCTTCCTTTAATTCTCATCCACCTGTTTCATTAATTGTTACATTGATGCTTTCCACAAATTTGTTCAACCTCACATTGTAACACTTGTATGCTTTCCTTGTACTTGAGTAACCAACAAGTAGTTCTTTGTCCACACGAGAGTCAAACTTTCCCATTCTTCCATCTTCTCTTTAGATGTAGCATTTGCTTCCAAATACTATGAAGTGCTTCACATTTGTTGGTATTCCTTTCCATAGCTCGTAGGAAGTTTTGTAATTGTTGTTTATGAGAATTACTCTATTTTGAATCTGAGTTGTTGTATGCACTGCATGTGTCCAAAAAATATCTGTCAATTTTGAATTCATTATCATTGTTCGAGCCATTTCTTGTGTAATTATCATCCATTATGATAATGTTCCTTTGTCTCTGAACCAATCTATGAATCCATGCTCTTTTCCGATGTCATATATCTGTCCAAACCTGCTAAGTGTTATGAATCCATATATGTCCATACTGTCCTAGACTCTACTGCACACTATCCATAATGTTGACCCATTTATCACTATACTATCATGAAGTATTCACTACTACAACTGATTGTACTTCTGCTAACTGACTGCTCTGGATCTGTCTATTCAAACTCTGTACACTTCTTGAAGGATGGTTCTTTGGTCTATCACAACTATCGCATAGACTCCCCCTATCTAATATTCATGTTACCTGGGAGTCTCTAAGATGGATGGCTCACAACAATTCCTACTCTGATGTGTATTCATCATCTCTCTGAGCTCCGACTTATTTCTTTTTGTCTGTGGATTCATCTTTCACTACAATGCCTGAAAGTACAATCTCTTGAACCTGTTCCTTATTTACCTGCCCTTCTTTTCTTTCATTTGTTTTGCAAACCTTTCTGTATCTGACATATTTATTTTTCTCTGTATAATTTTCTTCATCCTGTTTTATTGCCAATCTTACAATCTCTGGGACCTAGTCTTTGTTCACCTGTTCTTCGTTTTTTCATATCCATACCTTCTTACATTTGATATCAACGTTCTCTTTCATGGAAGTATCGATCATGCTTCTACAATCACTAGCTATGTGTCCATAGTTATGACATTTGTAACATTCAATGTTACGTGGGGCCACATAGACATTTCTTTCTTGAACATTTCTTTTATAATATCTGCAATCTGCAACCTTATGTCCAAAGTTAGTACAATAAAAACAATGACCATAAAAGAAATTTGCATACCTAGGAGTGAATGATCTTGTTTGTGGCATAGTCCTTTTGAATTTTTTCCTTGACTGATCATGATCATGATTGAAGCTTCTTTGTGGCTTGAACAATGATGGTATTCTTGAAGATGTATCTTCAATAGTTTTCTTAGATTCTGGTTGACCATGATTCCTTTCTTCGAGTACTTATGCATAACTTTTTCTGTTTTCTTCGTTCTTCCTCTTTATCAACCTAGAGTTCTTCTCTTCATTCTCTATAACTAACGTGGATGTTTCTGTCTCTTAAACATTATTGTTGAGCTTGATGATTTTACTTCTCAATGTGACAACTTCTTCTTCAAGATTCTCAACCTCTTCTTCTTTCTTCATTATCTGAGACTTCATGACTTATTCTGTTCTTTTCGCTTCTTCAAGATGAATTTTTAATGTGATTATTTCTTCTTCAAGTCCTTTCTCTTCTTGACAAAACTCTACCTCAAGCTGGTTTAGATCGTTAGTTCTTTCCTTAAGATGATTTGTCAATTTCTTCTCTCTCATTTCTCCTTCTTCCTTCTCTACTTCTATGTTGGCTTCCAAATACTGCTTTTGATATTCAAGATTCTCTTCAATCTTTTTGGCTTCATCTAGCTAATTTCTTAAGTTCTCGATGACCTGTTGGGATTCTTGAAAAGTGTGAACACTTTCCTTTTGTTTCATCAATTCTTTCTTGAGTGACTTTTTTTCTTCTCTTAGTTCATATAAAGCACTAATCCATTTTGCTTCATAATTTTCTTCATTTTCAATGAGTTTTTCTGTCTCATTTCCTTTATGGAATTCTATTTCAAGATGTCTGTGTTTTTCACAATTAAAGCAAAACAACATACCTCTGGTGATTATGTACTCTTCATCTTCTGAATTTGTTTGACATGGTGAACATAATTCTTCTTGATCTGTATCTGCATCTTCTTTGGAATTTTATGAATCTGCGATGGATGAAGAATATATGTCATGTAACTTATCCCAAATTTCTTTGGCTGGTGAACATTTACAAAAATTTTCTCTTATCGGAGTAGGTAATCCTTCCCAGATGAAATCCATTGCTATTTTGTTATTCTTTTTCAATTCCTTCTTGGGTGCAATATTTTTTCTTTTTGAACTATCATATTCTGTAACAACTGATAGCTAAATATAATGTCCTTATGCCTATAAAAATACTTCCGTCCTTCTGTTCCACATTTCATACTTTAAACCATTCTGACCATTAAATATTGGTACTCCATTCTCAGAATAATCCATGATCTCTTTCTAGTGGTTAAACTGTTTCTTGAAGGAACCTGCTATGATACCAATTTTTGGATTACTAAGAGGGGGGGAGAATCAATAATAGATCAATTTAATCCCTTTTCACCATAAAATGAAAGTGTTATATCAATTTAGAATTATCATCCAATAGTTTCAGAGTAAATAAACAATGAACAAATGAACAATCACACACAGACACAATATGCTAGTGTTTTACGTGGAAACTCAAAGTGGGAGAAAACCACAAAATGATTTTTCTTATATGTCTTTAAGAATCACATTCATTGGAAGCACCAAATTCCTATGTTTTCTAGCTGCAACTGGAAGGAGGCTCCAACCCCCTAGTTTCTTAGGCTACAACCTGAAGTAATATCCAACTCCCAAATTCTCTGGCTACAACCAGAAGGAGGCTACAACCCCCTAATTTTTTAGGCTACAACCTGAGAGAATCTCCAACTCCCCAATTTTCTGGCTACATCCAAAAGGAGGCTACAATCCCCTATGTTCTCCAGCTACAACTGGAAGGTGGCTACAACCATCTGTCCTTGCCCCATCCAATCGCCCTGACATATTAGTAGAATGATGGAACCACTGTCACACTATCACTGTGATATATACTGTTGTAAACCTGTACCAATCAACCTGCACCAAACAACTTGTACTAATAACTTCTACCATGCATCAACCTTGCATCAACCTGTACCTCAACCTGTACCATAAACAAGTGCATCAACCATGCACTAACCTGTACCTCAACTTGTACCATCAATGAGTGCACCAAGCATGCACCAAATATTTACCAATAACCTATCACAATAAACTATCCAAACAACCTGTAATCAATCTATCTGATCTGATGACACATACCTCAAATGTAGAAACTGAATATGTCACTCAGAAACCTGTCACTGTATACTCATCAACCAATCTGATCTGATCAAATATACCTCAAACACTATACCACATGTTTGTACCTCAAACCATGTGCTAGAACCTCACTGTTATACAACCTCTATCTGTACCAATAACTTCAACAACATATATCGACCAAAATCCCTCAAACATGAACCCATACTAAACTTCAGTAGATTTGCCTCAGATCAACTCTACAGCAAGCCATAAACTCCCAAGAGGTTATCCAACATATTTACAAGGCAAACCCTCGACTTGATTCATAAATTCAACACTACACATATGAGAACCATACCTTTTTTTCTTCTTGTAGCGTTCTGTTGCTGCGGTTTTGCTGCCGCAAATCCACTGCCGTGATTTTTCTACCACACTTTTTCCGCTATGGTTTTTCTGCCGCACTTTTCCTGTCGTACTTTTCTTGCTGCGATTTTTATGCTGCACTTTTTCTTCCTCACTTTTCCTACCGCACTTTTTCTTCCACACTTTTCCTACCGCACTTTTTCTGCCACACTTTTCTTTCCGCACTTTTTTTTGCCGCACTTTTCCTGCTGCACTTTTTCTGCTACAATTTTTCTACCGCACTTTTTTTGTCGCAGGTTTCCTGCCGCACTTTTTTTGTTGCACTTTTTTTGTTGCAATTTTTCTCTATCAATAATACCTGCCCAAATAACCTTTCACAAAAATATATATTCAATGATATTTGATGCAGGAGCATCTACACGTCATCAAGCGAGCCAGCGCACACGGAGAAAGAACATACAGCTGGACAGTGCCAGCACGCACATTTTGAAATGCTTTGGAGATTGTTGCGCCGTCGTTTGGATGAAGGCATTCAAAGTCGAGCACAGTTATATTGTATTAGTAGATAGGAAGGCATTTATTTGAATTAATGCTGTTAGATAGGAATTAACTGTAGATTAGACATTTCTACTTTCGAGAGGGAAAACGGAATAATAGACACCCTCCTTTGTACATTGTATGGAAGAACTTTCATTCAGTTTTTGTTTTCATACGGGAGCAAGCAGAGAGCAGAGCCAAGAGGAAGTTTGTGTCGAACCCTCTGTGTATAGTCATTGAATTAATAGAAGAGCTGTGATTCAATTGCCATGGATGTGTTGGACACTTTTGTATTGTTGATGTTATGCTTCTGTTTACTTGCTTCCTTKTATGCGTATMTTTTATATGYTGCATATGTGATTGCATATCAGGTTCGAAACCTRAGAGAATGAGTCTCAATTGTTGCTCTGCTTAGGCCAGGAGATTCCTGCATCGAGTGCAGTYGAATACCTCCGCATAGAGTGYGTCGAGGAGGCTAAGTGGTGAAACCTTTGTTCTCACCTCRTTCAGAGTTGGGTCTGAGTATTCGAACCGTGYAGGYGAGYGCMGGTCGGACTAGGTATCAGAAGTAAGTCTGAGAAGAGGGAAGAGGYGAGGYTGTTGCAAGCGTGAGTGCACAGAGYCCAGGAGAACTTYGAMACTTAGAGRGTGGTTGAAGGTTGAAGGGTGAGCGAGTGCCTGAAGGTTCTCTGAAGGGGTCAGAGGACGAAGCTCAGAAGGGATAGCCCTTTGGTTCMTTGAGAAATCGACCCGGCAGTGGGCGCACRGGACGAAGATGGTGGAGTAGAGACCTCTTCATAGAGGAAGAGAATCGACAACTGGAGTTGATCGAGGAGAGTCCCGAACTCTAGGGTACCGTTGATCGTGGAGGAGCCGCGAGAGGTTTAAGCCGCAGGTGCACGAAGGAACCATTTCCATCGCACATCGGCGAATCGGGGTCAGCGAGTGCAATAGTCCCATGCACGTTAGAATCGCAAAGTGCGATTCCCCGATTTAGTCGGGACCGTCGATCCGAGTGTGGACAGGTGGCACGAATCCAGAATATCGGAGTTCGGCATTCGGGGTTTCCAGTTGCAGGAGACTGAAGTCGCGGACCCGCGAGTCGCGAAGTCCCGACGTGACGTGGCAGCGTGGGACCCACGAGTCAGAGTGGAGTCCAGGTGGAGTGCTCGTGGAACATCGGAGTTTCGGTACTCGAGGGTTGGATAGATCAAGGTTCGCGCCGCGAGTAGGAATTCCCCGAGGTTGACCTTTCACCGTCGGGGTTCGGAGTTTTGTTTTCCCCAGGGACAGCACAGTGAGGCTCGCGATATCGCGAGTCCCGATCTCCCAATATGAGAAGGGTGGATCGCCGAGAAGACTGTGGGTAGAACTCCCAAGAGGAGTGGAAGAGCATCGACTCTTCGGGCCGTGGAGTAAGAAGGTCCTGGTGGAGTGACCCACTGCTGAGAGAGTGAGGTTGCCGTCAAGTGGTATCAGAGCAGGAGTTGGAATTCCTTTTGTTCAGGTAGCAAAGAGGAGATACACAATGCCACCCAGGAGAGAGAGGAAGTCACCTGATCGTGAGGACAGGGACACCCGAAGAAGGGGCAGGCATGCGGGAAATCCAGCAGGTAATGCTGAGATGGAACGTCAAATTCGAGATCTCAGGGCGAGACTTGAGGATATGGAGACTACCCAAAGGCACGGAGCTGACGCCGAGGAGTTCAGCGATCCTGAGATTGAGGAGGAAGCTGGACATGATGAAGGGGAGGTCTCTGCAGAAGATGCTGCAACCGAAAGGTTGATAAAAGCCATTTCGAG
>ML778682.1:254186-284342 GCA_009831015.1 Picea engelmannii
ATGTCAACTCCAATTACCAATTATTGATGTCAACATGTAGACAAGGCATGCTCTTCATCAATAGTCAATGTGACTATCTCTCCACATCAATATCTCCCATCAATAGACATCAATCACATCAATGTGATTATCTCTCCCCCTTTAACATCAATGACAAAGGGCCATTCTTCTCTTGGGGCTGCTCCCCTTGTCTTGTTTCCATTGTATAATCTTTCCCCTTTTGAACAAGGGATATCAATCTGATGTAATGCTGAAAATACATCGAACATATTCCCCCTGTGACCATTGCTCCCCCTGAAATTATGATTCTGTGCTCTTTCTTCAAATATAAGTCTCTTTTCTAGGTATGTATCTGATAAATATCTCCTCCTAGAATCATGGGAAGAAGAATGACTCACCCTAAGGGTATGTGTCCCCCTATCTTCTCTGTAATATGAACAATATGCTACCATATGATGATCCTTGGACCTGTTCATGCATCAAACTTGTGCCATACCATACATCATGAAACAAAGGATATGTGTCAATGAAATAGAGAATCATGAACAATATATCAACCAATTACATCATGTACCAAAAGGTGCCCACCATGCACAACACCCATGTACATCAACAATGTGCCAAAAGATATCATCCATGAAATGTATCCACAATATGCCAACATGTGCATCTACCAATATGCCAACATGTGCATCCACCAATATGCCAAACAATGTATCATATCACTCATGATACGTCTCCATCATGAACCAAGTGCCACAATCATGTATCAAACAAATACCAATGTTGTGAAAATCAAGTAATACCATATATGAGTGTACTACTATGCACCAATACCACAAAATGATGAGTCCCATACACGTATGCCAAGTCCTCCATAAAACATGTGCCTATCATCCAAACAGTAAGAGCCTCTACTAATGTACTAGAAATGTACCAATCATGCAACACACATAGATCAAACCATGATGTACAACATGATCAACTCACCAACTATATGTCACAACATGTAGCCCAATCCATATGCAAAAATGCATGCACCATTATATCAAAATAATACATCATAAGGTATACCAGCCATGTACACCACCATCATCACAAAATGATTAATCCCAACAGATCAACATCAATCCATACTCTTGGGTTAGTTCCATGTACCCAATATTTATTTTTATTATACCATTGTGTGATCTCACCATGAAAACCTGCAGCAAACAGTGTCAGAACCTGCAATAAACAATGTCATACCTTGGAATACAGAGTTATACCATCACATCAAACTCCAAGCCATGTGCATTGCCTTTTTCCCAAGGCTTTTTAACATACACACAACCTTATACACAACTGAGCACGTGTGTATGCGACCTATTCAAGGTCAGCACGCGTGTACACGTGACTGTCACCACTGTTACCTGTGTGTGGCTTAGTAAATGACACTTTTGAACTTCCCTTCAATCTTTCATTATGATCTGGCTGCTCCGTCTTCTTCACCCACTTCTGTAGATGACTCTTCTCTTCAGAAATTGAGCTCTAAGTATCCATCTTTTCAAATATGTCTCCCTTTATTACTTCATTCCTTCTTCTAGCCATGCTATGTGAAGTCCTCATCATGGAATTTCTTCTTGTGTTCCAACACTCCTGGGATTTGTTGCCAAATCCACTACAACTGTAGCATCTCAAGGAGTTACAATGAACAACAATGTGTCCTACTTGATCACATCTCCAACACCTCATGGTGTTATAGATTCTTCCATTATATCTTCTTTCATAATATCTACACTCAAAAGATTTGTGACCATATCCATTACATGAATAACAATACCCATGAAAAATACTTTCATACCTTTGCTTTGGTGTCCCAAAAATGGCTTCTTTATGTTTTCCTTGCTTTGTAATTTTAAAATTTTCTTTTCTTTGTGTAGATGGCTTCTTTGAAATATTATCTTCTTTCTTTGATGGACTTACCTCATGCTTCTTTGAGGTGCTTTCTTCAACATGTGTATCTTCTCCTTTGTAGCCAAGACCTAATTTATCACATGATGGTCTTTGACTTTCCAAGATCTCATCCAAGATTCATGAGCTATTCAAGAATTTGTTTGACTTCTCTACCTTCTTTCTAAGGTCAACAATTTCAACTTCTAATTTGCAACATGAATCTTCCTTTTCATTTATTTGAATCTTCAATAGTTCCTCTATTCTTTTGGCTTCTTCAATTTGGATTTTGAGATGGACAATGGTTTCAAAACTTTTGCTAATCTCATAATCTACATTTATGTCTTCTTTTTCATTCTTTAGTCTTGTGACCTCTTCTTCCTTTTCTTCTAATTGAGTCTTATTGCTCTCTTCTTGTTCCTTGATCATTTCTTTTAACTTCAAGATGTGCCTTAGACTTCTCCTAAGAAACTTCTTAGTGTTATCCGAAAGATAGTTATAGTCTATATAATAATGATCACTTCTATATCTATATAAACCCTCTTCAATTTCCTTTTGATGTTTTAATAGATTTCCTTCTATTATTTTCGTGGGATAGATACCATCAAACTTTACACAAACTATTTCTACATATTCTTCTTCACTTGTAGAGAAACATTCATCATCATCATTGCAATCAAAGGTTTTTTTGTGTTATTTACCTTCATTTGAAGTATCTTCATTTTCTTCCTTTTTTCCAACATCAACACATAATTCTTTTCCTTCATCTTCAAGATCTTCCTTTGTGCTATTATCACTTGATTCTTTATATTCACTTGAAATGTTTTCAAAATCACATTTAGAATAATGCATTCAATATTTTTTGATGATTCTTTACCTTTGATGATCTTGATGGAGTGGTCTTCAATTTCTTCTTTCTCTTCCTTGCTTTGATATGTCTCCTCTAGCTTTAGCCATAGATCCTTGGCNGAAGTGCATTGTCCCATGCTTTCTTTGATAGAGCTTGAGAGTCCACTAAGAATGGTCTTAAGAGCCAATGAATCATTCTTCTTTCCTTCCCTTTGAGCTGCAAACTTTGACTTGTTCTTCAACGAAACATATCCACCGATGTTTACCTTCCAAATGGCTTCTCCCATTGCCTTCAAATACACTCTCATCTCTATTCTCCAAGTAGAATAGTTTTCCTCATCAAGGATTGGAACTTCATCATCCATTTGTGTGTCTATGGATCACCTTCAAGCTTTTTAGCGATTGTAGTGAAGGCCCTCTCTAATACCAATTGTTGGACACACCTACCACACTTAGAAGGGGGGGTGAATGAGTGTGGGGCTCTTTTTCCCAAAACTCCCCTCTTGCACTAAAACTCATAAATTAGCATTCAACATTTTATTCATTACCCATTGTTGTCATTTATAACCAGTCATATATCAGCAATATATCATCAATAAGTCATCATCACAATGAACACAAAGACCACAAGATATATGTACAATTTTCTTTTTATTACATACTTCAATCCTTAGGGTTTATCAACAACAACTGAATAGATTACAACTCTACAAGAGCACCAACTCTATATGCAAGACTCAGCTTACATTCTCAGCACCAACTGAGATGAGGTAACAATCCTCAACAGATATCAATCTATCAACAGGTACACGACTTGTTAGTAGTGAAACCCACATGTGCACGCGCCCTGGCTCACTACAAACCATGTGTGAATGCGGCAAATATATAATGCAACATGCATATGTTTCTAAGAAACTAGGGTTTTTCTTTTCTTCACATGCTCATATCCTCTGCAACCTACAATCATTTTCTCTTCTATCTTCCACTATCCAAACTGACCCACAACCAGTAACAACACATCCAAGAATCTCTCCAATAGCTTGTTCATGCTCCTCAACAAATCAATATGAATGCTATCTCAATCATGTGTAAACAACTAGTATACCATAGCAATCATGTCACTACTGAATCATAAGAGTGTTGCTCACTCCATAAACCAAATCAACCAAAATAAGCCACATCATAGAAGCCATACGAAGAATTCCCTAAGCATTCACAACACATCAAATAATAGTATCCATCAAGACAATAAAGTAACCATACCAGTGTCTCAGTGATAGATTTGAGGCCATAGAATGCAGATCCAAAACCTACCTCATCATCCAAGAGCTTGGCACCAACTCAAAAAAAAATCTCCATGACTTTATCCACTCCACTCTCCCTGTACAAAACCAACCCACATGTACACTCACCCTATACACAACCAACCCACGTGTACACGCACCCTATACACAGACAACCCGCGTGGACATAAAAAAATAGGGTTTTCTGTGAATCCGAGACTTTTGTCATCAAGATATCTGACATTGCCAAAACTTTTATGTGTCCATGAGATCCTCCTCTCACTCTCTTCCTCAGAATAGATCTTCAATCATTCTCAAGAGATCCACACCAATAGGATTCTCTCACAAGAAGCTCTCCATCAATACTCCACAAGATATTCACAAGAATCTCTCCATTGATCCACAAAAGGATTCTCACCAAATGTACTTTTTACAAGAGATCCTAGATTCTTATTTATACTTTCATCATCTAGGTCACTTAACCTATTTTCCTTATTTTAGGGTTAACCACTTTCCATGAATAGAAAGTTCTCCAATACTTTATCATTTAAATATTCCTTCTTGATTTTTTCACTTCATTTTATCATTTAAATAATCTTCCTTGATTTTATCACTTTAGTTTATCATTTAAATAATGATTTCTTCTTTTCAAGCACTTTGACTTCTTTGACCTTTTGGGGCTTCAAGCCATCATATAGGGGTCCTCCAACTTCATAAGGCCATAACTCTCAAACCGTGAGGAGTTATGTGACATTCCACATACCACCGAAAATGGAATGACAAGCACTATCCATATAGGATAGTTTTGCCAACAACTTCATTGATCTTCATCTCATTATTCCACATACACGCATGGGTCCTCCAACCATTCTCCTAGGATAACTCAATCTGTAAAGCGTCTTCCCATGAGGGCTTTCACCATAAGGGGACCACTTTGGAGTTCATCCATTTGTGCACCTTATCAACCATGATAAGATAATAATGATTCATCTTTGCATCAATTCACCATTGCATCATATATATCAACTATGCATCATGTATCAATGACAACTCATTGATCCATCTTCATCAATTCATCATATTAATGATCCATCTTTATCGATTGGTTTTCACTTGGACATCTATCATTCTCATCAAGGGCATCATATCAATGATCCATATTTATCAATTGGTTTCCACTTGGACATCTATCATTATCATCAAGGGCATAATATCAATGATCCATCTTTATCAATTGGTTTCCACTTGGACATCTATCATTCTCATCAATGCATATACATTGTTCATCAATCATCAATCAATCAATTACTTGACATCAATCATCAATCAATCAATTACTTGACATAAATCAATGACATCAATCAAACCAAACCATTTACATCAATGACATATGATCCAACAATCTCCTAAATAATCAAACCATTGGCATCAATGACAACATGATCCAATGCCCAAAAGGGATTTCCAGGAGGCTCACCATAAGTCTGTGGATCTAAAGACTAAACCAAGAAAAGATGCATGGAGGGAAATGGTTCAATGGTAGTGAGTACAACATGAGGCTCCTCGAAATCATATCAAGTCCTCCTAGTATCGGCTGGATCACCAATGAGATCCCATGCATCCTGAAGAGTAGTCTGTGCCCACTTGGGCCTCTTCTTTGGCTCTGCAACTGCATCTGGATGCTTTGAATATGCATCTGACTGTATTGACTCTGAATCTGAATCATCTGAGTCCTTTGAATCAGAACTCTTGTTTGAAGAAGATTTGGCATGTGCATGCTCATAATCTCGGATAAATGGAAGAATGAAGGTGTCTGCATGCGGCTGCTGAGGTGCATGTGAGATAATTTCCTTGAATTGGACACTTTTCTCAATGACGAGTTGGTCTGAGGAAAGATCAATAAGCTTATATCCCTTCACACCATCGGGGTATCCAACAAAAATTCACTCGATTCTCTATGGATCAAGTGCGTTCCTCTTTTCAGACAAAATCTGGGCCCATGCATGTGAACCAAAAATGCAAAAGTGGGTCAGTTCTGGTTTGAGGCCGTTCCAAGCCTCGTAGGGGGTCATATCCTTGATATATCTATGGGGAGATATGTTTTGGATGTATGTTTCACAATTAAGTTCTTCATCCCATACTCTATGTGGTAGTGACTTTGCATGCATCATGCAAGATGCCATCTCCTTTACAGATCTATTTTTCCGCTCGACAACTCCGTTTTGCTACAGAGTATAGGGAACTATATGTTGCAACTGAATCCCTGCCTCATGGAAAATATCATGGATCTCATGATTTACATACTCTCCCTCGTTATCAGTTCATAGGAATGTGATATTATTTCCAGACTGTGTCTCAGCCAGGGATTTGAAATCTTTGAGGTGTTGAAAGACCTCAGATTTTTGCCTGAGAAAGTAGATCCAAGTAAAATGTGAGAAATCATCAACAAAAATGATAAAAAAACTCTCTTTACTGATGGATGGATGCGGAAAAGGACCCATAAGGTCACTTTGGATCAGATATAAAGGTGCATAAGGTCTCTAAGACTTTCCTTTGTCAAATTTCTCTTGAGGGTGTTTTCCAAGAACACATCCCTCACATACTCTCTTGGAGAAATGGATGTCTCATAGACCATCAACCAATATTTGCGTCCTAAGCTATTTGATGTATCTGGAATTCAAATGTCCAAACCTTTAGTGCCATATCCTACTACTTTCATCAGCATGAGTAAGAAATAAAGAAGAATCAAGTTCAATGAATTCAAAAAAGTATACAATCTAGATTGATGATTTACCTCACCGGTAGCAACCCTAGAGTTGCTTTTAATGTCGTAGATTTCCACGAAATTTGGTGTGAATGTGAATTTATTTGTGGTGATGGAATTCGTCATCTGATACACAGAGAAAAGGTTGATGGAAAGTTTGGGAACGTGCAACACATTCTCGAAGCTTTCGTTGGTGAGTTCAATCCTTCCTTTGCCGGTGAATTCGACAAAAGAGTTGCCCCCCATCAGAATAGGAGGACCTTTGCATGCATCCAAAGAATAATATACTTCTTATAATGAATCCATGTGATTTTATGCTCCTGAATGTATGATCCAAGCATCGGGAGAGGAGTTAATCGCAATCAAGGCATGGCTAGAATTGCCTTTCTTGGGATTCATATCTTTTGGCTTCTTATTCTTGGCACCGTTGGGGATGTGATATCCAAGGTTGTTTTTTTGAAGTATTTGAGTCATTAGATCTATTTTCTTTTGCATGCATGTGGATTCTGGATGGAATCCTTTGTGACATTACGAGCATTTTCCCCCTTTTCTTCCCTTTTCCCCTTTGGATCTGGAGGCGTCCGTGAAGGGTTTTGTGTACCCTTCCTTCTTCGGATGTGCATGATATTTTCATTTATATTTATATTTAGATTTATGATATTTGTAGCTTCCATATTGCACAATGAGTGCATGTTCCCTTGGGCCTATGATTGTGCCCATGTTGATGAGATTGGTTGCTCTTGTGTCAGGGATTCGATAAATTCCTCAAGAGAAGGCATCTTCCAGGTGGCTCTAGAGGTGAATCTAACAGAATGGAATGTAAAAATACATAGAATTTAGGTTCAATCTTGGAGAGAATGGTGAGAACCATTTTTTTCTCCTCCTTTGATTTATCAACCCCGCAAGATTTGAGTTACGACAGTAAATCCTTGAATTTTGTAAAGAAATATTGGATATTGTTGAAGCTTTTTGGATCCAATGTGAGAATATTCACCTCCAGAATCTGTCCCCTCATATCATCCTATTTTCCAAATATCCCTTCCAAGGTGTTCCAGGATTCATTAGGAGTCTTACAGGAAGATATATGAAAAAGGAGATCGGGAGAAATAAGACTACAAATTGTTCCGAGTAGCTCATCCATGCGATTTAAGTACTTGGATTTTTCTATGGTTGATGTTGGTTCTGTATCTGTATTCAAGGTTAACCTGTATAAACCTTTGGTTTGGATATGTATGGATATTTTCTCCTTCCATTCAAAATATTTGTAAGGTGTAAGCATGAATTCGTTTTGGAAATCCATCTTTCCGTTGTCTTCAATCTTTTGTACCTGCAAAAACTTTTGGTATAGATTTTTCTTAGCATTTTTTCAGCTATGATACCATGTAAATGTGTTGAGCCTACACATAATACATCTTTCTAGAAAATACTACACACATTTGTAGAGAGAAATTGAGAAAGAAGAAGAAGGAGAGAAAGAATAGAAGAATTCTCATTAACTATTATGAATAATGAATAATTTACACATGATGTACTTTGTATAACTCAATGAGTGCACACTGGAGGAGAACCAATGTGCCATAGTGGTGTTATAGAATGATATGGACACACACCAATAGTTACAAGAGTGAACTACCACCTAGTCTAGTCTCTCAGGTAGTTACGGGAGTGAACTTCCACCTAGTTGAGTTAACTAGTCAACTAGTCTTCAAATAATTGACTGAACAGAGAGTACTGAGGAGTTAAATCAGGGAATCAAGGGTAATGCGTTAGTCAGGTGATGATCCCAATGCAATTTTTCATTATCTAGTGATGATCCCAATGTTGCATGGTGACAAAACCAATGCAACATCTAGACTCAACTCAACTAGTCAAATTGAAGTGTAAATTAAAAGAGAATATTCTCCAGGTGAAATATTCTCCCCTAAAATATAGGAGACTGGATAATGAATAATTATGACTAATAAACAAGGAAAAACCTTAGGAAAAATAAATCCTAGGTGTGTTTGAAGCAACTCCAACATGTATAGTCATCATAATTGGTTTTCCGAGACAGAGCCGATGGTGACAATCTTATCACTCATTTGTAAGCTAGAATTCTGTAAATTTGGGATTTGTGAGATGTAAGAGAGCCTTTGGTAAATTTTTAAATAAAATATAGTGTTTATGATCTATGTGGATATTGTTGTCCACCCACCTATTCCAATTGGCTCAAAACAATGTTCTAGCAATTTAATATTTTAGCAGTTTTTTGGTTCCTAAACTTTCAGAGCCATTTCAAGGGCCTAAATCAATTTTTTTCAAGATAAATAACCTCAATGATAGCCAAAGGATCTAATTGAGACCCCAAAATGAATCTCCTCGATGATACCTTTCCAACAAGCTATCGTGCGCCCTAAACAAATATCACATGCCAAAGTTACGCCCTCGGGAAGTTGATACACCAAACTACCCAAAACAGGGTCCAAACAAATGCTGGATTTTCATCTTCCGAGGTTAGGGTTTTGGATTTTATTTATGTTAAAAAGGCCTTTAGAGCCTCATTTTAATCCTTTTATTTTGAATGTGAGTATCTGTCACATATTTTCTCAGAGATAAGCTGCCACCATTCTAGCGAGTCTTTCACTCTTTAATTTTACAGTCTGTACATTTTTCTCATTAATAGAAATTGTGTATTATTATATATATGTGCATATTGTTATATATCTAATATATCTTTGTTATATTATTGGCTCTATTTTAATATATCTGTATATTTTTGTGTTATATCTCCTCTCTCATTTCGTACCAAGAATAATCTGGATCAGTGATATCAAAGCAGGCTGCTATTGACTGTTTTTTTAGTGCATGTCCCCGATGAGGCCTGAGTATAACAAGTTGGGTCTCAAAATTGTCTCTCTTGAGGAAAATTTCTCTCTCATGCCCAATAAACCCTCCATGGAGGAAGAAAATAAAAAGGGAAAAGCAGATAATTCTATTAATTTGTTTCTTGAGTAATCTCTCACGCGACAGAGGGACGAAATGATGGAGAATTTTTCCCACATCCTTCAATGCTTGTCGATAACAACTGTCGTGTCTTCATCAAGTGGTCACTTTGGAGGCACCTCTTCATTCAAGGTACAATTTAATTTTGATATTTTTGTATTTGAAGGACAAATAGATGTTGATGCCCTAGAAAAATGGTTAAATCTGCTAGAAGGTTATTTCTATGTTCACAATTTCTCCGACAGGGAAAATATTAACTTCAGACTCCTTAAGGCTCTCCCCCATCTCAAACATTAGTAGGAAACTTACTGGGAGAAAATTTCCATAGAGGAGTCTACAATATATGGGGCCAAACCCACTTGGGATGTTTTAGTGGATGTGGTCAAGGAACAATATCACCCTGTTGGTAACTGTGATGACCAGTACATGAGATGGGCCATGTTGCATTAGGAGAGGGGCCAAGCAGTGTTGGAGTTCACCAATTCCTTCCATACCTTACGCACTAAGCTGGGTATCAAATATTATGAGCGACATTTGGTTATAAAATACCATGGGGCTCTACATATTTACATTCAAACTAAAATGGAGTTTCTGGACATCTCATCGCTTGGAGTTGCCTATCAATATGTTGTCAAAATTGAGAAGAAATTTAAGCACCATAACAAGCGAGAGCTCGGGTTTTCAAATCTGCAACAACTAAAGAAGGGTAAATATGAACCTAACAACCAAACTTCAGAAAACCAATCCAAGCCACATGAAAAGAAGGGTAAAGGAAATATGAAGAAGGAAACTGGAAAATGGTGCGATTTCCACAAAATCCATTGGCACAACACTGATGAATGTTGCTCAAAATAGTCATTGGTATATGATATCAAAGACAAGGAGTCAAACCCTAATTAAGAATCTGATTCAGAAAATACTGGTAGAAGACAGATCATCAATGTAGACCCCACTGCTATTTTCATGAACGTAGAAATTCAACCAGAAGAACCAACATATTCTGAAGAGGGGGGGGCACATTTTTCATTCATAGATGTGGGTGAAGGGGACCCTGCTGCATTTTATTGTTGATAGTGGAATCAAAAATAACCTCATCTTAGCAGAGGTCGTCAAATAGTTGGGATTGTCAAAAACACCACACCCAAAACCAAACAACATTAGGTGGATTCACCAAGGATGGGATATTCATGTCATCCAACAATGTCGATTTTAATATGGAATCCAACCCTTCAAGGATGAGGTATTATGTGATGTTGCCCCACTGGATGTTTGTGATGTTCTTTTGGGCCAACCATATATGTGGAAGTGCCATGGTATTTATGATTCTTGACCCCATAGTGTCATTGTTACTCTGGGGGGTCATCTCTATAGGATACTAGAGGTAGTTACAACTACTGTCCCACCTAAACATTGTCGCAAGGTAGTATCTCATACTACAAAATTCATCTTCTTCACACTCTATTCAAAAGGTGAACATAAGAACACCACTGCAGCCTCATTCCAAGCACCTTTTTTCCAACAGAAGAAAGTAAAAAAGATTGAAGAAAAGTGCAAGGATTCCTCCTTGCCATAGTTTTGTGACAGCCTTCAACAAGCTAAGCATCACAACTTCTCTAGCAAGGCAAACATTTCATCAAGATGCAGATTCAAGAAATGTTTTTTCTCTCTCCCACGGGAACTCAACCCAATGGAGACCATTACTTACTAAGGATGGAGGATTGATCCAGGTGGATATCGGTGGCCACCCACCTATTCCAACTGGCTCAAAACAATTTTCTGGAAATTTACTATTTTTAGCAGTTTTTCGATTCCTAAACTTTCGAGGCCATTTCGAGGGCCTAAATTAAGTTTTTTTGGGATAAATCACCTTGAATATAATTTAAGTCTATGATTGATCCCCTAAAATTAATCATCCCGATGATACCTTTCCAACAAGCTATCGTGCACCCCAGACATAGATCGTATGCCAAAGTTTGGTCCCCGGAAAGTTGATACACCAAACTACCCAAAACGGGGTCCACCAAATTGTTGGATTTTCATCTTCTTGGGTTAGGGTTTTGTATTTTATTATGTTAAAAAATCCTTTAGAGCCTCATTGTAATCATATTATTGTGAATGTGAGTAGTTGTCACATCTCTTCTCAGAGATAAGCTGCCACCATTCTAGCGAGTTTTTCACTCTGTAATTTTATAGTCTGTACATTTCGCTCATTAATAGAAATTATGTATTACTGTATATCTGTGCCTCTTGTTATATATCTGATAAAAAAATTTATTTTATTGGCTCTCTCGCAGTATCTTTTTATATTTTTGTGTTATATCTTTTCTCTGATTTCGTGCCAAAAATAATCTGGATCAGTTTATAGTCATTGGATTTAGTTTTCCGAGACGGTGTTGAATTTGATATTTGTAATTGAGTTTGAGTAACATGTAAGAAGGTAATTTTGAAACAAAATTATTTCTTTCATTTGATTCTTTGTCTTCTCATGTATGAATGATTATTCAAGTTATGTTCATCAATTTAAGTGTTTTGGTTAAGTAAGATAAATCACTTCCATGCTATAAGAATTGTTAATAAAATAATCTTGGAATAAGAAAGTGGTATCATACTTAATAATATTAGAGGATCAAGTGATATTAGAGACACTCAGTTCAGATCCAATGGTGTATTATTTCTAATCCATTTTCAGATAAACTAATCCTTAAGAGGAAAAAACCTAAAGATACAAAACCCTAACCCTAGGAGATGAAGCAGCAAAAGGATTATGGACCTTGAGGTGGTTAGTTGATATGCCAACTTCCTGGGGGTGCAAATTTTGTATACAATCTCAATTTGGGGCACAAAGTATCTCGTTAGAAATATATAAGTGAGAATTACAATTGTTGACAATATTGGGAGGCCATAGCCACCCCAAGCCCTTAAATGGCCAAAAAACATAATTTAAGGCCTCAAAATGACCCTGCAAGTTTAGGACATGAAAAACTATACATAAAAAAATGGCCAAGATGGAGAACTATGTTGAGTAAGTGGAAGAGGTGGGTGACCACTAATATCCACCTAGATTATTCATCCCCCCTTAGAAGAAATGGTCCCCATTGTGTCAAGTTTTTTCATCATATAGGGAAAATTTTGTTGAATTTGACTCCTGGTAAGCCACTTGCCTTAGTGAAGAAGTTGTCATTCTTTGAAAATCCAATAGAGTCGTATGTTCTACTAGAAGGTGGGTACCCTTTATCTTTGTTTCCATGATCTGATCCATTGTAGCATGTTTAGTTCAATCATGATTGATTTTTGTAGGGGATAAATGCTCAACCACATCTAAAGTGTCCAATAGGGGTGGAAAATATGGTTGAAGCAACTCTACATTAAATATTGAGTGTAAGTCAAGGAAAGGGGGAATACTCAATTCAAAATAATTCTCACCCAAATCATTTGTGATGGTGTAAGGCCCATATCAAAGTGGTAAGAACTACCTATGAGAGCATGTGAGGTGTATTTTAGAAAATGCAACTACACCTTATCACCAACCTAAAACTTGTGTGGAACTCAATGTTGGCCATGTCATTGCTTGTACTTGGAATTGGTTTTCTACAGGATATCATGAACCTATTGTTGAATGTGTTATATCAATTTAAAAAATTTGGTTTCCCTATCTACATTGGCTTGAGCATGGGAGGACTCTTTCTGTGAAGATGCAATGAGCATAGTTGCATCAATGGGGCCAATTGTTGGAACCCCAAGCACGCTTGAAAAGGGTTGAGGGAAATAGAGTTGCATCGGTCTCTTTTGTAGCTATGTTGAATATATGGAAGGATCTAATCCCATGCGCATGAATTATTAGAGTTTCACATGTGTAGGATATGCACAGTCATTTGATTGACCACTTTTATTTTTCCATCTATTTGGGGGTGGAAGGCAGTTGATTTGGTTATCTTGGAGTCTATTAGAGGCCACAAGATGAACCGAAATGTACTAAGTAACCTGCTATCTCTATCTAAAATAATGGTCCATGGTAGCCCAAAATGAACCCAAATATGCTCAAAGAAGAGCTTAGTAGTGGCTTTTGCTGTGATACTCTTATTACATGGTGCAAAAATTACCATCTCAGAGAATCGATCGACAACCACATAGACAAAATTGTTACCATTCTTGGTGAAGGGAAAACCTGATTTGTAATCCATGGAGATTGACTCCCAGGGATTGTATGAGGTAGGTAGAGGAGTGTACAACCCTTTCTTCTTAATGGAAGGCTTAACAATGGCATGGGAAATACACAATCTAATATACCTATTAACGTCTTTTTAAATTTTTGGCCAGTAGAAATACTTTTGAAGTACTGCTATTGTTTTCTCCACACAAAGTTCCCTACCATTCGACTATAATCTGCCTCCCAAACTAGCTTTGCACGCTTTCTTGAAGGAACTCAAAGATGACCCAGATAGCACAAAAGTGCATCTTGGAGGTAAAATTATAGAACTTGTTTACATGTGCCTAGTGCCTAATATGTAGCAAAAAATTCAGTGTAATTTTCATACAATTAGGGCCATCCAAAGGTATCATGCCCATAGGAGTTGATAAATATGGTTAGCGCCATGACCGAGGGTCAAATGAGGTAGTCTATGCTGGACTATGATTGTCGTTAGACAAAAATATGGATGCATTAATCTCCACCACAAACACCATAGTTAGGGTCCATGAGAGGGGGTTAACCCATGTTGAAAAACTTGCGGGAATTGCTAAACCCAATGTCCAACAATCTCCCCCCCCCAACACGTGTCAGGCAGGTTTCAAACTCGAGACCTATCGCTCTGATACCATTTGTTGGATTACAATTTTCGTCAAGCCAAAACTTGCAGGCATTAATCTCCACCACAATCGCCAGAGTTAGGATCTGTTAGTCCCTAAAGTTGCACTCGACTGCTAAAGGGAAAGCTAGGGCATCATCAAGTTATTGCAATGGTTTTATGGATAAATATTTGTATGGGTTTTTAGATTTTTTAAAGGATGGGCTAAAAGTAATATAATGATATCAATACAAGAAATGAAAGATCAAATTCCTATCTCATTGGCTTAGTAAATGGTAGTCAATCTGATAAATTAAAAGGAAAATTTGTAAGGGAAGAAGCGTAAAATATGTAAGTTTTCAATTTGTCCACTCACATAAGAAATCTTTGATCTTAAATATTGTTATCACTGAAAAATCATCCTCAACATTGCACACAAATGGTTAAAGAAAACATCAATGCTAACAACAATTAGTCCACCTACAACACTAAAATTCATCCAGAAGGAAAAAAACTATGTAATTGGGGTCAAACATCAGAGTGCGCAGAATCACCAAAGGGAGCATGAATAGAGTGCATAGGCCAACATAGGCCTCAACGCGCACTATGCACAAAATGAGAGATTGTGTAGGAGAAAAGTCACACACTTCTATGAACGATGCATTTATGGATCTTGTTGGCCCCTCAACAACTTCTGGTCCGACCCCCAACATGATTTGGCACTCATATCTGAGCGAAATCTAGCTTGGGGGATGGTCAAGGGATAGAGGGTGCCCTAAAAGGTCCATTGTTCACACTATGAACCAATTACATTTTTCCATGTATGAATGCTATAAATAAGAGCCATGGGTGTGCTAAGAAACCAATATCTTCATAGTATTGTTATGCTGCAATAATTCTTCCTTGGGAATCCTCTTTTTCTCTTGGAAGCCTTCAAGCACCATTGCAATACGCCATTCCACTCACCTCTTGAGGGAATAGGAATTTTTTTTCTTCACCATTTTCCATTTCTTCCATTGTATGAAGAGCTCTCAATTAGGGAACTCAAGAGCCCTCCAAAGGAGGAAGAGGGGACTCTTAAGTCCCTGAATTTCTCTACGGTGTTTTTCCTACTAATATATTGATCCATTAGTAGCATTACGTTGGTCATTGTTTGATTTTCATGGTTCTGAGTTTCTCATGCTTTCTACCATTTGTTTCTTAGTTTTTTTAGTTGTATTTCTTTGTTTTCATATGTGTTTGTCTTATCTAACCCACTCACAAAATTTTTGTCTTGTCTTGCAGGCTCATCTAGACATGCAAGTGTTGTTGTTTTTCTCACCCAAGTGACAAAACCTAAACAATAGATTGGAAACCATACTGGGGATCGGTATCAAATTACTCCCTATTTGAGCTTAGATAGTACTTCATTTTGATTTTTTTGTCTTGCTGGTACCAAAACCGACTTAGCCCAACCTGCCAAAGTCAAAATTCAGAGCTGAGGAAGGATTATTTCACTTGGAAATCTCCCTCGACGCATGACAAGAAGTGCATGTATTTTCCCTCCCACAGATGCGCACTATGTGCACTGTGTGCGCCACATGCCTCTTTACATTGCGCATTGTGCACCCTCTGCACACCTCTCTGAATTGTAACCCGTGCATATGTCCAGTTTTTCAAATTGTAAGGGTTTTTCTGAATGGTTTGAGGGCCCTTAGCCTTCAGATTTTGATTTTTCTGCACTTTGTAAGGAAACTAAACTCCACTTAGAGTCCTTTCCCATATGAAAGGTTAGCTAACATAGGCACTTAGGGGGTAAAAAGAACCAATATTCTCCTCTTTTTCTTTGTTTCCACATGAATGGCTTATTTGTCTTGTAAAATTTTAAGTTGAGGTTATTGCTTTCATACACAATCACTTAAAGTGGGGCTAGAAACCAATTTTGACCCTCAAGTATGCTCTTCCCTCGCACCGTAGTGTGATCTTGGGAATCAAAAAGGAGGTTGAGAGGAAGTTTCATCTCCCTTAACAAAAATATTTAGGAGAGGACAAAGCCCCCCTAGGGTTCCTCTTTAGTTTTTGAAATCATCTTAAAAGTTTTGTAAGGGCCCATACATGCCCACATGTTGAAAAGTTAGGATAGTTTCTAAATACTTTCTTAGTTTACATCACAATCTAGGGAAGTTTAAATATCAAAGTAACGGGCCCATACATACCCACATGTTTGCAATCTAGGATAGTTTTCAAGAGATTTCTTAGTGTAAACAAAATTTAGGGAGATTAAAGGATTTGTAAGGACCCATATGTCCACATTTCTAGTTCTTTAGGGCTTTAAATATTCCACAAGGTTGTACCAAATACACACAATAAGCTAGGTAAAGAATATTTGTAAGGACCAAAGGAAGTCCACATGTTTCAAACTCATACTTAACTTATTAAAATATTTTGACACTTGTCACTTTCTTGCACACAAAGCCACTCCTCACACACATAATTTCTATTTTGAAATAGTGGAGGTTGAAATAGGTTTTCTCCAAAGGAATTCTGAAAGATACGACTACTTCTTTGGAAATTATCCACACCCAATTAATCAAACGAGGTTGGTCCATGACCCCAATCTCTCAGCCCACCACATCTAATTTTTTTTCTAAAAACACACTAAATTTTCCTCCACAGGAGGTGCCAAAATAAATTTTTTAGTCTAGGTAGGATTTCGGGGGTAGGAATCCAAATAACCCCCTGTTATCTGGCTCTCACATTTTCAAACAATATAAGTTGAAAAATAGGGAACTTTCAAATCCTCCAATTCAAGTATTCCTACACCATAAGGAAGGGATGTTGCTTAATTGGGTTGGTTTTCATTGATGTCAACCCTTGAAGAAAGTTTGATAGCGAATTCTGGTAGAAAAAAGGTTTGGGTAATGGACCCAAATTTGTTTGATGTATAATGGTATGCATTTTGATATATTTGTAGGTAAGACTATTCTAGATGAATAGTACATGTCATGCCATTTCCGGTGGTATGTGGAACGTCACATAACTCCTCACGGTTAGAGAGTTATGGCCATGTGAAGTTGGAAAACCCTCATGAGTCATCTAGAAGCCCCAAAAGGTCAAAGTAGTCAAAGTGTTTGCAAAAGAAATTATTTAAATATTAAAGTTAATGGATAACTCCCTAAAATAAGGAAAGTGGGATGCTACATGAAAGTATAAATAAGAGGCAAGGCTCTATCATTTAATCACACTTGAACCTATTGAATATCATTGAATATATATATTATGAAAGGTTATTTGGGAAAGTATTATTGATAGAGAAAAGTGCAGCAGGAAAAGTGCAACAGAAAAAGTGTGACAGAAAAATTGCGGTAGAAAAAGTGCGGCAGAAAAATCGCCACAAAAAAAGTGCAGCAGAAAACGTGTGGCAAAAAAATCACGGCAAAAAAATCGTGGCAGAAAAAGTGCAGTAGAAAAATTGCGGCAACAACATGGTTGGGGTCTATTTATGAGAGATATGGCACATCTTGTTTGAGGTATGTTTTGTGAGATAGGGTTTATCTCTTGAGATGGTATTGGATGTTCAATATTGCTGCATATATCATATTTGTTGAGGGATACATTTGGTATTTTGTTGTTGGTACTTGGCATATGGGTATTGGTATTTTGGTTGTGATGTGTTGCTGAAGTTGTTGGTTTAGCTTGAGGCTACGTAACATTGAGGTTGTGGCACATGGTTCGATGTAAGGGTTTATCGTATTTGGTTATGGATAATGTGATGTATTGCTAGAGAACTTTTGATGGTTATATTGGTATATGTACTTAGTGTATGGTCGAGGTGCATGGTTGAGACAAGTAGTTGATGAGTTGGCACATACATGAGGTGTATACTTAATGATGTTGGTACATCTTGATGATTCATAGTTGATGTGTATTTTATATATGATTGGTACATATTTGGTGCATGGTTGATGCAGTTGTTTATGGTACAGGTTCATTACAAGTAGTTTGGATAGATTATTGTGACAGGGTATTTGTACAGGTTTGGTGCATGGTTGATGCATTTGTTTATGGTACAAGTTGATGTATGGTACATATTGGCACAGGTTATTGGTACAGGTTGTTACAGGTTGATTACAGGTTGATTGATATAGGTTTACAATAGTATATATCACAGTGATAGTGTGACAGTGGTTCCATCATTCTACTTATTTCAGGGCGATTGGAAGGGGCAAGGATAGATGGTTGTAGCCAGAGAACATAGGGGGTTATATCCTCCTTCTAGGTGTATCCATAGAATTGGAGAGTTGGAGCTTCCCTCAGGTTGTAGCATGATAAACTAGGGGGTTGTAGCCTCCTTCTGGTTGTAGCCAGAGAATTGGGGAGTTGGAGCTTCCCTTAGGTTGTAGCCTGAGAAACTAGGGGGTTGGATCCTCCTTCCAGTTGCAGCTAGA
Source organism: Picea engelmannii (assembly GCA_009831015.1). Lineage (NCBI taxonomy): Eukaryota > Viridiplantae > Streptophyta > Pinopsida > Pinales > Pinaceae > Picea > Picea engelmannii. The sequence continues at coordinate 273,208 of ML778682.1, forward strand.
AAACAAAGGAAGTTGGTGCTTCCAATGAATAAAATTGTTAAAGACATATAAGAAAAAGCATTTTGTGGTTTTCTCCCACTTTGGGTTTCCACGTAAAACACTAGTGTATTGTGTATGTGCATGATTGCTCATTTGTTCATTGTTTATTTACTCTGCAACTATTGAATGATAACGCTGCATTGATATAACACTTGATTTTTGTCGTTGAAAAGGATTGGATTGATCTATTATTGATTCACCCCCACTTCTCAGTAATCCAACAATTGGTATTAGAGCAGGTTCCTTCATAAATCAGTTTAACCACTGAAAGGTATATCATGGAGAGAAACAACATGTATAAAAATGGAATACCACAGTTTCATGGACAAAAGTATGCATTTTGGAGAAGAAGGATGAAAAAATATATACATGCACATGGATTTGAAATTTGGAAATCTGTTGTAGATGGATACAAAGAACCAACATTTCCGCCGACAAACGAAAGAGCAATAAAACTCGGGAAAAATAATTCCAAAGACACAAATGCAATTCTAAATAGTCTTTGTGAATTAGTATACACCAAAGTTATACATTGTAAATCTGCTAAAGAGATTTGGGACAAGCTTCAAAATATTTATGAAGGATATTCAAAAGTCAAATAAACAAAGCTTCAAACTTATAGAGGCCAGTTCAAACAACTAAAGATGAAGGAAGACGAGAATATTGCAGCTTACTTCTTATGAGTCGATGAAATAGTATATGCAATCATAGGATTGGAAGAAGAAATTAAAGAATCTGTAATTGTTCAAAAGGTACTAAGATATCTTCCTACGAGATTTGATTCTAAGATATCAGCACTAGAAGAAAGAGCATATCTAGACTCAATAAGTATGGACGACATACATGGAATATTCACAACATATGAAATGATAATTGAACATGAAAATCCATATATAAAAGAAGCAAATTTCAAATCATCCAAAAGGTCAAATCAAAAGGGAAAGAAAAAGGAAAAATAACATAGCAACAACAGTGACATCTCAGAAGATGATGAAGAAATGGCCAAATTTGTCAAAATATTGAACAAAGGAACCAACAATAGATATAAAGGTAAGTTTCCATTGATTTGTTTTAATTGTGATGGTATTTGTCATTTTGCTAAAAAATGTCCTCATAAGAAAAATAAGAGGAATGATGAAGATTACTCAAATAGAAAACAAACATATAAAGGCAAAAGAACCCCAAAGAAATCTTTCAAGAAAAGTTTATGCACCAAAGAAGACATCTCCTCATCAGATGAAGATGAAGTCAGTGACAGTGAAACAGAAAGAGTTCTATTCATGGAAGTAGAAGACTTTGATAAACAAGACACTGAAGAAGAATATGAAGAGGCATAAGTTGACTATCGAGAAAAATTCTTGTGTGCCATAGAAGTTATAAGAAGAGAAAACAAGAAAAACAAGAGGCTACAAGCAGAACTAGACAAGAAAGAAGATACTCAGAAACTAGAACAAATGATCACAAATTTGAAGGTTCAAATAGAAGAAGATAAAAGAATTGAAGTACTCAAAGAAAATTTAGAATAAAGAGACAGGATCATTGGAAATTTGGAAGCAGAGATTTCCACATTAAGAAAGGATCTTCAAGAGAAAAATATGCAGAACAACTCAAAAGTTTTGGATAACAATATCAATAGTCAAAAGCCTCATCATGACAAGTCGAGAATTGGATACAATGAGACAGAAAAGGGATCAAGATCCAAAAAAACAAAACAAGAAACATATCCAAAAAGCTACGTAGAAATAATCAAAGGGAATATGAAGACCTATAAAGAATATTATAGGGACACTCCTCCACCGAGAAGATTCATATTTCAGAATCAATGACCAACAAATAGGCCTCGGGAAGAAGAAGGATTCAAAAGAGAAACTCCTTTCAGAAGATCTTCAACTCCCAAGTATTAAACTATATTTTTTGTTTTATGTTATGCATGTAATAATTTTGGAAATAAAGCTATGAATTGAAGAGATAACAACAGGAACATAAACAACTTTGAAATTCATACCCAAAAGGGTTATCTAAGAAGACCCAGTGAAACACAGAGAAGAAGTTACAACAAGTTTGAATCATTGAGCGTTGAAGTGGAATGATACAAGTGTAAAGAATTTGGACACATGGCCAAAGATTGCAGAATGACAGTTCCTCCTAGAGAACCACAACAGAACAATAAAAGTCACAGAAAGGAACCTCAGAAAAAAACATGGATAAGAAAGCAGAATCCGTATAGCAGTGAATAATGCACACTCACTCTACAATCTAAGAAGAATAAACATGGTTGGTATGTTGACAATGGTTGTTCAAAACACATGACAGGTGATAAACATAGGTTTCTTACATTAATAAAGGAAAGAGATGGATCAATCACCTTCAGAAATGACGATTCAAATAAAATCATTGGAAAAGGAACAATCAGAATTGGAAACAATAATACCAAGGCAGAAAATTTTCTACTAGTAGAAGATATGAAACATAATCTTCTAAGTGTGAGTTAAATGTGTGACCAGGGTCATAGAGTTACTTTCAATTCACAAAAGTGCAAGATAAGAAAATAAGGTTCAGGAAAATTGATTGCAAAAGCTGCAAGAACTTCAAGCAACATATATGTATTAACTGAAATTGGAAATGAAAAGTGTTGTCTAGGAAAGGAAGATGAAAGTTGGCTTTGGAATAGAAGAAAGGGTCACATACACTTTTATAACCTTGTCAAAGTCAGAAAAAAGGAAGAAGTTATAGAAATTCCCTAGATTACAAAACCAACCAACACTTTATACAAGCATTGTCAACAAGAAAAGAAAACAAAGACCAGGTTTAAATCAAAGGAATATTCAACGACAAGACCACTGGAAGTTGTGCATAATGATCTAGTTGGACCAACTACAACAAAGGGTTTAAAATGTGAGAAATATTTTATGTTATTAGTTGATGATTATACAAGAATGACTGCAGTTTTCTTTCTTAGGAATAAGTCATAAGCTTTTGAAAAATTTAAGGTCTACAAGGAAATGGTTGAAAATTAAATGGATTCAAAAATCAAATGTTTGAGATATGATAATGGAGGAGAGTTCACTTCAAAGGAATTTATGGACTACTACAACAGGCATGGAATAAAAAGGCAATTCTTCATTGCTAGGGCACCTCAACATAATAGAGTTGTTGAAAGAAAGAACAAGACAATGCAGGAAATGGCTCGAACAATGTTAATGGATTCCAAATTGACACATATATTTTGGACACATGCATTGCATACAATGACTCACATTCAAAACAGATTAATGCTCAGAAACAACATTGACAAAACTCCCTATGAGCTATGGAAAGGAAGACCAGCAAATGTGAAGCACTTCAGAGTATTTGGAAGCAAATGCTACATCAAAAGAGAAGATGGCAGAATGGAAAATTTTGACTCTCACGTGGACAAAGGAGTACTTGTTGGTTAATCAAGTACAAGGAAATCATACAAGTGTTACAATCTGAGGTTGAACAAATTTCTGGAAAGCATCAATGTAACAGTTGATGAAACATGTGGATGAGAATTAAAGGAAGAAGAAAATGAATCAATGGAACAACTTTACGAAGAAGAAGCAGAAGATGAAGAATAAGTAGAAGGGGAAGATGAAGAGGATCAAACATAAGTAGAAGAACAATTTCAACAAGTTCCTCCAAAGACATCTATAAAACGAGTATAGAATAATCATCCTTCAAATAAGATTATCAGAAACAAAGATGCAGGAGTTGAGACTAGAATAAGAATCTGTTCACTAGAACAAATGCACCTAACACTCTCATCTATGATTGAACCAAGCAGCTTTAAAGAGGCCAACATGGATGAATTTTGGAATAAGGCCATGGATGAAGAATTGGATCAAATAGAGAAGAATGACACTTGGGAATTGGTTCCAATACCAAAGAATAATAATGTGATTGGAACAAAGTGGGTATTCATAAATAAATCGAATGAAGATGGACAGGTTACAAGGAACAAAGCTATATTGGTATGTAAATGATATGCACAGGTTGAAGGAATTGACTTTGAAGAGATATTTTCCCCACTTCCCATAATGGAAGCAATCTGAATGATTTTAGCTTATGCTTGCTCCAAGAATATTAAAGTATATCAAATGGATGTAAAATCAACTTTTCTGAATGGGGAACTTGAAGAAGAAGTCTACATTGAACAACCAGAAGGATTCAGTTGTCAGAGAACATAGATTATGTGTGTAAATTGAAGAAGGATTTGTATGGTCTAAAACAGACTCCTAGAGCATGGTACTCTAGACTAGATAAATATCTACAACAGGCAGGGTTTAGAAAAGGAAGTGCATATAGCAACCTCTACATCAAGGTAACTTAAGATAGTATTTTATTAATTGAAGTTTAGGTTGATGATATTATTTTTGGAAGCAATGATGATAGGTTAAGCCAGAAATTTTCAAAGGATATGCAGAATGAATTTGAAATGTCATTAATTGGAGAACTATTCTTCTTTCTGGGTCTTCAAATACATCAAAGAATCCAAGGAATTTTTATTTCTCAGACTAAGTATATCAGAGAAATTCTAAAGAGGTTCAGAATGAAATATTGCAAACCAATTATCACTCCTATGCAAACCAATTGCAAGTTGAGAAAAGATGATGATTCAAAGTCTACAGATGAGAGACAATGCAGGTCAATGATTGGAAGCTTACTATATGTGATATCATCCAGACCAGATGTAATGTAGGTAGTTGGACAAGTGGCATGATTTCAAGCAACACCAAAGGAAACACATGTCATAGACGTGAAGAGGATTTTCATATATCTCAAAGGAACATAAGAGTTTGGATTATGGTATCCAAAAGAAAAGGATATATCACTTATTTCCTACACAGATGCAGATTGGGCAAGTTGCATTGATGACTGATGAAGCATCAGTGGAGCAATGTTCTACTTGGGTGAGTGTTTAGTATCATGGATAATCCAGAAACAATCATCAGTATCCTTATCTACAACCGAGGCAGAGTATATTGCAGCAACAACATGTTGTACACAGGTTCTATGGATGAAACAAAATTTGGTAGATATACAGGTTCAGTATGATGAGCCCATTCCAATCTATTGTGATAATACATCAGAGTTGAATATGTGGGCGCAAAATAACAAGTGGCAGACATATTTACAAAACTGCTTCCACGAGAATCCTTTGAGTATCTTCGCCAGAGACTCAGAGTAATTTCCACTCCAAAATGAATGCTTTTGAATTCTTATCTTATATGTCTTAGATTTACACGAGAAAGCACCATAAAGAGGATAGTTTAGGTCAGGAGATCAATTTTAGGAATATTTCGGTCAGGGGGAGTATCCCCAAGGAAATTTAAGTTAGGGGAAGCAACCTTGGATTGAAAGATACATTTTCCATTGATGAAAAAGGGGGAGATATTTATTAGATGCAGAGCATAGAGGCATGGTTCCAGAGGGAGCGATGGTCACAGGGGGATCATGAGTGATATGAATTTAGTATTGCATGACATTACTTCATTATTGCATCAGATTGTTTCCATCAATGCTAAAGGGGGAGATTGTTGATTAATTGGGTTGTTTGTCATTGATGTCAACCATTGAAGAAAGTCTGGTAGCACAAAGGTTTCAGTAATGGAACCAAGTTTTTTTGATGGATAATGGTATGAGTTTTGATACATTTGTAGGTAACACTATTCTAGACGGATAGTACATGTCATGCCATTTTTGGTGGTATGTGGAACGCCACATAACTCCTCATGGTTAGAGAGTTATGGCTATGTGAAGTTGGAGAACCCTCATGAGTCATCTAGAAGCCCCAAAAGGTCAAAGTAGTCAAAGTGTTTGCAAAAAAAATTATTTAAATAATAAAGTTAATGGAGAACTCCCTAAAATAAGGAAAGTGGGATGCTACATGAAAGTATAAATAAGAGGCAAGGCTCTCTCATTTAATCACACTTGAACCTATTGAATATCATTGAATATATATTTTGTGAAAGGTTATTTGGGCAGGTATTATTGATAGAGAAAAGTGTGGCAGGAAAAGTGCGGCAAAAAAAGTGCGAAAAAAAATCACGCAAGAAAAAGTGCGACAGAAAAATCATGGCAGAAAAAGTGCGGCAGAAAAATCGCGACAGAAAAAGTGCGGCAGAAAAATTACAATAAAAAAATTGGGGCAATAAAAGTGCGGCAGAAAAAATCGCGGCAAAAAAGTGCGACAGAAAAATCACGGCAACAACATGGTTGGGGTCTATTTATGAGAGATATGGCACATTTTGTTTGAGGTATGTTTTGTGAGCTAGGTTTTAGCTCTTGAGATGGTATTGGATGTTCAGTATTGTTGCATATATTAGATTTGTTGAGGGATACAGTTGGTATTTTGTTGTTGGTAATTGGCATATGGGTATTGGTATTTTGGTTGTGATGTGTTTTTGAAGTTGTTGGTTTAGCTTGAGGCTACATAATAGTGAGGTTGTTGTATAATTCCTACAGAAACCCTGATAGATCTAGAATTCTAGTTAAATTGAACACAAACAATTTGCTGATATTCAAGACATGAGAGAAAGTTTTTGCTCCATAAATCAGAGAATTATATTAATAAAAAATGAATATACATGAGCAACCATCCTCAAAAAGAAGAGAGGAGGTGAATATATAGAATTTCCAACATAGAAATTCTAGTCAAAAAAATCTAGAAATAGCTAAAATAGGTGTCTTAAGCTAAGGGAGACCACATAGTTTGACCTAGACCACGCAAGATACATGTCACACACTTGTTAATTTCCACTAGATTCAAGTGATGTGCATTAGCTCACTTAAGCTCACTTAGTTGACAAGAAGTAGTTCCAACTCACTTAACTGACCCAAAATAGTAGTTACTAATAATAGTAACGGAAAAAACAATTAATTAAGGAATAAATCTCTCACTCAAAGAGGAGGTGCGCATTCCCAATAATAGATGAGTTTTTTCATGGGGGAGTTGGAATAAATAATGAATAAATCAAGAAAATCAAGAATAAATCAAGAAAATCAAGAACCGGGAGTTGAGTCTTGATCTAAAATTAATAGTTTTCCCTAAAATATAGGGATGAGGCACCCTTCTTCTCTATGCGGCCAAATTAGGTGAAATAAAGTGTAAATGAATGTATTAACCAAGATATAGGAGTCTAAGCTAGGTATAAACTAATGTAAGTTAAGGTTATGCTCCAACACCCCCCCTTAAGCCTAACTGTAATGACAAAAAATTTGAGTCCCAACAAATTGGCCATTTTAGGTACTCATTACATAAAAGAACTCCTCATGAAAAGAGGAAAGAGGGAAAACCTCGTGGGAAACCCCCGCCCCCCAAAAAAAAAGCGGGAAAAAAATAATGAGTGGCCAAAAGTGACCTACTTAGTTGTCTCCACCACTCCAAGCATAGCTCTCAGTTCTGAAAATTTCTTTTCGGTGAAGGACTTGGTGAAGATGCATGCAACCTAATGCTCTGTGGGGAAGTACTCTAGTGAAATGACTCTATCATGGATCAGCTCGTGGATGTAATGCATGTGATGAAATTCCCATATGCAAGAAGCAGCAATAACCAAAACTAGTCGAATGGAGTCCATTTTTGCAACATGTGCAAATGTCTCTGTGTAGTCTGTGCCATGTACCTGTGAGTATCCTTTTGTGACAAGTTGAGATTTTTACTTGCTGATATCACCATCTACAGCAATCTTTTTTCAATATATCCATCGACATCAAACAAGCTTTCTTCCTTTCAAAAGTGGAACCAAGTCCCATGTGTTGTTCTCCATAAGAGCAGAGTACTCTTAATCCATGGCAGCCTCCCAAAGTGGGTTTCCAACAGCCTCAAAGTGTGACTATGGATACGAATCATGTGTCCTATAGCAATGTATGGGAAGAAAAGGTTTTTTGGCAGCCATGTCTTTAGGAGCCCCAAAAAACTGTGATCTAGTTCTTCTTGTATTCGCAGGATTACCGACTAGTTCACCTGCATCTTGCAGGGTTTTCTCTGCCCAAGTTGGCAACTAAGTTGGAGCAGCCATGAACTGATACTAATACTCTATATCAGACCCAAAAGGATGCTCCGATGGCTTCTCTGAAGTGCTTAAAGAAGTTTCTGACTTCTCCTCATCAGTGACAACAAGCGGTTCCTCGACAAGGTCTTCTGAAAAATCATGCAGTGATTCTTCTTCAAACTTCACACTTCGAGCTAGAATGAACTTTTTAGTGTGAGAGTCCAGCAATATATATCCTTTGACACCTTCAGGATATCCAAAAAATATGCATTCAACACTTTGAGGCTCCAAGGCCTTCCTCTTATCTGTCGGAATGTGATCCCATGCTCGTGAACCAAAAATATGAAAGTGCGACACTTTCGGTTTCTTACCGGTCCAACATTCAAAAGGAGTGGTTCCTTTGAGTGATTTGTGAGGAACTCAGTTCTGAATGTATGCTACAAAATTAATAGCTTCATCCCATAGCTTTGGAGCTAATAATTTCAACTGTAGCATACAATTTTCCATCTCTTTTAAGGACCGATTTTTCCTCTCCGCAACATCGTTCTACTGTGGTGTATATGGCACTGTGTGTTGTAGTTGTATACCTGCATCAATACAAAGTTGTTGCACATATTTGTTGACATACTCCCCCCCATTATCAGTACATAGTATCTTAATCTTACACCTAGAATCGTTCTCAACAAGTGCTTTAAATTCTATAAGGCATTCAAATACTTTCGATTTTAATTTCAAAAAAAATACCCAAGTAAAGCGAGAGAAATCATCTATGAAGGTGAGTACATATCGAGCCTTACTGATTGAAGGTTGTGCGAATTGGCCCATGATGTCACTGTGAATGATCCCAATAGGTGAAGAATCTCTCTGTGCCTTCCATTTGTCAAACTTTTTCTCTGGATGCTTGCCAAGAATGCATCCTTGACATACACCGCTTGTGAATTTAATAACTGACAATCCTTCTACCATGTTTTCCTTGCTGAGTTGATGCAAGTAATTATAGTTTATATGGACAAATATTTCATGCCATAACCTATTGATATCATTATATTTTTATAGAAATACAGTGATAATATATTTAGGAACAAAGTGGGATAATAAATACAAACGAGAACCGTGATCTGCAATTCCATGTGCAAGCTGTGAGCCCGTGGAAATGTCGGTAATCATTGCGGAGTCCGTAGTGAACTCCACCTTCCTTCCAGAGATAGAATGAGTGATCTGATATATCGAGAGAATATTTTTGGACAGTGAGGGAACATGAAGCACATTTTGAAGCAACCCCCTTCAATATCAACAATTCCTTCTCCGCACACCTTTGCGGTTGTGGCATCTCTCAAGTAAATTGGGGATCTGGTGCTTTCTTCGATGGAGGAAAATTCATATTTTGATGCATCCATATGGTTTGATGCACCTAAATCAAGGATCCAAGATGATGGAGTGGATGTGAAATCCATTAAATCATGACCATATCGTTCTCTCCCTCCCGTTCTGTTATCATCTTTCTTCTTTGCATTTTCGGGCACCATGAGATTGTGTTGCTGCAATTGCTTAGCCATCTCATCGATAGTCTTCCTCATGCAATTTTATTCGGGATGAAATAATTTGGAACAATAGCTTAAAAGTGTTCTTTCCTTCTTCTTCTTACCCTTAGGCTCAGAAGAGTTATCTGAAGATTGTGTGGATCTCTCCTTCTTCAATTCATGAAATTTACCCGTTCCTTTTTTCTTGTCTTTTCCACTGCTCTTTGGAGCATTAGTAGTCGCAAGTGCTTGGTTCTTGGAATTCTTGATGGCACCCATTTGGACTAAATTAGCTTTCTATTGAGTCAATTTTGCAATGAAATCATTCAATGGAGGCATTTTCCATTTTTCCTGAGTCAATTTAGATGCTTGAAAAGACGACACAAATACGGAATATTCAGGGCCTAATTTCAAGAGAATTGAAAGGATGAGCTATTATTCCTCTTTCGTGACTCCACATGCAGTAAGTTCAATGAGGAGGGATTTGAACTTGGTGAAGAATTCTTTCGGGTTGCTGAAATGAATTGGACTTAGGGATATGAGTTCATTCTCCAATTGATGCACTCTCATTTCATCCTGCTTGTCGAATAGTCCTTCCAATGTGGTCTAGACCACATCAGGAGTAGTGGCTCTACTGACATGAAAGAGGAGATCTCTGGAAATTGATAGGAATATCAGCCCAATTTATTCATCTAATTTATTGAAATACTTTATCTTCTCCGCTGCAACAGTCGGTTCTTTCTCTGTTCCCATTGTTACCCGGTAAAGCCCTTTGCTTCGAAGGAGCAGAGAGATCTCTGTCTTCCATTCGAAGTAATTGAAAGGATTTAGAATGAGTTTTTTGGGCTGAAAGAGATGATCCATTTCTTCTTTATGCGCCTCCTGGTGATCTATAACTGCAAATAAAACCATGTACAATCCAGTAGATTCAATCTAGCTCTGATACCATGTAGAATTCTTGCAGAAATCCCAATAGATCTAGAACTCTAGTTAAATTGAACACAAACAATTTGCTGATATTCAAGAGATGAGAGAAATTTTTTGCTCCATAAATCATAGAATTATATTAATAAAAAATGAATATACATGAGCAACCATCTTCAAAAAGAAGAGAGGAGGTGAATATATAGAATTTCCAACATAGAAATTCTAGTCAAAAAAATCTAGAAATAGCTAAAATAGATGTCATAAGCTAAGGGAGACCACATAGTTCGACATAGACCACTACAGATACATGTCACACACTTATTAATGTCCACTAGAGTCAATTGATGCATATTATCTCACTTAAGCTCACTTAACTGACAAGAGAAGCAGTTCCAACTCACTTAACTGATCCAAAATAGTAGTTACTAATAATAGTAATGACAAAAACCATTAATTAAGGAATAAATCTCTCACTCAAAGAGGAGGTGCACATTCCCAATAATAGATGATTTTTTTCATGGGGGAGTTGGAATAAATCATGAATAAATCAAGAAAATCAAGAATAAATCGAGAAAATCAAGAACCGGGAGTTGAGTCTTGATCTAAAATTAGCAGTTTTCCCTAAAATCTAGGGATG
>ML778682.1:287499-310333 GCA_009831015.1 Picea engelmannii
ATAGATTGATATTTATTGTCCAATTTATTTAAGGGAAAAATAAATTAGACACACATTTCTTGTTGACTTTTCAACACTCCCTCTCAACAAGAAAGGGATTATCCTTCACCCCAATCCTGTCTCTATGGTATTCAAATTTTCTCTTTGTACTGAAGCAACATGTCTGCATCCTGATCTTTCGTAGGAATGTACTGAAGCAACATGATCTTTCGTTGCACACAATCTATGAGATGATGATACGAGATATCTATATGCTTAGATCTATCATGAAACACATGATTAATTGAGAGTTTAATGCAACTCTGATTATCGCAATAAATCATTGTCGAATCTAAATGAGAACCAAACAAACCAACCAAGATCTTTCTCATTCATATAGCCTCACATGTAGCTTGACTCGCTGCCATGTATTCCGCTTCTACTGAATTGAGTGCCATGGATATTGTTTTCCTGCTATACTAAGAAATAGTTGTAGATATGATACTAAAGATCCCCCCTGGTGTTCTCTTTCTATCCGTTGGGTTGCCCGCCATATCTGCATCCGTGAAGCGATGCAACTTCACCTCATCCGTCTATATGTACCATAGGCCATACTCAGATGTGCCCCTAAGGTATATCAGGACATGCTTACCCACCTTCCAAAAGAGCTTGGTAGGATTAACCATTGCTTGACTCAACTGGTTAACCGCATAGAAAATTTTTGGTCTCTTGTTCACTAGATACATTAGTGAACCCACTAACTATCGATAGACAGTAGCATCCACTACCTCTCTAGAAGTAGCATCCTCTTTCCTCCAATTTCCTGGAAGAGGAGTATACATGGGTTTGCATCCCTCCATGTGAAACTTACCCATTATCTCCCTTGCATACTTGCCTTGAGACACAAAATTTTCACCATCTCGTTGCCATATTTCCAATCCAAGGAAATAATGAAGAAGGCCCAAATCCTTCATCTCACACTCCTTTGCAAGGTCCTCCTTTCATGAGTGTATCATCTTCTCATCACCAGTCAATATTAAATCATCAACATAAAGAACAATGATTAAAATCTTACCCTCCACCACAATTTGGTATAGGTTTGCATCCGCTTCACTTTTGGTGAAGCCTAGTTCAGTGAAATAGTTGTCTATTCGAGTGTACCAAGCATGGGTTGCTTTCTTCAGCCCATATAGTGCTCTCTTGAGTTTTCGCACATGTGACTCCCTTTCAAAGGTATAAAAACCTTTTGGCTGCTCAATGTACACTTCTTCCTCAATGATCCCATTGAGAAACACAGTTTTTACATCCATCTGATGAATGCGCTAGCCCATCTGCGCTGAGAGTGAAAAGATGGTTATTATGGAAGAGTACCTTGCAATAGGTGCAAAGGTCTCATCATAATATATCCCCTCGATTTGTGAGAATCCTTGGGACACAAACATGGCCTTGTATTTCTCAACACTCCCATCAACAACTTGCTTTACCTTGTAGATACATCTCGAACCTACCACTGATTTGTCAACTAATCTTGGGACAATTTCCCATGCACTATTTTTTATAATGGATTCATACTCCTCTACCATAGCATCAACCCAAGTGGGATCTTGCACCGCTTCCTGAAAGGAAGATGGTTTAGTCACAATACATTTTCTCATGAGAGCCATGTATCTAGTAAATCAATCAGGATAATGTCTATGTCTACGCTATGAAGTAGGGACTCCTACATTCTATGCAACATCTAGTCTCAATCTATCTACTTCTGTGGTTCACTTTCTTCCATTTCTGATGGATGGCTCTACTTGAGTGGCTTCCTCCACTCCATGAATCTCCTCATGTGGTTGATCCACATCTTGAGACTAATATTTGGGGGGCGATAGTTCCTCTTCTGCATGCAATTCTAGCTCCCACCACATGGCTTTCCCTTCATCAAATTTTATATCCCGTTACATAACAGTCATCTTACTATTAGGAAAATACACGCGATAATTATGGGGTGTTTCTGTGTACCCCAAAAATATCCCAACTTCATCCATCGATTTCGGCTTCTTCCTTGCATCCAAAGTCACATGCACATAAACAGGTGAGCAAAACATCTTAAAATGAGAAACATCAGGTTTCTTACCAATGAAATCTTCTTCAGGTTTACTCATGCTCAGTACTCTATGAGGACAACAATTTTGCACATAAAATGCAGTATTTCATGCTTCCACCCACAAATGCATTGGTAGGCCCTGATCATGCAACATTGCTTGTGCTACACCCATGATCATTCTATTCTTCCTCTCTGCGACCCCATTTTGTTGTGGGTTATGAGGCGCTATGAGTTCTCTTTGAATTCCTTCTTTGCTGCAGAAGTCTTTGAATTCGTTAGAGATGTATTCTCCACCATTGTCTCTCCTTAGAGCCTTCACTTTCTTCCCCGAATCTTTCTCCACCAATGCTTTAAACTCACAGAACTTTGAGAATGTTTGATCCTTCTTCTGCATGAAGAAGATCTAGCATTTATGAGAAAATTCATCAACAAAAATAACATACTACCTATGTTTTGTTGTTAAAGCAACCAAGAATGGTCCACACACATCTGTGTGCATTCTCTCCAGGATCACCGAAGCACAGTTCTCCTTTTCATGAAAGGTGGACTTTACATACTTCCCCATGGTGCAACCCTTGCACTGATCTAACTGAGAAAGTGTTCCCATTGGAATTCCAATAGATATTTGTTGCATGATCTTCAAGGCTCCATGATGAAGATGACCCAATCGCCTATGCCATAATTCTCCCTTGTCTTGGCTCACCACTTTTTATGCCTTGCCCATCATGGAAGTGCAACCACCTACCTCCAACATGTAGATATTCTTAACTCGAATACCTATATTCTTGACTTGACTCATTGCTTTATGTCGTAGGAAGGATTTTCCATCACTGAAAACAATGTCATAGCCTATGTCCTCCAACATTGCAACTAAGACCAGGTTTTTCTTCAGACCTGGAACATGCATAACATTTTTCAATTGAAATGGTTTACCTGACTCCCTCTGAAAGGTAATGGTACCAATGCCAGTCACACTGTATTTTCCATCGTTTCCCATCTCAATATGAATTCTGAGATCTTTCTCCTTCAAGTAACTGAAAGACTCTCTATCTCCTGTCATGTGGAAGGAAGTGCCACTATCTAAATACCACACTGATCCCGATGCACTTGATTCCACGTATGTGATCAAAGAGAAGTCAAGTTCAAATTGTGAGGTAAGGGCCTCACCAGTTGTAGTTCCAACAACCTTCTTATTCTTCCTCTTCTGGGGACAGTTAGTAGCGAGATGCCCATGTCCATGACAATGAAAACACTTTACTTTGGACAAATCCATCTTCTTGAATTTAGACTCAGATTTTGAATGGAATTTCTTCCCCTTTCCTCTCCTTGCCTTAGAAGCCAAAGAACAATCCTCTTCATCATCATGCTTTGATGAGGATCCATCTCTGGTGTTCCACCTAAACTCCTCCTGCACTAGATCTGACCATAGTCGTTCCCAATCTGACAATTTTTTCCTTCCATTGACAACGTCTTGATAATTATGCCAACTCTTGGGAAGTCCTAGGAGCACCAAGCTCACCAAATCATCATCAATGAATTTTATTCCCACACTCCCCAGCTCATCCTGACATTGGACAACTTCGTGAGATATTTTGGAATGGAGCCGCCCTTTTCCATCTTGGTCTTCATGAGTTTATCTTTGAGTGCCAATTTCCTATGGCCGCTATTGTTTTGGAACAGATCCGTCAAAACCTTCCATATTGCATGTGGTGTGGCTTTCCCATGGAGACTAGAGACAATGTGTTCTCGTACTCCCTCCAACAAAATCCTCCTCGCCTTTGTCACTTTCTTTTTCCATGCATCAAGATTTGTAGTATCTATAGCATCTGGCTTAGGAACATCTCTTGCAATGAAATCCTTCAAGCCATTTCCTTCGATTACTACCTCCATCATTTCCTTCCAAGCAATGTAGTTCGATCTTCCCTCAAGTGCATACTCCAACCTCAAGCCATTGAAATCCATTTCGATCTTGAATCAACTGTAGCACCAAGAAAAGTCTTTCTACAAATTCGAATTCCATCCAATCACAAACTCAGCTTCTGCAATCCCTCTTGCTCATTCCAATCTCATGTTGAACCCTCACGACTGCTACTAACCCAGCCTACAGACCTTACAAGAGTTTCTGCATCTCCCGAGTTATTTGACTACGATATTTTCGCACTGTAATGCACAGTGGCTTGTGGAAATCTCTAGTGATTTCCACACTGTGATGCACAGTGGCCTGCAGGAAGTACGCACCCTATGAGTGTCTAGGGTGCAGAAATGTCCAAGGATTTTAGGACGGTAATGCACAGTAGCCCATGAAAATGTACAGTAAATTTTGTGCACTAACCAGTTAGTAGTATGCCGTCGCACCCTACTAGAGGAGGGACCCACCGAAATATTGAAATTTACGCACCTCACTTTCATGGCTCTGATACCATGTAGAAATTTTCAATACCAATTAATTATTGCCCGGATTCTCCTAATCTAAAAATTATTTGCCGCTTGTTAAATACATAATCACTTCTACTAATATTCTTGCTGAATTTAAACCACGATCGACAATGCAATATCAAGAAGAAGAATCAATCAAACATAACACATATGTTTTATTGGGAAAGCATAAAGCTAAAAACCCCACTATCATATATTATGTATATCATGGATCATGAAACAATCTCATACAAAACTCTAATCCAAGAGCTCTCAATACAATACAATCCTCTCACACTGTCATACAAAAATCAACAAATACATGTGCCAATTCTTTGTGTCTAGATAGCCTGCCTCCTCTGTGCAATACCTGTAAATGGATCAATGAATCCTTTACTCTAGACTGCACATGATCATGGGAATATCCATTGTGTGTGTGATTGCATGAGTGCACTTCACTCAAATCACAACTGATAGCCAAACTGTCCCTTTCACCTGTTATCTCAACTGGGTCTCCATTGGATCTGACATGCATATAGTTAACATTGGTAAATATTTAGTTGCATGTGAGATCACTGATTGTGAATTAATTAATAATTAATTCACTGAACTCTCACTAGTGCAAATTTAGTTACAACTAGTACAACTGAGCTTAACTCACTTAACTGAGTTAAACTACTTTACAACTCACATAACTACTCTTATAATTATGTTACAACTCCAAATCACTTAGTTATAAATGAGATAATAGATTGATATTTATTGTCTAATTTATTTAAGGGAAAATAAATTAGACACACATTTCTTGTTGACTTTTCAACAAATATTACTAGTCCTTAATATGCAAAATGTAAAATGTTTGGTGATAGTTTTGTAAAAATATTCAAATTTATAAGGGTTTTATATAGATTCTATAAAATTTTGGAGATTTTTAAGGTAAAATAATGTTATTCTATGGAATTTGGGCGAATCGTTTTTTGAAAAAATGGAAATTGTCGAATATATTTTTGGGAAACCATGGAAAATTAGCCCATTTGCAATATTTATCCCTTAAAATCATCTATGCCCGCCAACCATGTTATGACCTTCCACTTATGGTTCTCTTCAAACAATATCAAGGATGATTCCATCCTCTTGAGGTTATTTAAACGAAATCTCGTAGGCCCATCAACCAAATGGTATGTGAACGAAAAATTAGGGTCCCATGTGACCTTTGAATCATTAGCCAAGGCCTTTTTGTCCTTTTTCCAACTACCAGTTCATCATGATACTGGCTTAGAAATTCTCTCTGAGTTCAAACAAACCACTAATATCCATATAGTTGACCACATCAATGAATGGCGTTGGTGATGTAGTTTGTGTAAAGTGGAAACCACCAAAGAACAACGTCTTGATTTGATTCTCAAATCACTTGTCTCTGCTATTTCCAAGGATGCAGCATCCACTTTTCCTTAGTCAGAAGAGGAATCCATCAACAAGGCACAACAATTTGACCTCATCTATGCTTAGTCATATTACTTATACATAGTATTTCCCGATGCACCTAGACCCATACCATTTGGCCAGGACAAACCTGGGATGTCCCACGTTGCAGATGGGTTGATTGGTTCTATGAACCATCTCAACCATTATGGCCACCCGTCACCCTCTTATGGTACACATCAATATCCACAACCATATGGAGGGATGTATTATTACCCTCCTCCCACTCACAATAGTCATATCTTGTTTCCCCCCCTCCACCAATAGGTGGACCCTCACCAGTACCCATGATGCGTCTGGTCTCTCAAACAAGCACGGGTTCACCCTCTACCTCTGCATACAACCTTAAAACTAGTGGAAGTGATTCAACTTCCTACAGGAAATATGGATCATCTCCACAACACAATCCATATTTTCCATTCCCTGGTCCTCCACAGTCAGTTTCTCCTCCACCCAAACAACCATAGGTCGGCGTTAACTTTGTTCAACCCTCTCCCATTCAACAACTTCAAACTTTTGAGCAATTGAATATGGTAAATCCATCCCATCCACTGAATATTTCCAAGAATAAAGGAAACAAACGAAACAATAACAACCCAATACTAGAAGGAAATAACCCCTAACAAAACCATCCCGCAGGGGGAAACCAGAATCAGGGATCCCAAAGCCCCCAAGGGGGCAAAAACAACAATCAACCACAACAAGGGAAGAATAATAAACTCATAAATAAATTCCCTTGCACTCTTTGTGGTGAGTATGGACATTATACTCACCATTTCCCCCAAATTTTTTATTTCAAACGGATGAAAGAATCCATGAATGCACAACATCCTCCAACATCATCTGCCCCCGAGCAGGCCCCACATCATTATTTTCAACAACCACCTCCGACTGTTTTGCAAAACCCCATTCCACACCAAGGTGTGATAAATACTCAACAGGAGGTACAACCTGATCCACCCCAAATGGGGTAGTATCAAAACCCAAGTCCCAATCAACCTGGAAATATGGTCGATCACAACATCCTCCTTACCAATGAAGAAGAGATTCTTCTGCAAAAATGTTGTCGCTAATATGGTGTCCCCCCCGAATCTACCCCAACCACCTCAGAAGCGGCTCCAATTACATCCAGACAACCCTTAATGATTCCACACCCTAACATTGAAACAAACCCTCACATACCCTGTATGTCATTATGAAAGAATGTACATAACCCTCATTTTAGGGCATCCCGTAACTACAGTTTGGTCAATGACTTAGAACAGTCTCCTGCAACCATTTTTGTATTGGAGGTCCTCCAAACCTATCCAACTCAGTGTAAATCCTTTATTTCCTCCTTGGGGGAAGTTTACCCAGCTAATAATAGACTCATCACTTTTGATCTAGATAGCAGAGAACCACACCTCCTCGCCCTAATAGATTTTCAAATACCAATTAAGATCCATAACATCACAGTTCATCAGTGTATCATCGATGAAGGTGCGTCCACATGCATCATGTCCAAAGTAGTATGGAAGAAACTCGACTCACCTGAGCTAGTACCATTTTCCATCACTCTAAGAGCTTATGATGGTCGACCATCATCCTCTGAAGGACTCTTTCAAAATGTCCTTGTCGAACTTGGCGAAAAAAACATCCTCATCGACATTGAAGTTATTGATGCCCCAGTTGATTACAATATCTTGTTCGGGCG
This sequence comes from Picea engelmannii, assembly GCA_009831015.1. Classification (NCBI taxonomy): domain Eukaryota; kingdom Viridiplantae; phylum Streptophyta; class Pinopsida; order Pinales; family Pinaceae; genus Picea; species Picea engelmannii. Next base: position 295,161 of record ML778682.1, read on the forward strand.
TAGCTACATGTATACTATGAAGGCGGTAGTCTCTTATGTGTTTCAAACGATGATGTTCCCCCATAATGGGAAAATCATCACCATCAAACAACTTACACATTATGAGCCTAATCATTCTACCAACATTGATAACATTCTCCCCATTTTCTGGACTAGCTCAGATGCTTTCTCAGTCATCGAAATGGGCCCCATAATTTTGAAAGACCCATTCTTGTTGGGGGCATATCATGTAGCACCACCTCTCCTACACCCTTCAACACAAGTGTGTGTATTTTCTTTGAATGGAAAAAATATCAGAGACACTACTCCTCCCATAGAGGCCCCTCCCCCCATCGAAGTTCCACCAATTGGAGAATTATTACCTCGGGAATTCTCTCAGAACCCCACTACACCACTTATCCCATATTTTCTCCCTCTCTGGGGGAAAATCCTAGTTTGGGAGACAGTCCCCCAAGTTATTACCCAAATTCCCTTTTTCTACCCCCCACCTAGAGTCAAGGAATTTTAGGTAGTTGCTACTCTCACCCTTCCAAACATGGTTCTTTCCATACCTTTATGGTATCTCCATCCACTCGCAATGGTCCCTACGCCATCTCTCCCTCCTTAGATAGAGGGATTGCCGATGCAGATCCTAGTACAGTCTCCTGCCACACCACCCCCATCACCAAATAGCAACAACACCACCAGCACTAGGGGCAGACAAAATAAAAACGAGCCCACCACTCCACTTCCCCCCTGAGCTCAACCTCCTTGTGCACTATGTAAAAGAGAAGGACACCCAACTAATAGATGTCTTACTCTTCCCAAGTTATGCAATCTGATCCAGCTCCCTAGAGCAACCACATTTCTCACCACTCCACTAAGTACATCCATTGCTACTATGGAGTCCTCCACCACACGCAATAAAGGGTTACGAACCAAATTCGCTTGTGCCATCTATTCAGAATATGACCACTACACTCATAATTTCCCTGCTCTGCCTCTATTTTGCCAAATGTTATCCGCAGTACGCCAAACATCTCTACCAGAGCACTCTCAGCCACTCCCTACTGAGGCTCACATTAATGATATTCGATATATTTCATCATCAATCCCTGAGCAAACAAGGTTCCCTCCACAGTATCAGGACATGTACTTTATTTACAATGGTCCCTCGCACCATGTACCCGATATCCTGTCTACATCCTCATCACTTGAAGATAATAACGCTTACCCATTGATAGTTCCCCCTGTCACCTCCTAGGATCTCCTATACTCTCGCATTTTTCACTGCGATGAAGATATCCCGGAGGAACTCACTACCCCTTATTTCCCATGGAATGCGATCCATCATCTTGCACTTTTTCTTTCACAGGAGGCCTTTCACCCTCCTATCCAAGCCTCCATGTGCACAATCGAAACTAATAATTTTATTCCTTCAGGGAATATAGATTGGTTCAACAACCCTATCCATGCCCTAGATGCCTTTGAAGAAGGAAACATGGCCAACATCTCCCCCACCATCAAAATTGGCATTTCCATTAAACCAAGAATCATAGAAGAAATCACCATTGGTGCCGCATGCTCCCCTGAAGAGCTCATTTCTTAAAAAGATCTCTTTGAGGAATACTGGGATATTTTTTCCTAGTCATATACGGAGATGCCCGTCCTTAATCCATATATATTCAAACATTGAATCGACACTTGGAAAGATGTTTCCCCAATTCGCCAAAAGAAACACCCCCTTCACCCATCCAAAGTTGCGACTATCAAAGCCAAAATTTACAAGTTACATGTTGTCGGGTTCATTTACCCCATTGTGTACACTTCATGGGTCTCCAACCCCGTCCCCGTTAGAAAAAAACAAGGCACTATTCATGTCTGCACAGACTTTCGTGATCTCAACCATGCTTGTCCCAAAGAGAACTTCCCAACCTCTTTCATCGACCAAATCATTAAGACTGTGTCGGCCATGAGGCATTGTCCTTTATGGATGGATTCTTCGGCTACAATCAAATCCAAATCCATCCAGAAGATCAGTATAAAACTAATTTTACTACCCCTTGGGGTACCTTTGCTTATCGTGTCATGCCTTTTGGACACAAGAACACAGGTGCTACGTTTCAACGAGCCATGACCTATGTTTCCATGATATTGTTGATACTAAGAGGGGGGTGAATCAATATCAAGTACAATTTAAAATATTTTTCAACTTATACTTAAACCATTCAACTATATCCAATGAGAAATGAACAATAGTATAAGAGTTACACCAATACACCACAATACACCATGCACAATATATGAGAAATAATCAATAGTTATTGTTCAAGGGAAGTAATGACTTCCAAAGGTAGCTACATCTTCCAAATGTAAAGGGAGGGATAAAACTCCAAGAGGAAGATACAATCCTCCAATATCAAGAGAGAGTTGAACTCTCCATATTTTACCCTTCCTTCCACCCAAGAATATATGAGAGATAATAAAACTTTACATTAAATCATCACCATCAACCAATCATCACATAGAACCTGATAATGCTTCCTGAGACTTCTTCAATTTTTGCAATTCTTCAATTCTTGGAGTACTCTGATCCTGTAGATAATATTACTCAATGTATTCTCTGAAAATCCTCCAATTTTCACTCCTTGAATCCTCCCCAAAACGATGTCATAGAAAGAATGGTAGACTTTATTCAATTATGGTCTATTTAGGAGAGTGAACTTGCACAGAATTCCCCGTGCTCAATAATTAACATCCGATTCTAAAAATTGCACATAAGAAACTACAGTCCTTACTCTTTCTAATGAAATTTGTCCCACTTCATTTGGATTATCAATGAAGAAGTTATGAATGTTTTACCCGAAACACTTGTTTATTGACTAGCTTCAGGACTGGTCACAAACCCTATCTTCCACAGAGTGTATCTCCATAATTATAGAGAATCAAGAGATAAAAATTTTACCAGTGGTACCTTGATATGTCTTCTCAATACCATAGTGATTTCACCATCTGAATCGTTCTATAAAAAAAGTTTTATCAAAAATGGTAAGATGACCTGAAAATAACATACCTTAGAACACATCACCAAAAGACTTCATCCTCCCTTGAAATCTGGCCTTCTTTTCTTCTTATTTCCTCTGAAATTCGAATTGTATCAAATGAATGTATAATGATTTTTATTTATACCATTTATGTCACTTCCTTTTAACATTAGGNCCAACCTGACACTTTCTTATTTTGTAATTCTTTTCTTTAATTATCTTCAGGGCCTACATGTACTTCCTTCTTCAATTCACTTTGTCATCTTCAAAAATTCATTTCTCCTCAACCATGAGGATCCACGTGACGTGCCACATACCCCTGGAAACAACATGATGTAGAATATCCATCCATGGGTGTTGTATCTGCATGTGCATTTTCCTTCATGTCCAAATACCTTCATCAATCTTGCGGTCCAAAACCCATGACTAGGGTTGACATCAATGACAACAACCAATCTTCCAACAGATATTGCTTGCATCATCCTTTCTTATTTGGACAACCTCACTACCCAATCCAAAAAGAGAACTCAACATTTAGATGACTTACACATCGTTTTCCAACGATGTCGCCAATACAATATCCGCTTGAACCCTCTCAAGTGTGTTTTTTGTGTCACTGCCAGATGCCTCCTTGGATTCATTGTTTCCCAACACGACATCATGGTGGACCCCCTCAAGGTCCAATCTATCACATAAATTCCACCACCTATGAATTTACACCAACTGCAGAGCTTGCAATGAAAAACCAACTTCTTACGTCCCTTTGTCCCATACTATACCACTCACGCATATGGTTTTTTCCGCTTACTGCAACGTGATAGCCCATTTCGATGGGATGAACATGCTCAAAACAATTTTGACGATTTGAAAGATACCCTATCCAATGCCCCTTTGATTAGTCCCCTAGACTATGATCATGATTACATCCTCTACCTGTCAGCCTTAGATGTCTCAATAGCAGGAGTCCTCGTCCAATTAGGGGATGATGGGTATGAACATGTCATTTAATACATTAGTAAAAACCTATCAGGTCCACCCTTGAAGTATAATCATGATAGGAAATTGGCATTAGTAGTTGTCCTCGCAGTCCAAAAACTACAACATTATATCCTATTTCAAACCACCAAGGTCGTAGTAGATTCCAAACTGATGCAGTACTTGCTTAGATGACGAAATATTAATGGAAAATTTTCTTAATGGATCGCCATCCTCTAAGAATACGATCTAGAGCTATATACTCCCAAAAGAAATAAATCTCTTCTCCTCACCGAGCTCATTACAACTTTTCCCTCGAATGCTAAATCTTCCCTCATCAATGAGGATTTCCCCGACGAACACCTCTTATTCATCCCCTTTGATGATCCCTAGTATGGAGACCTCCTTATCTACCATCAGACACAAACGTTTGGGCCTCATATCTCTCAAGATGATCATCAACACATTCTCCATCAATCCCCTTGATACCTCCTCATTGAAGATGTTCTCTATCGACGTGGGGTCGACACCATTATTCGTCGATGTCTTACCATCGACGAAGTTGAAAGAGTCTTGAACAATTTCCACAATGACGCTTGCAGTGGTCACCTCTCAGGTATGTCCACTTCCCAAAAAATCATTCGATTAGGGTACTTCTGGCCCACGTTGTTTCATGATTGTATCCATGTTGTCAAGCAATGCGAGAAATGAAAACTTTACGCAAACAAAGTGCGAGCACCACCAACGCTTCTACACCCAGTCATCATAGTCGACCCCTTCTATAAATGGGGCATAGACTTCATGAATTTCCATTCTCCATCCAGTAATGGAAACAAGTACATTGTCATGGTTGTAGATTACTTTACCAAATGGGATGAATCCATGCCCACTTTCAAAAACACCGCTAACACAACAACACATTTTTTCTTTAACAATGTCATTACCTGGTTCAGAGTCCCACTACAGTTAGTGTCCGACCATGGTAAACATTTTGAGAAAGTGATTTTTTCAAAACTCTCCTCAAAATTATGCTTCTCCCATGAGATTAATTCCCCATACTACCCTCAGTCCAACGAAAAAATCAAGGTTGTCAACAAAGTCCTCAAAACCATGCTACACCGTACCATCAACAAACATAAGACCAACTGGCATCATATGTTTTTTTCCACGTTATGGGCTTATCACACGACAGTAAAAATTGCCACCATTTTTACACCATTCCACATTGTCCATGTGATTGAATCCACCCTCCCTATCAAGTGTGAAATCCACATGTTACGCACATCCATTACGTTATTACCCAACACTACTCCAATGGAGCAATGCCTACTGACTTTTGAGTCATTTGATGAAGATCGTCGATCTTCATTACAAAACAATGAGGCAGCTAAAAAATGGTCCAAAGCCACTTTTGACTGCCATGTCAACCTTCTCTCATTCAACGAAGGTGCTTGTGTTAGCCTATGATATCACCCACGATACTCTCAGTCGTGGGAAATTTGAGTCATTATGGCATGGACCCTACATCGTCCAACACTACCTCACTAAAGGTGCCTACATCTTGGCCTCTCTAGAAGGCTTCCCTCTCAAAGAACCCGTCAATGGGTTGTACTTAAAGACATTTTATTCCTAAGCATATCCCCCCCTAGCTTAGGTTTTTCTTTATACACATTTGTATAGTTTTTAGTCTTCTTTTTCACCACCATTCCTCATGTCTGATCTACCATCCGTGTTATTCCATATAGCTACATGATCCATCTGTCTACCACATTAGTTATGCTGACGGTGCCAGCCACTGGACCCATAATATCGCTTCGGTCGCTTGGGCCCTCTACACTCCCTCACATGTCTTGCTCCACTCCAGTGGCCTATGTTTGGGCTCAGCCACCAACAACCAAGTTGAATATGATGTCGTAATTGGTCTCCTCACTGAGGTAAGTCACCGCCACATTCGTCACCTTAGCGTTCTATTAGATTCCCATATTGTTGTCCTACAACTCAACACTGTATATCATGTTCACGATCCTTGCCTCTTTCGCAAATACCTACAAGTTAGACTCTTATCCCGCAACTTCGATTCAATCACATTTACACATATTCCAAAACAACTTAATAAAGTAGCAAATCACATGCCTAACCTAGTATTAGATTGGCATTTATCACATTGAAATATCATTTTATACATAAGCATCATACATTTGTCATAACACATGGAAAATACCTCATACATTAAAAAAATAACACATACTAACATGAATGATCCAAAACATATCCATATATATAATCAAGTGTCATAAGTGTTTACAAAAAATATACATGTACAAATTTCCAGTAGGCTCATGAATTGCCCCCCCCCCCACCCCTATGAGTACAAAAATGGGTATCAACTACCCTATACAAAATGGTCTCCCCACCCCGTACATACAAAAAAATGGCACTCATGGTGCCCCCAGAGCTCTCCCCTAGGTCCTATGTCAGCTGGAGGTGCCCCACCAACTGGGGCCCGTCCAGGTCCAGGAAGCATCCAACCAGTCATCTCTCCCCCCACTACTGTCGCTCAATGGATCAGGGTCTGCGACTCTGCCGAAATGCCCACACACTACTCTAGGACCTCCTCATCCTAGATATGGGCCCACATGCCCTTCAATACACCCTATAGAAGCCACTCAAATCACTGACGTAGATCCTCTAATAGTACCTAACATCTCCATGTGGCCCATGCGTTGGTCTAGCACCAACGTCATCTTGTCATCACCTCTATCCCACCCTCAGCTCTACAGGCATCGATCGAGCTGGCCCCCACCGAGATGGCTACTCGACCACCTCTAGCTCTTATCCTCGAGGTCCCACATCTACAAAACAACACCAAAGAGAGTGTCAACATCCATATACATATATATAATCAATATTATCTATCGAAATTAAAAAACATAAGCCATAATAAAAAAGCATACCTCGTTGATCCCAATCCTCCCCAAGAGGAAGCATCATGTTTGGGTCATGAAAATAGTCTATACTCACATATGGATACCTCATAATCACATGTGGCATTTGTCACCACACTCGCGCCACATTGGCCATAAAATAGTGGCCACCCTCCCCACCTCTATGTCGGGCCAACACATGGGGCCACTGCATCAACCGCAACTCTCATCACCCCATGGGCTCAAGAAAAATCCTAGGGCACAACAGAGGAACCCTCTCTAGGAACCAGGCCACCAGAATGGACCCGAACATGAATTCACCTGAGTCAGCTCATCGACACCGGTTCACCTATGCCATCATCTTGGTGTGTAGAAGAACACCCCATGCAAAAAGGTCCCCAACCAAGACCTCCTCCACTATCCTCAGTTGACCCCTAGTTATTCGTTGAGTCCCCAAGGATCTGAAGATCCTCACCACCATCACTGTGATGCACTCCATCAATAGGTCGTCAATAGCCTCAATTTAGATGACCGAACTTGACATAGGGTTTGGCCCAGTGAAGTGGCGAGTCACTGAGTCACCCACTTGATCCTCCCCCGACAATTGAGGATCGATTAGAAGGTCCATCCCCTAAAATGGAAGCCCTATCAGGAAATACACATCCTCGGTGGAAAATAATTTCAACTGCTCTCCTCTAACTATGAAGCACTATAGATCCGTGCTCCATATCCCAATTAGATACTGGATCAGGAACTCCTACGACCGTATCAAAGGGAATTCGAAGAACTTGAGAAACCCACAAGCTGCCAAGTATCTTCGAACACCCTAATGTTCTCTCACCACCTCCCGCAGACAGTCCCAGTCGTGCTCTCTCCAATGAACCAACATCGTGCTATCGGAATATGTTGATCACTTGCATCCACAAAAAAGCACTTTATCAGCCTCATCATATAGAAAAAAGCATCAAAATATCAAACATTACAACCCCTTACCCTTTCCCATAGTGTGTGGCCTTCACCCAAACAGGTGTGCACATGTGCATGCCTGTTCTTTGTAGAGTTGCACACTAATGCGCAACTATTGGAGAAACAACCACGCATCGCATGCACACATGTCTTCCCATCCCTCACGCTCACATGCATGACTGTGTCAAGCACAACTGCACATTATGATCTAGAAAAGGGATTATACCCACGCACATGTGCGTGGGTATTTCTCCTTTTCCCGCACACTGGTCGGCCCCTACCCAAAAAGAAACCTGCACGACCCTCCATAAAACCCCTACCTACAAACTAGGAAATTCACCACATGCAAGAGGATATGACCACTAACCTATCTCTCACCACTCCCAAATCGGTAGCCTCACGCTCCCACAATATCCAAGTCTCCTCACAACAATCTTGTCAATTCAGCTACAGTGACAGGTATAAATGAGGTGGCATTGTGGGCCCATCAGCCACATATAGCCCCTTTTTCCCAACTTCCACACTTTGTTACAGGAGCCCATAGCCTCCTTTTTCTAATCCATTCTCAGCTATGGGATCCTGGTCCCACTATCTACACATTCACATTCCTTGGGCCATCATTTGCACTTGGCCCCAAAGGACAATTTTCCCACATCACATTCAGGTATGCATGATCATGTTCAATTTTATCAAATAGATTTGATATGTCCTTTATCATCAAATATTGTTCACGTATATTATTTAGTCTTCCTATGTGCAGGTACTTGTTCCGCAAGATTACAACCCCATCAGGTATGTATTTGAAACTAACATGTAATCATTCCCTTTGTAAATCAATTTCATATCCCAGTCATACCCCCTGACATTTACCTTTAGGGTCCTTAGATCCGGCTCTGAAATACCTTTACCTCTGCCGCATTTTGTTACTATCACCCAATAACACTCTCCCCCACATGATTTGTCCCATTCATATTTCCCCTTGGAAACTTGACACTCATGCTAATTTCACCCCCTAGGGATGGGAGTCATGCTAGTCTTATGCACTTTCGAGAATGAACCCCATACTTCTTCTCATCACATTGCTAACTTTCCCAATGGACTCCCATGTCATTTCATCTTGGTTCTATTGACTGCACCTCCAAAATTTCATTATCCCTCCATCTCATCCACCATCAGTTTACCCACCTGCATATTGTCCTCCATCCATTTACCTAATACAGAAACCCACCCATGGGGTCCCCACCCTCCACCAGTTTTCTTTCACAACTTGCGCCCTAAACAGGCCAAGCCATATTTCACTGGGGAACCTGTTTATGTATCTATATACTCAACCCAAATTACTCTTTATTTCTTTGGTAATTGTAAAAAAGCCTTTGTTTCCAACATATACTTAGATTTTTCATTGTCACCCTTGATTACCTTATTTTTCCTGGAAACACAACCCATGTTTCCCTTGGTTAGGGATCCACTCTCTTTTCATACCGACATCGTTCATGAACCCCATGTATCCCAAGTCCATATAACCATGATCTTTGAGTTTGTCCACTTTGTCAGCCTCCGACACAGTTTAACCCCATATCTAGTTGTCCCCCTGACACTAGATCAAATTTTACGGTTGTTTCCAATCACCCTTCAAAATTCCCTAACCAAGGGAAGTCTTGAGTCTCACCATATCTTGAATTCGTTCATGTTACCCATCAGTACCTGATCTCATATCAATGGATTTCACGAAGCCCTTTTCATCTTGGAGTCATGTCTCCCTTCCTGTCAACATCAACACAATTTCCAGAAGGGCGACAATATATTGACTCTCGTTACCTTTACAATGAGGAGTCTCAGACAACACAGAGAGAATCGACATTTCTCTCTAATTCCATTGACCCCCATAACATTCTACTTCAAAAAACTCTCATATTACAGTGGGCCTTACTATGCGACTATTGCAGTTGTTTCATATCAGTCGAAGACCTCTGAATTCATTAGTCCATCAATGTCTACGAGTCATTGACAATTCTTACAATCATGCTTGCCTCACTTTAGAGTCTATTCACCATTCAAAACTTTCATCTGTCATTATCAACCGCCCTTGAGGGCATTTTAGTTATCTACATCAAAATACATATTTAGTTACAGTCCCACATTTTGGTTTCATGACACGAGCATGCAGCATGCCTGCCTCGTTTGTACACAAATTTTATTTTTTCTCCGTAGAGAAAGGTTTGGTCCCATAGTTTTCCCTCTCCCTCTGACGGATCGCTCTTCTAGTTCCTCTCTTCATTCTTCCTTATAATGGTTCTCTAAGAAAAATAAACATTGATGTATTTCGACTATACACATGCTCCTAACCTCACACATCAGGGGGCATATGTTATCACTGAAAAATCATCCACAACATTGCACACATATGGTTAGAGAAAACATCAATGCCAACAACAATTAGTCCACTTACAACACTAAAATTCATCCAAAAGGAAAAAAAAATATGTAATTGGGGTCAAAATCAGAGTGCACAGAATCACCAAAGGGAGCGCACGTAGAGTGCACAGGTCAACACAAGCCTCAGTGTGCACTATGCGCAAAATGCGTGACTTTGTATGAGAAAAAATACGCACTTCTATGAACGACACATTTATGGATCTTGTCAGACCCTCAACCAATTCTGGTCTAACCCCCAACATGATTTGACACTCATGTCTAAGATAAATCTAGCTTGGGGGTTGGTCAAGGGCTAGAGGGTTCCCTAAAAGGCCCCTTGTTCACCCTATGAACCAATTACATTTTTCCATGTATGAATTCTATAAATAACAGCCATGGGTGTGCTAAGAAACCAAGATCTTCGTAGTATTGTTATGTTGCAATAATTCTTCCTTGGGAGTCCTCTTTTCTCTTAGAAGCCTTCAAGAACCATTGTAATAGGCCATTTCACTCACCTCTTGAGGGAATAGGCATTTGTTTTCTTCACCATTTTCCATTTCTTCGATTGTATGAAGAGCTCTCAATTAAGTAACTCACGAGCCCTACCAAGGAGGAAGAGGGGACTCATAAGTCCCTGACTTTCTCTACGGTGTTTATTGTGCTACTTATATGTTTAGTATAATTCACTCATTAATTATCAATCTGGGATTCGTAATCAACATAGTTACAAGACACCAGTAAGAAGGGTAATTTCTAATGTCACGAGTATAGAACTAGCTAAATTATGCATGCTGGAAACAAATCAAAATAGAAAATTGCAATGCACTTTGGTTGTCTTTCACAGAGAGGCTATCTACTCCATTATGGCACATGCAAGTATGATATGGAGTTGGTTTGATAGATCACCTCTGCTATCTAACCCATAAAACTAACTATGCAATCCACACTTCTGAAAAGGAAATCACACATCAATCATCAAGACATAGCATGGGTAGTTCAATAGTCAATATACTGAATATGTTGTGGTTCACAATGTGTTGTTGTGGACTTCACTAGCTCTCCTTCAAATATGTTTGACCACTACTGCCAACATTCATGTCTAAAAACCAAATTCATAAAAACAGAGCATATGCAAAAATAGAGCAAGTAAAGATCTCTAAACAATTATATAATGGAAATCCTAGTCTAAGTTGTACTGCTGTCATCTAATAGAGTTAAAGCTTCAGCCAATTTAATGTTTACACTACTAAAAAAAAATGCTAATGATAATCTACGAAGATGCTGACCTTTGTTGGGCGGTGGGCCCTTGCCACTTCAACAGGTTAGCTACTAAATTCTACAGTAAGCTTGTCTTCAACCCACACATTACTCTCACTCAAATCTCAAAACATAACATCAAACTTTTGTTAACAACTCAACTCATATTCAATCATAGACAATCAAGACATGGAGATAAATGACATTCTTCTATTAGTCTTCACTCAGAATATGTTCTGCAATATCACACACTGATTCACATGTTGGTAATATGCTAACTCTCCTCTCTTCCACCATCCTTTCCATGGATATTTAATAGTCTTAGTCGTGAAACACAAGGAGGTGAAATGATTTGCAAATCAGTCAAATGTTTAAATTTAATTATTCGATTGCATCTTTTAGCTTCATCCTCATGACACGAAGTGCATGAGGATGAGGCAATCAACAAACTATTCTAACATAGCCTTGCTAAAGAAAATAAACATCCACCAATTGTCTTGGGCGATCTGGAGCTAAACTTGGTACATTCGGTTCTCTATATTGGTACCAAATCGTGACAGGTAGATGGTACCGGATCACAACAGTGCACAAATGGTGGTACCGGATCACGACAGTCCACGGTCGTTGGTACCGGATCGCAACAAATGAGATTTTAGTACTAGATGYGTTTGGTACCGGATTCAAACAGTGGCAGCCTTGGTGCACAAGTACCGGATAGCTGAGCTGGTATAGGAAGGCTGGATATATAGAGGTCAAAGATTATACATGGAAAATTGAAGCATTAGTACATGAAATATTTAATTCCTTAACTCAATAAACCACAAAATGCATGAATTAACTATACTTTACCTTATGACCTTATCACTGGCTAATGGTAGCGTTCTTGTCATTCACCCAAGCTTTAGGTAAGCCAAAAAGGTATAGATGAAGAGTATAATAGGGTAATTGGGATGTCAATTTTAGGTCTCAACATTCCCCCATGCCAAAATCATTGCATGTCCTCATGCAACTGAAAACAAACCCAAAATTTTTCAAAACTTGAGACTGTGTTCTTTACTTTGGTGGATATGTGATGTTGATGGCTAAGGCCTCTTCTTTCAGCTCCCTTTTGATGACCCTAATGTATTTTAGGAGTCGTAATACCTTCTTGAGCTTGTTATAAGTCTCTTCATGGTCATCTTGAAGTTGTTGGCTGGTTGCTTTTAATTGCTCATTTTTCTTTTTGATATACCTGTCCAAGAGTTGGTATTCCTTCACTTCTTGTTTGAGTTCCTGATTTTGTTTTTGCAGTTCCCCAATATTTTTCTTCATTTGTTCTTTTTTCAAGGTCTTTGTTGAATCCATCATTACTGGTTGGGTGCACTCCCTTTCCTCGACTTCCTCCCTCATCCCACATAAAGTAATAGTGGCTTTCTCCTCAGTCAAACTAGGGATGTCATCTTGGACTGATAAATCCTTAGAAGGGGAGGTAAGATCGATTGGGTCTTCCTGTGTATGAGGACTGACTATTGTTTTTTCCTTATTTTCCATGCTCCTCGTAGTTCTTTTACAAGGAGGTACCAGATCAGGGGTGCTCACAAGCTTCCTTTTCTTCTTTTCTAATTGTGAAATGGTGACAGGGGATTGTGCCATAGACTGTTTACTTTTAGTTTCTAAGCTATGCTTCCCTTTCTTCATCATTTTTGTCTGATGGCCCTCTTTCTCAACTGCCACCGTTGAAGTCTCCTCTACTAATTTTTTTTAACCTTTTGATTTAGAGATTTTAAAAGTTTTGTTGACTGTGGAAGAGGGCCCTACTTTTATATGTTGGCTTGTTGCCCTAGATGATGGTGGAGTTGTCTTATCCTTCTTGCTCTTTTTCTTTTGAGGTTCCTTATTTTTCTTTGGAGCATGTTGGGTTTCCTCCACAGGTTTGTTTTCTGTGGGAAGGTGTTGAGTGATAAGGGTTTTCCAACTAATCCTCTGTTTCCTTAGTTCATGTAAAACTAGCATTTTAATGAGGCCTTGATGGTAAATGCCAGTCTTCTGAGTTTTGGATATGGATTTAACACCTCTTACCATTTTGTTCAAACTCATCCATAGAAAATATGGGAAATCAATTTCAGGGCCTCATTCAAAATGTAATAGAAGCTTGAGATGATATATGAAGGTCATAGCATACCTGCCCTCATAAGTGACGAATCATTGAAGACTAGTAATCATTGGATGATACTCTTCCTTGATATAGTTCCTAGGGATCCCCTTTTTCTAGTCAGGGTGTTGATGATCTTCTTTCAAGAATCGTTGGCACATTTCCTTGTTGATTCCTACACCTTTGAAGTATTTGGCTCCTTTGTTAGGTAATCCTATGACCTCCCTTAAGGTTGCTTCATTGATTATCAGTTGTAGATTTCCTATATGTGCAATCTCCCCATCGTAACCCTGAATAAATTCATGAGATATCTTCTCGTGCCAGCCTGTGAATTTTTCCAAAAATGGCATCCATCCCGATCTAGCATATTTTTCTTGACATAATTGGAACACCTCGGTTTCCCTATAAATTTGGAAGATTGGTTCGTGTCTACTAACGACCATAATTATAAGTTGTGAGAAAAGGATCAGGTTGTAGCACAAGGGTTTAGTCAATTGATGAGGGTAAGGGTTTGGTACCAGAAAGGAGTAGGCTTGGGACTGGAGAAAGCTCACGACAAGGGGGAATATGGTGATGTTGTTGATAATGCGAATGGTAAGTTTAAGTAAGGATGCCGCAAGGAAAATTTATGACCAGATGAAGCTTATCTGGATGGCTTCACCACCAGATAAGCCATTTCATTTATACCTGTTACTGTAATGATGAGGACAAGATGTTGGGTATCAAAGAATCATTTTGGGATAGGTGATTGTACTTTCGGGTGGTGAATTTGATGTTGGATCATGGTTCATGACATAAGATAGGTTCGTGAATTGCTTAAGGACGAAATATATTCGTGGCTTATCATTACTAGACATGCTTCATATTCTGATGTGATTTTTCCCTTAACCATGTTCGAGCGCTATGAGAGAATTGATTAAGTTTATGCATATGGGTATGAGGGATAAGTGCATGGTTTTAATACTGAGGTCATAAGAGCTAATATATATTTTCATACTTATTGTAGTTTTATGAGCATAGGAAAATAAATACCATGTTACCTTTGCTTTTACCTTTGTATGATCAATACCCATAGCATGTGTGACTGCTTGTAAATTGTCAGAATTCATCCTTTTAGATTGAAGCTTCTTGAAAACTTGGTACGGGAATATCCTGTACTTCTTTTATTCCGTGCTTATCTTCTTTTGTATTTGATTCTGCAAGGTGATCATGTGAGTCTGAAAAAGAGTTCTGAAGGGGCTCTTTGACCTTCCCCCATGCCGAAGATGTTGTATATCTGTATGCAAGAAGATTCAACATTTTATATCATAATGGAGAAAAGATTATAAGAGGAAAAGAGACCAATCAAATTCCAGAAGTACATTTATCACCTAGCATATGATCTAATACCTAAAAAGTGAAATTGCCCTTCTTTTGATGGATTATTGACAAAGGTAGCATTCAACAGTGAAACAGGGAATATTTATATGTTTGCCAGAAGAA
>ML778682.1:320407-340823 GCA_009831015.1 Picea engelmannii
ATCCATATTTACTTCTTATCAACCATGAAAAAACAATAATGAGTCATATTTACATCAAACACTATTGGGTCCATTACCCAAACCTTTGTGCTACGGGTCTTTCTTCAAGGGTTGACATCAATGACAACAAACCTTAATCAACACAACTCATATTCAATCATAGACAATCAAGAGATGGAGATAAATGACGTTCTTCTATTAATCTTCACTCAGAATATGTTCTGCAATATCACATGCTACTTCACATGTTGGTAATATGCTAACTCTCCTCTCTTCCACCATCCTTGCCACGACTATTTAATAGTCTTAGTCATGAAACACAAGGAGGTGAAATGATTTGCAAATCAGTCAAATGTTTAAATTTAATTATCCGGTTACATCTTTTAGCTTCATCCTCATGACACGAAGTGCATGAGGATGAGGCAATCAACAAACTATTCTAACATAGCCTTGCTAAAGAAAATAAACATCCACCAATTGTCTTGGGCGATCTGGAGCTAAACTTGGTACATTCGGTTCTCTATATTGGTACCAAATAGTGACAGGTAGATGGTACTAGATCACAACAGTGCGCAAATGGTGGTACCGTATCATGACAGTCCACGACAGTTGGTACCGGATCACAACAGATGAGATTTTAGTACCGGATGCATTTGGTACCGGATTCGGACAGTGGAAATCTTGGTGCACAAGTACCGGATAGTTAAGATGGTACAGGAAGGCTAGATATCTAGAGTTCAAAGATTATACATGGCAAATTGAAGCATTAGTACATGAATATTTAATTCCTTAACTCAATAAACCACAAAATGCATGAATTAACCATACTTTACCTTATGACCTTATCACTGGCTAATGGTAGCATTCTTATCATTCACCCAAGATTTAGGTAAGCCAAAAAGGTATTGAAGAGTATAATAGGGTAATGGGGATGTCAATTTCGGGTCTCAACAGTGTTTTGCCTACTAATCTATTGATCCATTGGTAGCATTATGTTGGTCGTTGTTTGATTTTCATGGTTCTAAGTTTCTCATGCTTTGTAACATTTATTTATTAGTTGTTTTAGTTGTATTTCTTTGTTTTCATATATGTTTGGCTTATCTAACCCACTCACAAAACTTCTGTCTTGTCTAGCAGGATCATCTAGACATGCAAGTGTTGTTGTTTTGCTCACCCAAGTGACAAAACCTAGACAACAAATATCATTCAAGAAACAAATACATGTACGTAAATACATATATGGTAATGAACAAGAAACAATAAAATCTACCATGGCTTAATTCATAAACAAAACATATCAAATGCTTAGCAAAGATAATATACATTCAAGTAAGAAAAGATTGGAAATGGAAACAAGAAAGAAGGTCTAGCCATCAAATAACATTTTCCAATTAGTACCAAATGAAATAATTATTACTCTTACAACCTGAAACGGAGTTTTTAAAATTCCACTACTATTAACCTACCCCCCCTTTTCATTATGTACAAATAATGGATTTTATATAAAATTACATCATGCACATAATCTATCAGTTTGCTAAAAATATGGGACTGATGCAATCAAATGCCTTGAAATATGGAACTTATAAATATGGGATTTGACTTCTGTGGATGATCTTATGTGATCTAGAGTTGAATAGAATGCCTGGGAATGGAGATTCATTGCCAATGATGAAAAATTTTCCCTATTTCCATGTGCTCTGTCGCTAGAAATTTCTGGAAAATTATGTCCTGATCGGACACAGATTTATCCTAAACCGTTATGAAATTTTGAAAACCATTTGCAATTAAGTTAAATGGATGCATTTGGGAGGTGGTTTTTGAACGGTTTCAGCAGATTCCTTACGGTTTGATCGAAAATTAGGCCTTAAATTCCCTTCCTGAAATATGATGGGAATTTGCAAAAAATTTGGGAATGTATATTTTTAACAATGATCAAATTGCCACCACATGTATTTATGCCTTCAAATGCTAAAACTTCTAGATTTAAATCTAGAAGAAAATCTCCATTAATTTCCACCTGCTAAATGATTTCCTAGAAATCTTGATTTCATGCCCTATTGACTGATTTTCCCTTATGTTGTCAATTATGCATTTAAATTATGGAATGCTTCGAAACTCAATATTGTTTCATTCCTCACAACCAATGATCCCAAGTCTTTTTCGGGAGCACAGTCGGTCAAAATATTAGTTCCTCTCATAATCTAAGCCTATATAAGAAGGTTTGCACTCTAATCAATATTCAATTTCTCTTCTTCAGAAGACATGTATAACGTAAGAACAAGAATATCCTTAAGTTAAAGATTCTCCTTTAAACAGTTGAACCCTTTCATGGTTTCTTTGAAATCATCAGCATGGGATGAGTTTGTCATTTCATTGATAAACATGTGAAGACATATTGAACACTTGATGGAAAATATATAATCCCAACTCAAGAACCTGCATATAGTTTATAAAAATATAAAACGCCTTCTCAGAGATGCTTTGGTTGACGATGGATCTGTAGTTATCAAAATAATTATTGTTGGTTTCTCTTATTATAGCATAAACTCTGCATAAGCCTTTTCTCTTTATGTAGAAATCAAACTCAACAACAATCACTATAAGAATTGTTGTTATTCGTTAGTAACAAAAATCCCATCCAACAATTTTACCTTCGCCTTCCGATTTCTAAATTAATTTTTTTGGTTCAATGCCCAAATGTTGATAATCATAAAAGGAATCCATAGGAAGGTAAACTAAACAGACATTGGCATTCCCATTCACCAAATTAAAGTCAATGGAAACAAACCTCAAATTATTGATGCTGTATATATAAACAAGTAATTGCATTCAAATATAGAAAAGGTAATTAGGTTAATGCATGCGACTATATCAAGATATAGTGTTTCATGCTAAAAATAGGTAATACTTAATCTCTTAGAGGCATCTTGAAAAAGGCTTATGATTCCTTTCAATCCTTTCACAAATATCAAGTTCATTTTGTACTTTCCTCTAGTTTGGACGTTGAATGTATAAGTACTTTTAGCACTTATATGCTCTACCTCAGGTACTTGAATTATTTGACATACAATCACCTCTCCTTCATGCACCTGTGGATACCATTGACACGTAGTGCAAAAAGTATGCTACTTGGATGTTAATGATTTCTCTACAAGAATGCATGGATTTTGGTAGCACCCCTACTATTGGCCAAATGTCAATTTTTTAACACTGCAAATTTGAGTACTAACAAGATCCATGAGAGGGGGTTAACCCATGTCGAAAAACTCACAAGAAGCATTGAACCCAATGTCCAACAATCTACAACATGGTTTATTCTACACTTCTTGTACTTAATGTTCAAGCAGAATTGTTGCAAGTATGTAGACCACTTTTAATGGTGTTCATTCTGTAACTTTCCATATGTCTGTATGAATTGAAAAGGATTGTGATTAGTGTGAATGGCCATTTTCTTCCCAAGAATATAATGCTTCCAATGTCGGCATGTCTTCACAATGGAGTACATATCCTTGTCATAGGTGCTATACTTGCAATAGGTGGTATACTTGCACAAGTATCATAGAGTGTCTCACTATGATAGGCCACCGGATTTCCACATTGAGTGAGGATTGCACGGATATCATAGTCCAAGGCATCTATCTCAATATTGAATGGTTTTTGTAGGTGTTAGTGCTTGAGATGGTCTAAGACTGTATTTAAAACTATGCCAAGAACATCTTGAAAGAGAATGATTTGATTGTTTTAAGTAGGTGGATCAGGTTAACTGGGGTTTGGACCTTAAACCCAAATTCAGCTCTCAAACTCATGTCATACATCCATATATTGAAAGTAAGTGGAATTAGCTCTCAGACACTTTGGATTTAAAGGATGGAAGAGGGAGGAAATAAGAAACATATATATTAATATATTAATCTCACTGGCTTCTCAATCAATACATTCACAATAATGAAGATCCAATAATCAGAAATGATTTCCAATTATGAACACAAATTCATAAAAGAAACTTCTAAGGTATGGGAAATTACAACAAATGTTTTACTACTCAGGAATCCATAAAACACAGACTATTAACGAGCATTTCATCAAAATCATTTCATTTAAGTAAGAAGGAAAAGAGTATGATAGAATACAAGAACACAAGTATGAAATCAAGTGCATAAATATGATTCAATAATGTAACATATGTATAAGTCTACTTTTTCCCAAATGCAAAATATAGGATGTTAAGACCAAATTCATAATACCCAGGACCGAACCCCCTAGGTCCAACCTCATATACTACGTTCAAAATCCTAGAATTTATAGAATATTACAATATCTGGGTTGTTATCATCTTTAGGGAATAAAATCTATCACTAAACCAAAAATAAATGGAATCTTTGATTTGTGGAAAAAGATCAGGAATTGCCTGATTTTCCTCCATCGAATATGGAACAATTGAAGTTGTATTTGGAAAACTGTTAGCCTGGAAATGCCGAGATTGATTTAATATTGATGTTGATACTTTTCCTTCCTCCAAGAAGCACTTTTTTCCAAATACTCTTTTATATTCTCTGCCACTATGCCCCTTATATGCTTTGCCACCTATAATCATCAAATGATTGAACTATGCCTAAAAAAATGGAAGTTGATTGATCTAGATTTATAGATGGAATGAAATGGAATATATGTATAGAAAATAAATACACATAGATACAATAAAAATTGACTTCCATTAATAAAGAGAATATGCTAAGACTGTAAAAATGTAGACTAAAACAAACTTGCTCGAATGGTGGCAGCTTATCTCTGAGAAAAGATGTGACGGCTACGCTCATTCGAAAGAAGATAGTTACAATCAGGATCCAAAGGCCTTTTTAACATAAATAATAAATGATAAAACCATAAACATCCAAAAACCTAACCCTAGGATATGAAGCACCAAAAGTCATGTGGGCCCCGATGGGGTAAGTTGGTACATCAACTTCCTGATGTCTTAACTTTTGCATACGATCTTCATTTTAGGCACATGATAGCTCATTGGAAGTAAATATATGAGGAATACACATTTTTCCTTCACACTTTGGATAAATCCGAAAGTGTGACTATGCCACACCCAAAAAACTTTGTTTAGGGCCTCAAAACAACCCCAAAAGTTTAGGACCTGAAAAAATAGGAAAAAAATGCCAAAATGAAAATTGTTCTTTGAGCCAGTGGAATAGGTGGGTGGACACCGATATCCACTTGGATAAGTCCTCCCCCATTAGGAAGAAATGGTATCCATTACGTTGAGTTCCCCCATCATATGGGGAAAATCCTGCTGAACTTGGCCCCAGGTGAGCCACTTTCCTTGGTGCAGGAGCTTCCCTACTTTGACAACCCG
This sequence comes from Picea engelmannii, assembly GCA_009831015.1. NCBI lineage: Eukaryota > Viridiplantae > Streptophyta > Pinopsida > Pinales > Pinaceae > Picea > Picea engelmannii. The sequence continues at coordinate 325,773 of ML778682.1, forward strand.
ATAAAGTTGAATCCTTTGTTTTCAAGTGCCCTTAATATGAGTGTCCTTGATATTATCAATGGTTTCATGTTCCATGTATTCAAGGTTGAGTTTTGTCGATGTCAACTGTTATGTGATCTCGGATGTGTCCAATAATGGTGGGAAGTATGATCGAAGGAGGTCCACATTGAACATGGGGTGCAAGCCAAGGAAGGGGGAATACGTAGCTCAAAAGCATTGTGACCCACAACCTTGGTGATGGTGTAAGGCCTATAGAGAAGTGGATGAATATTTCGATGGGGTCATGTAAGGAACTCTTTTTGCAAATGCAACTAGTCCTTTTCTCCCAGCTAAAACTTGTGTGACACCCAGTGTTGATCATGGCATTGTTTTTACTTAGCATTGGATTTCTGTAAAATATCATGGACCTGTTGTGAGATATGTTGAATTCATTCAATAAACTCGATGGCTTTTTCAGCCTTGGATTGAGAATGGGATGATTCTTCTTGTGTGGATGCAAGGGGAAGTGCGACATCAATGGGACCCAATGGTGGAAATCCCAACCCCACCTAAAAGGGACTATGGTCGATCGAGCTATGAAGGGCTATGTTGTAGTTTTGTTGAAAACATGAGAGAATCTCATCCTATGTGTGTGGATGTTTGGAGTTGTACATGTTCAAGATATGCATGATCATTATGTTGATGACCTCTTTCTAGCCATCAGTTTGGGGGTGGAAGGTGGTGGATTAGGTGATATTGGTGTCCAACAGTGACCAGAGGATAGAACAAAACCTGTTGTCCTAATCTGATATGATGGTCCGTGGTATCCCAAAGTGTACCCACATATGTTCTAAGAAGAGCTTAGCAGTGGCCTCTGCTATGATATTCTTCTTGTAGGCTATGAGGATAGCTATCTTAGAAAATCGATCAATCACCACAAAAACATAGCCATTTCCTTGCTTGGTTGAAGGAAGGCCCGACATGTATTCCATTGAGATAGATTCCAATGGCCTGTCAGGATTAGACAAAGGGGTGTACAAGCCTTTATTTTTAGTAGTTGGTTTGGAAATGGTGCATGACTTGATATAATTGTTGACATCATGTCGAAGTTTCAACCAATATAAATTCTTCTGCAGTACTTCCATGGTATTTTCGATGCCAAAATGTCATGTCATTCGACTATAGTGAGATTTCCAATTCAGCTTCACACACTCACTTGAAGGAACACAAAGGTGACATAGATGGCATAAAATTTCATACTAAATATGAAATTTACTGACAATTTCACGTATTCCTAGCATCTAGTAAGTGGTAACAAAGTCAAGATCACTCTTGTAGAATTGGGGCCACTTAATTTCCTCATGGCCACGGGAGTGGAGCACCGTGGTTAAGGCTGCAAGGAGGTCGACTAGGGCAGTTAAGTGACCCGATTGGTGCTCCCTGTCTTATATTTGATGTTTATATGGAATTTCTACAAGTATGTAGACCACTTTTGATGGTGTTTGTTCTATAATTTTCCTTGTGTTTGCATGAACTGCAGAGGCTTGTGATCAGTGTGGATGATTGTCTTCTTCCTGAGAATGTAGTGCTTCCATTATCATAAGGCTTGTACGATGGAATAAATTTATTTTTCATAGATGGGGTATGTTATCACCCTATAAAATATGGGAATCAACTTATGACTTGGATATTATTGATATTATCTGTATCTAGTGTTCTTATTGGAAATTTATTTTTCCATTTGTGCAAAAAGAAAAAATAGAAAAAGACAGAAAAGAAAAAATAGAAGAAAAAGAAAAAGAAAAAATAGAAAAAAGAAAAAGAAAAGAAAGAAAAGAGGGCAAAAAAGATTTGAAATAAAAGCCCCATGCAATAACAGTGACTTGGTCATACCTTTCAAGCATGACCAAGTCCTTTTAAATTTCCAATGTTGATAGGTTAGTGAATACATCTGATCAGACCATCTAATCCTGGTCAGATAGCCCCTAGGTTAGAAACTAGTGAATGCATTTGACCAGAATGTCTAATCCTGGTCAGATAGCCCTTAGGGAAGAATAATGTCTTAACCCAACAGTTTAATCGAGGTTATTTGTCTTGAGAAATTAGGTTAGAATGTAGATTACTTGCTTTGCATGCCTTGCCTAAATAAAACCAGATCGATAAAGTTGTTACCCTATGACTCCAATGCCTAAGTGTAGTCGAAATGATGTCCCCTTTGGTGGTGTTTATGAGAAAATCGAAGAAAAACCCATAAAACACACCTATCCTAAGTTTTTCCCTAATATATGTCACCCTACTCCTGCTTTATGCCTCGCACATCTTTCAGTGGTCATGATCACAGGGCTTAAATCAACGACTCACAGAGCATTCCGGACCCCCCTTAGTATTCTGCTTTTAACCAAGGGGGGGGTCCGTAATCGGCGATAACCTTCACGCAGATCTGAACAGTCTGGGAAAGAGCGCACAAATCCACGGCTCATATTGGATTCCGGACCCCCCCCCCATCCGTTTTGCCTTTAACGGAGGGGGGGGGGGTCCGAAATTGGTTATGAATCAAGCGCAGATCTGGACGGCTCTTAATTCAGCGCTCAAATCGGTGGTCCACGTTGAATTCCGGACCCCCCCCTCCGTTCTGCCTTTAATGGAGGGGGGGGGTTTGTAATTGATATTAAGGAGCGCGCAGATCTGGACGGACATAAAACAAGCGCGTAGATCCCTGGCTCGTGATTAATTCCGGACCCCCCGGGTGTTCTGTTTTTAACCAAAAGGGGGGGGTCCGGAATGAATATTCCTTCCGGCGGGCCCCTTCTCACATATGGCACGTCTCTATTGGTCCAGAGGTCACATCCCCCACCTGCTACATAACATCCCATCACCCCCGGACGTCATCCTCCACTAAGCCCACTCGACCCACTTGCTACTGGGGTCGGGTCACTTCCCATAACTTCCGCCAGTCCAGGTTGTCAGTCCCGTAATCCCCTTCACTCATGAACGACCCCCTTTGGTGACTTTTGTCCCCAATCACCAACCTCCATGTCAGTCGTCTGTATACTTTGGTTACCATCACCTGCCATATCACCCCAAGTGGCCCGTTGTACATTAATAACTGGATAATATGCCCATTGTCATGCTGACCATTTTCCCGCGTCCGACCGAGCCAGTTTTGAATAAAAGTACCGTTGTGCCCCTTTTCACTCGTTATTCATCGCTCACGCCAGAACCATCCATCGCACCAGAGAACGTATTTATCATCTTCCCACTGCTTCCTCGTCATTTTCCCTCCACCCCCAGTAGCCCCCACTAACGTTGTTTATTGCAGGTACAGTTGTCGAAATGGTATCTAAGACGAAGCAAGCTGAAGAGGAAGAGAATACATTCGTTCCTCCTACGGTTGATCTGCATAAAATCCCCCTGGTCGATAAAGACCRCCTAATAGCAGATATCGTGTGCAATTTTGACTTCTCTGATCTCCAGTCATGGCTCCGGGAAGTTTTCCTGGACCAGAGCAACGAAATTGGACTCTGGGAGTCCACTTTACCTCTGTATCTCTTCCCTCAAATCCACAATTTCYCTGAGTTTGCCCTCCATTGCCAGGCCCACTACGTCCCTGACCAAAAAGCCATCCTTTCTTCATCTGGGGATGCTCTTTCTTCATCACTCCTGAAGATATCGACCAGATGCTACAAATCACCCGAGTAGAATCTGCGTCACCCTTTAACTTAGAAATCCTCACCGAGCTTTACCAGAAAATGACCTTCCCACAAAGAGCTCAGATTTTCAAGCTTTTTCTTCCCACTTCAGCTCCACTCCCATCCACCAATCCCCTGTACCCCTCATCTATGTTTTCCACCAAAGGGAATCAGATTATTTCATCTATGTGTGCCCTGCTCGGGTACTATTCTGATCAGTGGGTGGACGAGCCCATCCTGGGATTTCTATCTATCTTCTCAAATGATGAATAGCCAACCACATAGTTCGATTACAACACTTTCCTAGCCAATAATATCCATGAGCAGTTCGTAAATTTCACCACCAAAGGCATGTTTAGGTATTCATCCATTCTGGCTTACATGTTTCTCTATTTCCAAGCCGACAGTTTCAACTTCTCCATGCTGAAGATGGACGCCGACGGGAAGCCCCAACCAGTCATAGCGTGGACGTTTCTTCTAAAACACAATTCGGTTGAATATGACTTCACGACGTTCATTGACCGGTTTTACCACCCTGTGGTAAGTATGTTGCGTGGCATGCCTAAGCCACGAATTAATGATGAGGTCCAGAGAATCCTGCACCTCTCAGACAACGTTCAGACAGGAGACTGGTATTTATGCCAGAATCACACAGAAATCAGAATCTATGGATGCGAATTGGCACCTTATAAATTGCCTCAGTATGTACCGGTAAGGGTCTTCGCACTAGAATATATAAGGCATATCATGAATTCTGACGATATCAACTTTGTTTCTCTTAAGAAAAAGCAGCAGCTGAGAATCAAGGGTCAAATTGGTCCTTTCATCTACAACAACCGAGGCGCAGGGGAAGAAGTCGATCGAATTTTGAAGGGGATGAAATTCTCTATGAGTTTCATTTGGTGCTATGATCCACATGGGATCATTTCAGACATGAGGGTAAAAAACAAAAATACCCATATATTCACGAGCCCAAGCCGGACATCGAAAAATTTGTGAATCAGACAGTATGGTTGCATGATACTTTGTTAGACTTGGAATGACAGGTGCCCTCAACAAGCTCTCTACCCGCTACCACACCTCAGGTCCTCAAGGAGAAGAGGCCCCGACAGGAATCGTCTCCTCCTGTAACTGAGGTGTCTTCAGAGGAATTCCACATTCACTCCAAGAAGCTGAAGATGGTCTCAGCCCCCGGCACAACAGTGGAAGCTACCACAGTGGCCACAACTGGTGCCAAGCAATTCACTCGGCCCTTTGGCTCCAGTCAGCTTAAGGAAGTAACAAAGGCATTGAAAACCACTGATTCTCCCTTGGAAACTCCCCCAAGCAAGACTAGGCCCAAGCTGGGCATCTTTGAAAAATATGACTTGATCAGAAAGAAGAACCAGACGCTCACAAGCAGCACCTATGCACAGTTCCAGAAGCAGTCATCCACTGCACAGCATAGACTCCTCTCGGCGTTTGATACAGAAAAGGGTAGGATGCATATGGCATTCCTACAAGCACAGGTGGCGGATCCCAAGGTGATGTCTGATTACAAAAGGGCCACGTTTGAGTTTCAAACAAAGGATGTGCATCCGGCAGATCAGATGGATCTGCACAAGCAAACGGGGGAGATGATTTTCCACACTCTAGCCCACGCTTCAACTTCTGCATCCAAATTTCGGATAGCTTTGAGCAATGCCCAGACTCAACTGAAGCTGGAAAAAATATCTTCCTTCACGAAAGACAACAGGATAAAGACATTGGAGAAACTGGTCGTCAAGATTGGTTACGACCCGACGAATGTCAAGGCTGCCGAAGAAATGATTAAAAAGAAAAATGCCGACATCGCCTCATTGAGAAAACAGCTAAAGCTCCCTCCAACAGAGGACCCACGGGCAAAGGAGATAGTTGAAAAGGAAAGTGAAAAAGATGAGATGTTGAGATTACTCCTTGAGCAGAATGCGCGGTTATAGGAGATGGAGGCAGAGATGGAGAGACTACTCAAGGACAAAGAGCATGCAAAGCCAATGGAAGGCATTCCATTGAGTTTCATCCCCATCGCAGGATTGAGCACAACGGCGGTGACAACCATTCCATCTGTTGCATCAGCACCACTACCAGAGGGAGAAATAGACTTGGCCAAGTCTATGGAGAGAATGAACCTACATGAGTCTGAAATAAGAAGGCTTAAGAAAGAAGTAGAGAATCTCCAAGAGCTGAAAACTTCTTTTCAAGCTAGTCTGTTCAAAGAGAAACAAGTAAATGAGCAAATCAAGAAGGAGTTATAACAGCTCCACAAACAGACAATGGTAGGGAAAACTTTGGCGGAGGTGAAAGAGATCGTGTGGACTAATATTTCCAAGTCTATAAACAAGATCTCGCCCATGGTTCAAATTATGTTTGAACAAAACGAGTTGCTCGAGAGGAGAAAGCAGGCAGTGGAGAAAATCAGAGCGGAGTTGGGGGACATGCCAGCTCAAGCCAATGAAATCATAAGATTCCTGAATTCCAAGACTCGGGAGGAACTCGAGGAATTGAAAATTGAAGACAGGACCGAGACCATATTGGAGGTGAAGAGAGTTCTAACCAAAAGAGGTCTCATGCTGCAGCTAGAAGAGAAAATCCAAGTCATGGACCAAGGAGTGTAGAGGTTTTTCAGCAAAATAGATGCTCTGCAAAGAAAGGGCCTGCCTGGTATGAAGGTCATTAATGACAAGTTGATGACGCTCCCTGATTATAAGAAAAGGTTGACTGAAACGTCCAGGGATAGTTTGAAGTTTGCAGGTATACAGGGAAGCATCACAGGAAAAGAATTCATGGATGCCTTGCAGTTGGATATTAGTATCCAGCACGAAATTAAGCACATCTTCGTCACCAAGCCTACATTTGCTAAGTATACAGACATGGACGAAGTGTATCGGAGGTTGCTTAAAGTCACAATGCCAGGTCATATCAGATGGGAAGAACTGTGTGATCTACTAGATTAGTAGATGAGTTGTCGCTTCCAGTTAGTTGTCCTGTCAGCAGAGGTTGCGAAGGCACCTCGCCAACGGCCTACCCCTGAAATTCAGTAAATAGTTGTAATGAGTCATCAAAGCAGTTTTGATTAGTTAAGATAGTTAGTCTAAAAATAGTATGAGCACGTCCTGATCGGTTATGACAGGAGTATATGTATTTTGTTTTATAAATACTCCATTTTTCGATGGATTGAGGGTTGTTGATTCGCACACCCAATTTCCATCGAGCTGTATCATTTTTGAAGAGATCCACCATTAATAAAGAAGAGGCATTTTACAGGATTGTTGCGTATTTTCACTAGTGATGTGATTCCCTGAGTTAATGTTTTCTTTCTCCATATTTCATTTTGTTGTCTGAATCTAATCTTTATGAATAGCGTTATGTTGCAGGATTTATCTCTGATACCCTATTTCCAATTCTAGAGATTTAAACGTTTATCTTCTAAATATCTTCAATTAATAAATTCTTAATTGCTTGTTAATTGAAGTTATTTTCCTCATCTGTTCTTCCATTCATCATTTTAAATATTAAAGATCCAGTGAATGTATTACCTCGCCCTGTGGAAAACTTCTTTGGCGTTTCTGGTTATTTCTCGGATTTGATTTAAAATAGACCCCATAGCCCAATGGATGTGTAGTTTGTCTCAACCAACTTTACAAACCCTTTACAACAAAACCAACGATTTCTTTAACTAGCCTAATATCTGAAAATAAAACAAAGCTAAATCATACAGAGAGATCCCTCTCTGGAGCTGGAAGGGCTAGATCCCAGCTCTAAAGTGGTTGGTTAAGGTTACCTGAGTAGATTTCTTCTTTCTCAACCTCTAGGAAATTTACCGAGTGCTAACATAAATGGCAACTCGACTGGTGACGAACTAAAGCTGATATCTCACTACTTCTTTCCCCTTAAGAAAGTTTTGACTTAGAGAAGAAAGCAATATTTAGAGGTTGATCAACTCTGTATATATTACTTCCAGTATTTTTCCTGGTACCTTGGTCCCTCTATGACTGTCCCTGCAACATTACAACCTAATATCGAGCCTGGACTATCGAATCAAACGCATATTGCGTCAAACCTTTTTGACTTAATCCTCCAAACAGCCAATAACCGCGAAGAGCTCGAACATTCGTGGGCAGCCATCGAACATGACATAGTTGCTCAGGAACAATTGGAAGTTAGACGACATCAGCATAGAAATCTCCCTTAGTTTGTATTTATCATAAAATAAAAAACATACATATAAAACCCAAACAGAGTTCTGGCTCCCAAGAAAGTCCACACTCGATCTCATCCAGACCCAGAACCTTCCGCATCATTAGATAACCCCGAGTAATTATTGAGGCGAAAGACCTTCATTTCCAGTTCAGCAAGCAGTACTCCACTTCACAAGTCTCCTTCCTTTTCCGGAGAACTAGATAGCTTACAAAGCCTTGATCTTGAGCCTTTTCCGCTACGAAACCTGGTTAGAGCTCGGTCTGAAACCTTTGTGTCTAAGATCATCTTCGACCCAAATGTGGTGCAACCTCGAACCCCCGAAGTCTTGTCTCCTACGACTAAGCTACGAATCAATACCTCAGCCCCACCCAGTCCTTCGTCACCCTCATCTTCAGTCGCTACCTCTCCTACCACCCCGGTCATCGTTCCGCCTCCTCCACCCATCATGGCAGCTAGATATGCACCTTTGGTGTTGGCTGCGCCTCTGCATGCGATGCCCCAAGACTACCAGACTAGACTGCCACAGTTTGATGCAAAAGGAACATTAAGCGCACAACAACATGTAGATAAAATGAACGACTACTTGGATTTACAAGAAGTTGACGAAGTCGACGTTCAAATGAGACTGTTCGCCCAGAGTCTGACAGGGGACGCCAAGAAGTGGTTCAAATCCTTACCTGCTGCATCAATCCCTGCCCTTGTCGCATTCCAAAGAAGTTTCCTCGACACATGGGAGGTAAAGAAAAACCCTCTTCAAATACTATCAGAGTACAAGAACATAAAGAGAAATCAGGGTGAGACAGTCCAAGACTATTGCACCCGTTTTAACAACTTGTATAATGCAATCCCGAATGAAATCAAACCTCCCCCGGGTTTGGCATTGATTAAATTCCCTGATGGGTTCGATGTTGACATGTCTTACCAATTGAGAGAAAGAAATTATGCCACCCTTGAAGACATGTAGAAATGTGCTATTAGTGTGGAGGCAAATCTGTTGGCGAAACGGGCCCGACAAAGGTCAGAAAGAAGGGTCACTATCAAAGAAGAACCTTCCACGTTGACCACATATTCGAAGCTGGATTCTTTGTCCCAAACAGTGGAATTAATGATGGAAAGAATAAATTTGTCCCACAGAAACCCTCCCAAGGACAACGCACCCGCTCCTCAGATTCGAAACCCTAACTTTAGAAGAAATCCCCCGCAAATCAGGCAAAGGGATCCTAGGGATCCTAGGGATCAAAGGGACCAAAGAGATCAGAGAGGCCCTAAGCAGCCGATCAGACCTCCCTTGCAGGAAAACTATGCTAATGACGGGGGGGAAGTAAATGAAGAATTGGAGGACACTCATATCAACCTCATGGGCATTCATGATAATGAGGCCATTTTCCTCACTCGAGAAGAGCAGGAACTCTTTCTTCTAAATCAAACAAAGGTAAGTGTGGAGGCCGAGGATGCAGGACAACAGGCCTATGAAAACGATATCTTGGAGGTGCACATCCAATACAATCTGTGAAGTAAGAAGGCAGAAGGAAATTCCTCGAAAAGGATGTCTGGAACACAGAAAGTGTCTGAGACTGAGAAAAGTCTCGAGAAGAGCACTGCAGAAAAGTCTCCTGAGAAAGGTAGAACTGACGCTCCGGTGAAGAAAAACATCACTATACTGAAAAGACTGGCACCGCCCAAAGTTTCACCTGCTAATATGCCTAGTACTTCTGACCAGAGGAATATGGGGGAACAACCAGAACCAACGAGTCAGACCCGAACACCTGCACCTTTTAGCTTGGAGGCAGAATTGGCCAAAATTAAAATTCCCATCCCACTGACAGAGTTGATACGCAGAGGCAGTTATCATTCACAGGTACTAAAAGCATTAGCCATTGAACCTGACATAGGCACCTAGGCCTTAACTATTGGATCAGTGACTCACTCAAATATTGTGAACCTTGCGGACGATCATCCCGAACTCCTTTTCAGACCCGAAGTGGATGGTCGAGACGATACCGGTGACGTAGCTCCCTTTTACATCAGTTTGAACATACATGATTTAATATTACATAATTCCATGTTGGATTCAGGTGCCTCACATAATCTGATGCCCAAGGTGGTGATGGAAAAACTGGGATTGGAGGTCACTAGGCCTTACAAAGATCTACACTCGTTTGACTCCAGCAAAGTCAAATGTATTGGTTTGATTAAAGACCTCTGCATAACCCTGGTTCAGATCCCTTTGAAAAGCATGGTGATGGACGTGGTGGTTGCCGACATCCCACCAAAATATGGTATGTTGTTATCCCGCTCTTGGGGAGCTAAATTGAAAGGAACCTTGCAGCTGGATATGTCTTACGCCACCATCCCAGTGTTCGGAGAACAGAGAAGGTTATACAGAGAAACGTTGATGAAATATATGGTCAGTAGTCAAGAGAAACCTCACAATTACCCCCTTTACTCTGCTCATTCAGATTTAGATTCGTTCATCATGTACAATGATGGTGATACCGAAGAGCCAGACAATCAGCTGGTGGAAGAGGTAGCTACTCAGGACGAAAGCCCAGAAAACGGCGAGGCATCCAAGATGAAAAATATAATCACTGAAGAGTTCCCTGCTGATTTTTGGAGTATGGATTTTGATGGAGCCGTCAGTAAAGAAGGAGCAGCAGCTGGAGTCTGGTTGCATAATCATCAAAAAAGGTATTCAAAAAATCATTCCTATAAGTTAAATTTCCATTGCACTAACAACGTTGCTGAGTACGAAGCTTTAATGCTAGGACTGAAACTGTTGAAAAAGGTGGGTGCTAAGCAAATAATGGTAAGGGGTGATTCTGAATTGATTATTAAACAAATTAAAGGTGAATATGTTGCTAAACATCCACGCCTTAGAACATACAGGAATGCTGCTCTCGATGCTTTGAAGTGTTTTAACGAGGTGGACTTGCAGGTCATGCCTAGAGGACAGAATATTCTAGCGGACGGATTAGCTACATCTGCTGCTTCCTGCAAGATCCCTTTCCGACAAACTCGCCCATACACGGTGGAAGTGAAATGCAGACCGACAGTGCCCGATAATATCAGGTACTGGCAAGTGTTTGGAAATGACGATCAAATAGAGGACTTTCTGCAATGCAGGAACGATTTTGAATGTACAAACATAGATGTAGAAAATGAAAATGTAAATAATTATGAGTTAGAAATAGATAGTGTTAATACTGTAAATACAGTAGATACAGAGGATTCAGTAGACTCAGGAGGGTTAGAAGATGACGAACTGGAGGCCGAAGTTTTGCAATTGAAAAGCAATGTTTTACCTAGAGGTCTCGTCCCTTTAGAAGATCTGTTTGACAACGATGACGTAGCTAAGAAGCCCAAAATAGAAGCCCATGGGCAAGAGGTAGAAGACTGCAATATAGGAACTGAAGAGAAACCTAAGATGGTTAAACTATCCAAATCTTTACCCCCAGAACAAAATCTCAAGTACATTGAGTTATTTAAAGAATATTCTGACGTTTTTGCATGGAGCTACGAAGATTTGAAAGCCTATGACACCAGCATTATACAACACAGGATACCCATAAAGGAGGACCAGAAACCATTTAGGCAGAAACTTAGGAGGATAAATCCCAAGTTGCTCCCTTTGATAGAAAAAGAGATTAAGAAAATGTATGATGCCAAGATCATAGTCCCACTCTGTTTCTCTAAGTGGGTTTCCAATTTAGTTCCTACTCGCAAGAAAACTGGGGAAATCCGACTTTGTATAGATTTCTTGAATCTGAATAAAGCGTCCTTGAAGGATAACTACCCCTTGCCCAAAATGGATCACCTCCTGCAAAGAGTGGTCAGGTCTAGTCGAATTTCTTTGTTAGATGGTTTCTCAGGCTACAACCAGGTTTTAGTTCACCCGGACGATCAGGAAAAAACCGCTTTCACCACTCCATGGGGCACTTTCATGTATGTGAAGATGCCTTTTGGTCTGATGAATGCAGGAGCTACCTTCCAGAGGGAGATGGACATCGCCTTCATAGAAGAGTCAGGTAAGTTTATCGTCATTTATCTGGATGATGTGACAGTATTCTCCCAATCTGATGATGAACACCTACGACACCTTAGACGAGTTTTCGAAAAATGTAGAAGGTTCGGGATTTCTTTAAATCCCAAGAAATGTCTTTTTTGGTTAGAAGAAGGAAAATTGTTGGGACACATCATCTCTAAGGAGGGAATCAGAATCGACCCCAGCAGAATAGAGGCCATACTAAAGTTAGAACACCCAAGAAACCTTAAAGAACTTCAGTCTTTTATAGGATAAATTAACTTTCTTCGAAGATTCATTCCTAATCTAGCCAAACTTCTCCGAAACATCACAAACATGCTCAAAAAGGACACCAAAATAAAATGGGATCCTGAGTCCCGACAATCCTTCGAACAGGTCAAACGAGCACTCACAGAAGCCCCAGTTTTGATTAGTCCTGATTTCACTAAAGATTTCTACCTTTTTTCCTTCGCCTCTGAACATACAATAGCAGTTGTATTACTGCAGAAGAACAGTGAAGGGTACGAACAACCCATCGCTTTCTCCAGCAAAGCCCTAAGAGATGTTGCCTTGAACTACAATATTATGGAGAAGCAGGCTTTTGCTTTGGTAAAGGCTATAAAGGACTTCAGGGTCTATATTCTCCATTTACATGTCATAGCATATGTTCCAAACGCGGTAGTGAAAGATATATTGACACAAGACAACCCTGATGGGAGAAGGGGAAAGTGGATTGCAGTTATTCTAGAATACGACATTGAAATTAAGCCCACAAAACTGATCAAAGGCCAAGGCCTTGCTAAATTGATGGCTGAATCTAACCTTCAGGCTCTTGACATTAATTTTCTAGACGTGGCCGATGAACAGGGTGAGATGGCGACTCCAGATGTTAAAGAGGTTTTTCTAAACTCTCCATGGTACGCATACCTAATTTTTGTTTTACAAAATTTACAAGCCCCCCTGGTTTAACTAAAACTAAAGCTAGATTTTTAAAGTTGAAGGCTTTGAAATTCTGTATTCTAGAAGGAAATTTGTATTGGAAAGACCCTACAGGTATTCTCTTTAATTGCTTACTCAAAGATGAAGCTGACAAAGTTTTGCAGGAGTTTCATGCAGGTGAATGTGGTGGCCATTTGAACTGGAAAGTTACAGCCAACAAAATACTCAGAACTGGATTTTATTGGCCCACCCTGTTTGCAGATGTACATCAGAAAGTAACAGCCTGTCATCAGTGCCAACTGTTTGAGGGTAAAAGGAAGCTCCTACCTCTACCTCTTAAACCAGTTTCATTTGAGGCCCCTTTCCAACAATGGGGACTTGACTTCATTGGAGAGATACACCCTCCATATTCGGGCCAACATAGGTGGATTCTCACTGCCACTGATTATTTCACCAAATGGATCGAGGTTGTACCAAGCAGGCAAGCCACTAACTCTGTTATTATTAAATTTCTTGAAAATAATATTTTGTCCCATTTTGGTTGTCCTAGAAAGATCATTACTGACAATGCAGCTGCCTTTCGGTCGAAGAAACTTATTGACTTCTGCAACCGTTACCACATTGGCTTGGGGCATTCCACAGCCTACTACCCTCAGGGGAATGGGTTGGCGGAATCATCAAACAAGACTTTGGTGAATATCATCAAGAAAACACTGCAGGAGAATAAAAAATCATGGCATGATAAGCTGGTATTTGCTTTATGGGCAGATAGACTGACCACCAAGAGGTCAATTGGTATGTCACCATACCAGTTGGTATATGGTACTGAGGCCATTTTCCCAACTTCTTTGGGAGTTCCCGTCATGAAGTTACTTCAAGAAATACAAGCTGAGCCAAATGAATCCCAGAGACGAATCAATCAGATGATTCATTTGCAGCAGACTAGAGAGGAGGTTTTCAACAAAACGCACGTCATCCAAGAGAACATTAAGAAGATCTTTGACAAACGAACCAAGGAGGATGATTTCAATCTAGGAGACCTGGTATTGAGATGGGATGCCAGGAATGAGGACAAGGGAAAGCACGGGAAATTTGATCATCTGTGGACAGGGCCCTACAGGATACAAGATTTCAGAGGAAAAAACACCTTTTTGTTAAACAACGTCGATGGGTCAGATCTGCCAGGAGCACCTGTGAATGGCAGAATGCTGAAACATTATGTCCCTCCTCAATAAGGGAAATGAAGAACTCACTATCCATTGTACATACCGTTTTAATTTTCAATCTTTACTTGCATTTTTCTGAGTGAAGGACATTGGTCAGTTGGTTGAAGCCCGAAGAGAAGGCCCTAAGCTGTTGGTCACTGTTTTTCAAAAAATTTCCTGAGAATAAGACCAACTAAGGCTACTAGACAGATTGGCTCGGAATGACAGGAAACTGGATTCTTGGCACTTAACCGGGCAAGTACCATCCCCAGGTGGAGCCGCTGTTATCACCCTATAAAATATGGGAATCAACTTATGACTTGGATATTATTGATATTATATGTATCTAGTGTTCTTATTGGAAATTTATTTTTCCATTTGTGCAAAAAGAAAAAATAGAAAAAGACAGAAAAGAAAAAATAGAAGAAAAAGAAAAAGGAAAAATAGAAAAAAGAAAAAATAGAAAAAAGAAAATGAAAATAAAGAAAAGAGGGCAAAAAAGATTTGAAATAAAAGCCCCATGCAATAACAGTGACTTGGTCATACCTTTCAAGCATGACCAAGTCCTTTTAAATTTCCAATGTTGATAGGTTAGTGAATACATCTAATCAGGCCATCTAATCCTAGTCAGATAGCCCCTAGGTTAGAAACTAGTGAATGCATTTGACCAGAATGTCTAATCCTGGTCAGATAGCCCTTAGGGAAGAATAATATCTTAACCCAATAGTTTAATCGAGGTTATTTGTCTTGGGAAAGTAGGTTAGAATGTAGATTACTTGCTTTGCATGCCTTGCCTAAATAAAACCAGATCGATAAAGTTGTTACCCTATGACTCCAATGCCTAAGTGTAGTCAAAATGATGTCCCCTTTGGTGGTGTTTATGAGAAAATCGAAGAAAAACCCATAAAACACACCTATCCTAAGTTTTTCCCCAATATATGTCACCCTACTCCTGCTTTATGCCTCACACATCTTTTAGTGGTCCAGATCACAGGTCTTA
>ML778682.1:340937-357368 GCA_009831015.1 Picea engelmannii
GGGGGGGGGGGGGGGTCCAGAATTGGTTATAAATCTGGCACAGATCTGGAAGGCTCTTAATCCAGCGCTCAAATCGGTGGTCCACGTTGAATTCTGGACCCCCCCCTCCATTCTTCCTTTAATGGAGGGGGGGCGTCCGGAATTGATATTAAGGAGCGCGCAGATCCATGGCTCGTGACTGATTCCAGACCCCCCCCGGGTGTTCTGTTTTTAACCAAAAGGGGGGGGTCTGGAATGAATATTCCTTCCGGCGGGCCCCTTGTCACATATGTCACGTCTCTATTGGTCCAGAGGTCACATCCCCCACCTGCTACCTGACATCCCATCACCCCCGGACGTCATCCTCCACTAAGCCCACTCGACCCACTTGCTACTGGGGTCGGTTCACTTCCCATAACTTCCACCAGTCCAGGTTGTCAGTCCCTAATCCCCTTCACTCATGAACGACCCCCTTTGGCGACTTTTGTCCCCAATCACCAACCTCCACGTCAGTCGTTCGTATACTTTGGTTATCGTCACCTGCCATATCACCCCAAGTGGCCCGTTGTACATTAATAACTGGATAATATGCCCGTTGTCATGCTGACCATTTTCCCGCGTCCGACCGACCCAATTTTGAATAAAAGTACCATTGTGCCCCTTTTCACTCGTTATTCATCGCTCGCGCCAGAACCATCCATCGCACCAGAGAATGTATCTATTGTCTTCCCACTGCTTCCCCGTCGTTTTCCCTCCACCCCTAGTATCCCCCACTAACGTTGTTTATTGCAGGTACAGTTGCCGAAATGGTATCTAAGACGAAGCAAGATGAAGAGGAAGAGAATCCGTTCGTTCCTCCTCTGGTTGACCTGGATAAAATCCCCCTGGTCGATAAATACCGCCTAATAGCAGATACCGTGTGCAGTTTTGACTTCTCTGATCTCCAGTCGTGGCTCCGGGAAGTTTTCCTAGACCAAAGCGACGAAATTGGACTCTGGGAGTCCAATTTACCTCTGTATCTCTTCCCTCAAATCCACAATTTCCCCAAGTTTGCCCTCCATTGCCAGGCCCACTACGTCCCTGACCAAAAAGCCATCCTTTCTTCATCCGGGGATGCTCTTTCTTCATCACCCTTGAAGATATCGACCAGATGCTACAAATCACCTCAGCAGAATCTGCGTCACCCTTTAACTTAGAAATCCTCACTAAGCTTTACCAGAAAATGACCTTCCCACAAAGATCTCAGATTTTCAAGCTTTTTCTTCCCACTTCAGCTCCACTCCCGTCCACCAATCCCCCATACCCCTTGTCTATGTTTTCCACCAAAGGGAATCATATTATTTCATCTATGTGTGCCCTGCTCGGGTACTATTATGATCAGTGGGTGGACAAGCCCATCCTGGGATTTCTATCTATCTTCTCAAATGATGAACAACCAACCACGCAGTTCGATTACAACACTTTCCTAGCCAATAATATCCATGAGCAGTTCGTAAATTTCTCCACCGAAGGCATGTTTAGGTATTCATCCATTCTGGCTTACATGTTTCTCTATTTGCAAGCTGACAGGTTCAACTTCTCCATGCAGAAGATGGACGCCGACGGGAATCCCCAGCCAATCACAGCGTGGACGTCTCTTCTTAAACACAATTCGATTGAATATGACTTCACGGCGTTCATTGAACGGTTTTACCACCCTGTGGTAAGTATGTTGCGTGGCATGCCTGAGCCGCGAATTAATGATGAGGTCTAGAGAATCATGCACCTCTCAGACAGCGTTCAGACAGGAGACTGGTATTTATGCCAGAATCACACAGAAATCAGAATCTTTGGATGCGAATTGGTGCCTTATAAACTGCCTCAGTATGTACCGGTAAGGGTCTTCGCACTAGAATATATAAGGCAGATCATGAATTCTGACGATATGCACTTTGTTTCTCTTATGAAAAAGCAACAGCTGAGAATCAAGGGTCAAATTGGTCCTTTCATCTGCAACAACCGAGGCGCAGGGGAAGAAGTCGATCGAATTTTGAAGGGGATGAAATTCTCTATGATTTTCATCTGGCGCTATGATCCGCATGGGATCATTTCAGACATGAGGGTAAAAAAAAAAAATACCTCGTATATTCACGAGCCCAAGATGGACATCGAAAAATTTGCGAATCAGACAGTATGGCTGCCTGATACTTTGTTAGACTTGGAACGGCAGGTGCCCTCAACAATCGCTCTACCCGCTACCACACCTCAGGTCCTCAAGGAGAAGAGGCCCCGACAAGAATCGTCTCCTCCTGTAACTGAGGTGTCTTCAAAGGAATTCCACATTCACTCCAAGAAGCTGAAGACGGTCTCAGCCCCCGGCACAACAATGGAAGCTACCACAGTGACTACCACAGTGGCCACCACTGGGGCCAAGCAATTCACTCGGCCCTTTGGCTCCAGTCAGCTTAAGGAAGTAACAAAGGCATTGAAAACCACTGATTCTCCCTTGGACACTCCCCCAAGAAAGACTGGGCCCAAGCTGGGCATCTTTGAAAAATATGACTTGATCAGAAAGAAGAACCAGACGCTCACAAGCAGCACCTATGCACAGTTCCAGAAGCAGTCATCCACTGCCCAGCATAGACTCCTCTCGGCGTTTGATACAAAAAAGGGTAGGATGCATATGGCATTCCTACAAGCACAGGTGGCGGATCCCAAGGTGATGTCTGATTACAAAAGGGCCACATTTGAGTTTCAAACAAAGGATGTGCATCCGGCAGATCAGATGGATCTGCACAAGAAAACGGGGGAGATGATTTTCCACACTCTGGCCCATGCTTCAACTTCTGCATCCAAGTTTCAGATAGCTTTGAGCAATACCCAGACTCAACTGAAGCTGGAAAAAATATCTTCCTTCGTGAAAGACAATAGAATAAAGACATTGGAGGAACTGGTCGTCAAGATTGGTTACGACCCGACGAACGTCAAGGCTGCCGAAGAAATGATTAAAAAGAAAAATGTTGACATCGCCTCATTGAGAAAACAACTAAAGCTCCCTCCAACAGAGGACTCACAGGCAAAGGAGATAGCTGAAAAGGAAAGTGAAAAAGATGAGATGTTGAGATTACTCCTTGAGCAGAATGCGGAGTTAAAGGAGATGGAGGCAGAGATGGAGAGACTGCTCAAGGAGAAAGAGCGGTAAAATCCAATGGAAGGCATTCCATTGAGTTCAATCCCTATCGCAGGATTGAGCACAACGACAGTGACATCCATTCCATCTGCTGCATCAGCACCACTACCAAAGGGAGAAACAGACTTGGCCAAGTCTATGGAGAGAATGAACTTGCAGGAGTCTGAAATCAGCAGGCTTAAGAAAGAAGTAGAGAATCTCCAAGAGATGAAAACTTCTTTCCAAGCTAGTCTGTTCAAAGAGAAACAGGTAAATGAGAAAATCAAGAAGGAGTTACAGCAGCTCCAGAAACAGACAATGGTAGGGAAAACTTTTGTGGAGGTGAAAGAGATCGTGTGGACTGATATTTCCAAGTCTATAAATGAGATCTGGCCCATGGTTCAAATTATGTTTGAACAAAACAAGTTGCTCGAGAGGAGCAAGCCGGCAGTGGAGAAAATCAGAGTGGAGCTGGGGGACATGCCAGCTCAAGCCAATGAAATCATAAGATTCCTGAATTCCAAGACCGGGAGGAACTCGAAGAATTGAAAATTGAAGACAAGACCGAGACCATATTGGAGGTGAAGAGAGTTCTAACCAAAAGAGGTCTCATGCTACAGCTAGAAGAGAAAATCCAAGTCATGGACCAAGGAGTGCAGAGGTTTTTCAGCAAAATAGATGCTCTGCAAAGAAAGGGTCTGCCTGGTATGAAGGTCATTAATGACAAGTTGATTATCCTCCCTGATTATAAGAAAAGGTTGACTGAAATGTCCAAGGACAGTTCGAAGTTTGCAGGTATACAGGGAAGCATCACAGGAAAAGCATTCATGGACTCCTTGCAGTTGGATATTAGTATCCAGCACGAAATTAAGCACATCTTCGTCACCAAGCCTACATTTGCTAAGTATACAGACATGGACGAAGTGTACTGGAGGTTGCTTAAAGTCACAGTGCCAGGTCATATCAGATGGGAAGAACTGTGTGATCTACTAGATTAGTAGATGAGTTGTCGCTTCCATTCAGTTGTCCTGTCAGCAGAGGTTGCGAAGGCACCTTACCAATGACCTACCCCTGAAATTCAGTAAACAATTGTAATGAGTCATCAAAGCAGTTTTGATTAGTTAAGATAGTTAGTCTAAAAATAGTATGAGCACGTCTTGATCGGTTATGACAGGAGCATATGTATTTTGTTTTATAAATACTCCATTTTTCGATGGATTGAGGGTTGTTGATTTTCACACCCGATTTCCATCGAGCTGTATCATTTTTGAAGAGATCCACCATTAATAAAGAAGAGGCATTTTACAGGATTCTTGCGTATGTTCACTGGTGATGTGATTCCCTGAGTTAATGTTTTCTTTCTCCGTATTTCATTTTGTTGTCTGAATCTAATCTTTATGAATAGTGTTATGTTGCAGGATTTATCTCTAATACCCTGTTTCCGATTCTAGATATTTAAATGTTTATCTTCTAAATATCTTCAATTAAGAAATTCTTAACTGCTTGTTAATTGAAGTTATTTTCCTCATCTGTTCTTCCATTCATCATTTTAAATATTAAAGATCCAGTGAATGTATTACCTCACCCTGTGGAAAACTTCTTTGGCGTTTATGGTTATTTCTCGGATTTGATTTAAAATAGACCCCATAGCCCAATGGATGTGTAGTTTGCCTCAACCAACTTTACAAACCCTTTACAACAAAACCAATGATTTCTTTAACTAGCCTAATATCTTAAAATAAAACAAAGCTAAATCATACAGAGAGATCCCTCTCTGGAGCTGGAAGGGCTAGATCCCAGCTCTAAAGTGGTTGGTTAAGGTTACCTTAGTAGATTTCTTCTTTCTCAACCTATAGGAAATTTACCGAGTGCTAACAGGGTACTTAAGAACAACATATGATAGCATATCACTATCATATGCCACATGATGACCATGTTGAGTGAGGACTTCTCCCATGGCATAGTCTGAATCATCGGTCTCAATCTCAAAAGGTTGTTGCAGATCGAGTAAGGAGAGTACTCGAGTTGAGAACAAGAAAAGTTTCAAATCATCAAACGCTTGTTGTTATGACTTCCCCCACATGAAATTTTCCTTTCCACCACTCTTTTTCAGTTGGTTGAGGGCCCATGCAATATGGGAGAATCCCAACACAAAGTTGTGATAGAAGTTGGCAAGTCCTAAGAAAATTCGAAGCTCAGTTAGTTTGGTTGGGGTTGGCCATTCACGAATGACTTTGATCTTGGATGGTTCCACATGCACACCACGCTCATCAACAATGTAGCCTAGATATTGAACCTTGTTCATGACAAAGGAGCATTTTTCCAAGTTAGCATATAGCTTGTGTTTTCACAGAGTGTGAAGGACCTATTGAATATGATGCAAGTGTTCTGCCCAATTCTTGTTGAATATGAGGATGTCATCTAGATATACCACCAAAAAAGAATTGGTGAAGGGCCACAATATATCATCCATCAATCTCATGAAAGTTGTTGGATAATTTGTCAAACCAAAGTGCATGACTATCCATTCGAAAATACCCTTTTTGGACTTGAAAGCAGTCTTCCATACATCAGTCTATTCTATTGGGACCTAGTGGTAGCCAGACTTCAAGTCAATCTTGCTGAAAAAATTGGCTCCCTTGAGCTAGTCAAGAAGGTCGTCAATTCATGGAATTGGATATCGATTCACGACTGTGATTTTGTTTAGGGCCTTGTAATCAATGCAAAGTTTCCAAGTCCCATATTTCTTGTGTACAAATACAATTGGGATCCTATAGGGTGAGGAACTAGGTCGGATGTGCCCCTTTTTAAGAAGCTCTTAGATCTGTCACTTAATTTTCTCATTTTCCATCAAAGAGAGGCAATATACTATCCCATTGGGTAGAGGTGCACCGAAGGTTATATCGATTAAATGCTTGACCTGATAGTGTTGCAACACCGTAGTGGGTGAGGAGAAGATTTCTTTGTATTCTTACATGATCTTTTCCACTTGCTTCTATTGCATGGAGAGGCATTGTGCAGAGGCCATGGATGTGGTTGCAACCTTCTATTGACTTTGAGAGCGAATCATGAAGAAGATAAATTTCCCAGTTTGGGAAATGACCTTCTTGCATTTCTTAGCAGAGATCAAAGAAATATCAGTAGGTGGAGCTACCTATGGTATCATGTACAATTGTCTACCCAAATTAATAATAACATTGTGAGGTCTAGACTCATATACAACATGTCATTTCCACAAATATGATTGGCCTAAAATAACATCACAAACTTCAAGGGGGGAAATATCACACAATACCTCATCCTTGAACGGCTTGATGTCGTAGGGCAGACGATATTGTTGGTTGACACAAAGGTTTCTTCCTTGGAGGAGCCACATGATGGTGTAGGGATGTGGGTGTGGTGTCATCCGCAGGTTCAACTGCTTGATGACCTTTCTTGAGATCAACTTATTTTGACTTTCGCTATCGGCAATGAAATTTAGTGGAGCACCCTTCATCCACATCTGCGAGTGAAAAAGGCGTGCACCTTCCTTTGGCTCCTCTAGTTCCTCTAGTTCACTTGGCTGGACCTTGGTGGTAGCGACAGTGGCACTAGGTTCTACGTCAATGATATTTTGATTATTTGGGTTGGTTTTCATTGATGCCAACCCTTGAAGAAATTTCACTAGAAAATTCCAGTAGCGCAAAGTTTTGGGTAATGGACCCAAGTTTGTTTGATTTATAATGGCATGAGTTTTAATATATTTGAATGTAAGACTATTCTATATCGATAGTACATGTCATTCCATTTTTGGTGGCATGTGGAACATCACATAACTCCTCGTGGTTAGAGAGTTATGGCCATGTGAAGTTGGAGAACCCTCATGAGTCATCTAGAAGCCCCAAAAGGTCAAAGTAGTCAAAGTGGTTGCAAAGATGAAATTATTTAAATAATAAAGTGAAGTGATGAGTGTAATATAAGTCAAGTGTATACAAAACAAATTATTTAAATAATAAAGTTAATGGATAAATTACTAAGTGGACAAGTGGTTAGAAGTGGGTTATCCCTAAAATAAGGAAAGTGGTTTAAGATGGTTAGAAGGTAACCCCTTGAGGAAGCTACATAAAAGTATAAATAAGAGGCAAGGGTCTCTCATTTTAATTACACTTGAGAATATTGAATATCTACAAGTGAATGAGGTCACCAAAGGATATCTAAGGAGAATTTAAGAGGGAAGGTGAAGTAAAGAAGGACGAAATTCAAGGAAGGATAAATTATTTTGATGATGTTTTTTAAGGTATGCTATTTAGAGGTCATCTCACCATTTTCACATTAAATTTTTTTCTAGAATGATTCAGATTGCAAAATATGGAGGTCGTTGAGGAAACATATCCAAGTAGTTGTGATAAAAATTTTAGCTTGTGGGTCTTTGTATTTTTGGAGTTACACTCCATGGAAAATAGGGTTTGTGGCTAGTCCTAAAACTAGTCTAAAACATGTGCTTCAGGTAAAAATGTCATAAATTCTTCATAACAGATCCAAATTCTATAATACCAAATGTATTGGTTAGAATAGAGTCTTTAGTATTCTGTGTACCATTTTCAGATCCACAAAACAAATATTCCATGCGGGGAACACTTTACAACTTCACTCTCTAGAATAAGCCATAATTCAACAAGGTATGCCATTTTTGCTAGAAATCCTTTTTTGAGAGGTTCCAGGAAATGAAACCTGGAGGAATTTCATAAAAGAGACTAAAGAACATTGTGTACTATTTTCATATATTTATTCATTATAGGTACATAGTTATGATTATTTCAATTTAGGGTTGTTAACTAATCCAAAATTAGTCATGTGAGACTAACGTAAAGTTTGATGAAAATGTTAGTCTCTTGTTGTTAAAGTTAAGGAAGGTTTGCAGGTATGTGATCATATACACCAGGTCTATTACAGAGTTACAAATCAGGTTTGGATGATGAAATTGATGAGGACTTTTGATTGAGGTACATGTTGGGTACATGGTTGAGACAAGTAGTTGATGAGTTGGCACATACATTAGGTGAATAGTTGATGATGTTGGTACATCTTGATGAGTCGTAGTTTATGTGTATTTAATGCATGATTGGTACATATTTGGTGCATGGTTGATGCACTCATTGATGGTACAGGTTGATGCATGGTTGATGCATGGTTCAGGTTATTGGTACAGGTTGTCTGGTGCAGGTTGATTGGTACAGGTTTACAATAGTATATCTCACAGTGATAGTGTGACAGTGGTTCCATAATTCTACTTATATTTTAGGGAGGTTGGACAGGACAAGGTCAGGTGGTTGTAGTCAGAGAACATAGGGGGTTGTATCCTCCTTCTAGTTGTAGCCAGAGAATTGGGGAGTTGGATCTTCCCTTGGGTTGTAGCTTGAGAAAATAGGGGGTTGGAGCCTCCTTCCAGTTGCAGATGGAAAAAAAAGGTAGTTGGTGCTTCCAATGAATGTAATTCTTAAAGAAATATAATAAAAATCATTATGTGGTTTTCTCCCACTTTGGGTTTCCACGTAAAACCATTAGTGTACTATGTATGTGTATGATTTCTCATTTGTTCATTGCTTATTTACTTTGAAACTATTGGATGATAATGCTACATTGATATAACACTTGCATTTTATGGTTAAAAAGGATTAAATTGCTCTATTACTGATTGATCCAAAAAAGATCCAGAGAAGGCTAAGAATAACTCAAAACTCACAAAATCAACTCAGAATGCTTAGAATGGCTTCAGCAGACAGAGAAGGGGAAAAAAATCAAAGTTCCAAAAACTCCATGAAAACAACATGATCGCAAAGAGCACGTCACAAGCTTTCTAATGGCACAAACGACTCGCCAAATGAGTTACGATTCGAAAGGTATTCACGGTCAAAGTTGCGGTCAAATAGGGCCAATCAGCAGGGGACACATCATCATCTGTAATGCTGACATCATCAACTGACACAGAAGGGTGAATTCATCGTATGAGATTCTGACATCAGTATGCCACGTGGAAGCACCACAGGCTGCCACCCTCCATTGGAATTTTTAGGGGTCCATGTGGACCAATAGAAAAGTGCCATGTGGCACCCCCAGGAGATGCCACATTACACCTTCCAAGAAGTACCACATGTCATGTACGGTTGATTGGGTGTGATGTCAACATTTAGGTGGACCAATCAGAATATTTCATGTGGCCCAATCAGTGAGAAACATGTGGCATCCCTGAAATTCCCAAGGACTACCCGTATCCAAAAAATAAAAAAATATATATTGGCGGGACCCCGCCAAATCTGGTGACAACCGCCACATCTAGAAGCCTCTAACCAAGTTTGGAGGGGGTTATAACTATAGAACTAAAATGGGATCATGTGGGGTTTGACCCCGGGATCTCCCCACGTCCAGCGCCATAACCAATCCGCATAAACCATTCCATTGGAAAATTTATCCGTCAGTTTTGTATTAAAGCCAAGTTTTCGCCAACCATCAGGGAGGTGCAGCCATACATCTATGGGCATGGATTTTGAGATGAATATTGTCATTATTGCAGGTTGCAGTAACCAGGAAAACCGTGATAGATTTTCTCTTGGGCCTGGGAGTGCCAGAGTCATATCAGAGCATGGAAACAATCATTTTTGGGTAATTCGATGCCACAAATTCAGTGGTGATGTCTATTTTCTGATCTGAGCATTATTTTTGCAGATTGATTTCAGAATGAGGTATATTCATGTATTTTCCAAATTATTATGTTGAGTTAATGAAATAGCCTACCTATTGAGAGCAGGACATGGAGACGTAGTCCACCAGGGACAAACTTCATTATCAAGTTTTTGTGTTCAGATATGATGCTTATTCTCTTCATTTTTAATTTTTTCCTTCTTTAATGGTGCACTTTAATTTATTCTCATTTAATACAATTCTTTATAAGTTACAATGAAAAGATCCTGGATCATGTTGGTATCATAGCAGTCATCTTTGACTTGAATTGTTGAGTGTGAATGCTTATAGGGTCAAGCATAAGCAAGGTGGAGGAACTCTTAAGACGTTCAATCCTAAAGTTGGTCATGTATCTAGAAGGAAGAAAATGGCAGAAGAGGACAAGTGTGATGAACAAGAGAAAAAATTTCACATGGTCTCTTATCACATGTCATAAATGGTTGAGTGAATGTATGTAGATTATGAGAAGAGGATGAAGAACAAAGGGAAGAAAAAGGAAGCACATGTAGATGATTATGCTTCGGTAAACCAAGGGGCTGGAGGATATCCTCCTGAGCCTCCATATTCACCTTTGAGTTCTAGTTCTTCTTCCTCTGAGAATTATCATCATTCTCATCATTCTAGCCATAAAGCCTCTTTTAAGAAACTATTATTAAATCTTGATGTAAAATTTTCTTTGCCTATGTTTAATGGAGATGCTAATCCTGAAAATCTAGATAATTGGATCTGACAGGTTGAAGTGTATTTTTGTGTCCAACATGATGATGAAGAGGAAGTTAAAGTGCAACTGGATTCTCTTCAGTTGGAAGGTACCACTCTCATATGGTGGGAGATCAAACTTCAGGACATAAGTAAGTGTGGTAAGCTTCTTTCCTCATGGTCGGAATTTAAATCAGCGATAAGGAAGCAATTCTATACATTGGGGTATTTACATAAATCAATGATGGAATGGAAAACCTTAAGGAAAAGTAAAGGATAAACTGTACAAAGTTTCACAGAATAATTTAGGAAGAAATCTCTTACATTGAACATTCCTTTGGATTCTTATGAAACTTTAATGAAGTATATTGGCGCACTTCACAATTATATTAGACATACTTTTCTCTTGTTTAACCCCACTAGTCTTGAATAAGTTGTTGTGCAAGCCACTCACCTTGAGAATAGGGGGAAATATGTTCAAGAAGATCCCACAAAGAAACCTTCCAATTTCCTACAAAACACTTTCTATAAGTTTAAAAGGAAGGACAAGAAGACCGCTACAGTGACGAGAGAAGGAGGAAAACCATCTTTCACTCATTGTAAGAAGAGTGGTCATGATGAAGAACATTGTTGGAAACTACATCCGGAAAAGAAACCGAAACAATTCGGTGGAAAGGGGAAGACAAAGACCATTTCTATAGTACAACAAGATCTTGGTTTCGATTAAGGAGATGAAGGAAAGATCACAACGGTTGGAGTACAAGGTAAATATTCTCTTCATGCTAGTTCTAGTTCCAATGATGAATCTCACGTTGATGAATGAAAGAGGAATGATTTATTTCACATAAGAGTTTTATCTAAACATACTAAGATAGATACATTATTTGATCCAAGTACCCAAGTAAACTTAATATCTGAAGCACTTGTCAAAAAAATGGGTCTTGAAACGAAACCCTCTTCCTCACATAGATGATTTAATTGATCAATTGAAGAATGTTGTCTATTTCACTAAGTTGGATTTGCACAGTGGATATCATCAAATCAGAGTCGCAAAACGTGATGCATGGAAAACTTCCTTTAAAACCAAACAAGGATTGTTTGAGTGGTTGGTTATGTCGTTTGGGCTTTGTAATGTGCCAGAAAATTTCATGCGTGTGATGAATGATGTATTCAAACCTTTCATAGATGAATTTGTGATGCTATATTTAGACAAAATTCTTGTTTTTAGCGGGACATGGGATGAGCATGTGAGGCATGTAAAGCAAGTATTGGATACTTTTCAAAGGGAAAAGTTGTATGTAAAATTGTCTAAATGTGAATTTGGCAAGATTGCTATTGTATACTTAGGTCATATTGTAGGAGGACAATTGAAAATTGACCCTTCCAAATTTGTGCAATTGTAAATTGGCCTGGGCCAAAAAGTGTAACCCAAGTTCAAATCTTCCTCAGTGCAGTCCAGTATTGGAGGAGATTCATTTCCAACTTCTCCTTCATAGAAGCTCCTCTACATGCCTTAACCAATGTGAAGAACACTTTTCAATGGGAAGGAAAGCAACAAAAAAATTTCGACACTTTGAAGGGAAATATCCCTACCGCACTAGTATTAGCATTGTCGAATCTTCAACAACCTTTTGAGATCGAGACATATGCCAACGGATATGACATGGGTGCAGTACTAATGCAATATTGTAAGCCTATATGTTACCACCGTGAAACTTTTAACTAAGTTGTTGTTAACTATCCTACATATGATAAACGGTTGTATGCATTAGTCCAGAGTTTAAAGAAATGGAAGAACTACTTGTTAGGGAAGGAAACCATTATACATACAAACCACCAACCCTTACAGTATCTTCAAGCATAGGCCAAATTGAAACAATCTCGGCACTACATATGGATGGGTTTTCTACAACAGTTTCACTTGGTAATCAAGTACAAAAAGGGTACACGTAACAAGGTAGTTGATATGCTTTCTATGTTGGACAATTGAGAGAGGGGGGTGAATCAGTTTTTATTGTGCTTAAACAATGATGCCCATTTTAAAATCTTTACAGAACACTCAATGATGATCACAATAATGCAAGGAAGTAAGCAATAGAATATTCAACATCAATCGCACACATGAAATATACAAAGACAGATATTTCCTAAGGAAACCCATAAAGGGAAAAACCTCTTATTCTTGATATTATAAGTAATCTTTATTTTTTGTACATTATCATTCTTATGAGCTCCATTTCCTCTTGAGGCTACAACCTCTGTTTTACAAGAAACAACTTGCTGAGAGCACCAACTGTCTGGTTTCTCTAGCACCTACTAGAAGGAAGCACCAACTGGATGGAAGAACCAACTTCTAGTCACACAGGAACCAACCTGTATAACAAAGAACAATAATTCTCCCTTGCACCACCCTACCACCTTGATTTTTCTGGCTGCAACCAGATGGAAGCTACAAATTCTTGTGTTCAAGCACCCACTTGAAACTCTGAGGACAACAGTCCTCTCTAGCACCTCCTTACCACCCTAAAATATAAATCTTTTCTTATTGAAATCTATTACAATGATACAGTGAATATCAATGGCTTACTAGTCTCATCATTGTTTTGCTACACTACTATGCTCTACCTACATTAGTGTCCTCTTTCTCGCCTCACCTACACTTTATGTTCCTCCGCATTTTATACTATGTGTGCCATATTCATTCTAAGTGCTATGCCTCTGCATTCTCTTCATTGTACCATCATTCTACCCTTCGGGTTGTTAATTGTGCCTCCTCTTGCCCCCATCATCGCCCACAATCCAAATCATGACCTCTTAATTGTTTTTCATGTCTTTCACATGCCGAGTCCTCTGCATGATCATCATAGAAACTCTCCGTCTTCTCTAGCGATTATGTTGAATGTGTTCATCATCAGTGGGAGTTACCCTAATATTCATTGGCTTCTCTAGAAATCAAAACTCTTCGTCTTCTCTGTTAGTTACAGTCAGTTGGCTTTGGCTTCTTTCACTTCTAAGCCTCTTCCTTCATGTGATCACTTACGGTGACAAAACGCCTGTTCAAAAGGTGCTTCATGAACTCAGTCTTGTGAGCACTAGCCCCATTTCTTGATATGACCTTGGGAGATGGTCTCTCGTGACCAAATGATTGCGAGTGTGCACTCTCTTCATGTTATCCCCTTGTCACGTGTGACCTCGAGCTACGTCCTTGCATAGGCAAATGATTGTGAGCATGTCCAAGAGTGGTTTGGGATCAACCGCTTTTCTCCCTGTAATCCACCTCCAACTGCCACATACCCTTTCTCCAAAACTATGGTTTCAATTGCAGCTTGCTCACAAAAAATTAAGACTCGAGCATGTTCTGACCCTGCAATGTGATGGGACCTTCAATCTCACGATCTTGATGGTGCTCCTTCGATCAATGGATCCGATCTATCTTCCTTTCTTACCTTATTTCATCTGTCCATGCACGATCCTTAGTCTCAATGATCAGGTGGCATGTGGCCCTCCAAACCAACAGATGAGATCGATTTCTCCTTTCAAGCTTCAGGAGTTTCGATTCTCAAAATTTGCTTGCTCCTGGAGAATTTCACCCAGAGTCCACCATCCAACAACGTGTTTCCTTTTTGGATCAAAGGTTACGATTTCTTCGGGTATTCAGGGTTCAGAAATCTCAATTCTCAAATTTATTTCATCCTTCCTTTTCTTTTTCCCAGAGCTGACAATTCACTGACGTGTGTCCTCTTTAATCCAACAGCTATCCTCCACTCTGGGACTTCGGCCTTCAGCAATATCAAATCTTTCTCCTTCACATTTTCTCAGAGTAGTTTTTCCAGAGTTCACGATTCGTTGACACGTACCCTCCTGCACAATCAACGATCATAAGTGACTTCGACACTTTAGGACTTTAAGCTAATCATTACTTCATTCTCCTCCGGAGTGGTCACCTGCTGAATAAGTCATAGGCGGTGGAAATCGCTTACTGTCAGTTAACACTTTCACTTACACTATCCTTCCACTGTACTAGATCAACAGTTGAGAATGCATCCAAAGTGATCTTCAGATCGAACGACTCGTATCCACTTCGGGACTTTGGCATTTGGGACTTCAGGACTTAGGGCATATGCTGGTGGTAAAAATCTCGAAGTAAAACTCCTGAAGTGACGTCACTTGATGACATGTCATGAGCCTAGTAGCTGCCATGTGTCGCTTGAATTTGTGATTTGCACGTACCTGAAGTGTCGAATCAACTTGACACTTGTCATTGTCTGATTGCACCAGGTGTCCTTCCTGGCGTAGTCTTCCTGACATGGATCCTTATTCACTTCAGGACTTTTATCCTTTGGGACTTCAATTATTTCAAATTTTCAAATCGCCAATTCTTCCGAAGTGAGAATCCCCGAACAATAACCTCCTGTCAACTTTTAGACCTGAACTAAACATTTTTCGTCGATCATGTTCTCATATCAATGACTTGATATTTCTGCGATGCTCCTTTTCTAGCTTATCATATCCTTCCACTTCAAACTGATCTGATGGTTGTCAATTACTCCATCTCTCCGTCTCTCTGGACTTTAGCTTTTTCAAGTCTCAAACTGAAAAATCCTCAAAGTGATTTTCTCTGGAGTTGAGGATCGTGTGCCATGTCAGTATTGACGATGGACTTCAGGATTTTGACAATTCTGCTCTCCTACACTCATCAAAGAATTAACCTTCTTGTGTTTATTTCTAGATCCAACGACTATTGATCCTCAGTGCTTAGATCCAACGGATCAGATCTATACTTCTCCTCTGCGCTTCCTCTAGTCACTGGACATTGATCTAATGGTCATCGGGTATTTAGGATTGGTGATCCAACGGCCACTTTCACTCTTCCTCTTGAGCTTATGATCTCTTCGACTTCGAAGGTTTTCTAAGTGTTCAAAGGTCTCAACCTTTTCTCCTCCTGTGAGTCCATTTCTTGGCCCTCGTCTGCACTTCTGGACCACGATCTCTTCTGATCTTTCTCGTCTTTTTTTCTCTCGAGGTTTGGTTTGCTGCTATTCTTGGCATCAATGACAAGCACGCGCTTCCTATAAAACATGCCAACAATATCCTCTTTGGCATTGATGGAAACCCTAAAAGGCTGTGATATTCTGATTGGATCTCTAACTGTAGCATCCATACCACTCCTTTTATCCCCCTTTGACATCAATGCCAAAGAAAAAATGCTCCCCTTGATTTGTTGCAGTACTTTGTGGAGGTATCGAATATTCAACCAATAACATACTCCCCCTGAGAGGATGGACTCTCTTAGGTTGATAATGGGGTCATGCCCAACTTCTGGCGTAGATACTCAAACTGAGATTTTGCAAGCGGTTTAGTGAAGATATCAGCAATATGATCTTTGGATGGAATATAATGCAAAGAAACAATAGTGTTGGTCACATGTTCCCTCAATAAGTGATACTTTATGGGTATATGCTTGGTCTTGGAGTGAAATACAGGGTTCTTTGACACACTAATTGCACTGGTATTATCACAATGAATTGGGATCAGTGTAGTATATTTTACCTCCAATTCTGCAAGTGTCTAAATCATCCACAATACTTGGGTACAAAAGTGGCAGTGTTGGAAATACTAGAACAACTGAGAGGGGGGGGGGTGAATCAGTTGTTTATAAGATTAAACAATTTTATGCCTTTTAAATAATTATTAAGATTTCTTCATGTGTCATCAACCAATCATATAGCATATGGAAATTAAGATTAAAGATCATCAGTCACACATAAAATACACACAGAGACACATTTTCACGAGGAAACCCATAAAGGGAGAAAACCTCTTCTTCTTCGAAATGATAGGCAGTCTTTTTCTGTTCTGTACATCATTTACAATTGAGCACCAACTCA
>ML778682.1:371170-383514 GCA_009831015.1 Picea engelmannii
TCTGATACCAATTGATCCGGCAGGATCTTTTCAATGATTATGGTTGAGTTTTAAACTTGCATGAATAATTTAACCATTTGAGAATTTAATGAAAGAATGAGGAAAGAAGAGGATTATGACATTCAAAACACATATGCAGATCTAAAAAGAATCATAAACAGCAAACCATAAGAACGCAGGTTGATAACGGAGTTCGGCACAATGTTTGCCTACGTCTCCGGGCCTTTTTCCTATGGGGGGGGCTTCTTTATTTCTGCTCAAGTGCTCAAAATTACATCTCAGCAATGCCCAAATGCTACAAGACTGATCTGGTCTTGTTTTCCCAGATCTCAAGAACCCTGCAAAAGAAACGGCATGCAAAACTGATGCTCCAAGCTCCCAGAAACGATCCGACAGCATATCCACCTCAAAGGCTTCACTGCATCAAACTGACTTTGGCTTGGCTTTCCTTCAGCATAACTCTGCTCTGAATGCTTCCTCTTGGCCTCAAACAGGTCTGGTTTATATAGCAAGGGAGTTGGTTTCACATCCCCAACTTCCTCCAAGAATCTGGCCTCCAAAAATGTCCAATATCCCCCAAAAATGGAGAAAATCAATTAAAAACAGGCACATTTACAACAAAAAAACCAAAACTATATAACAAAACCCAAAAATGGATTAATTCGGGCGCTAGCCCCCCTGATAAGCGCGCCCCTGGTCATTTGGAGGCCCATGTGGCCACGCGCCCATGGCGCTGGCCCCTTTTTATTGGCTCTGCTCCTGGTCTTTTGGCCTATCCATAGGACCCGGGCCAAACGGTTAAAACAACCCCCATTATAGCGCGCCTGCTCCCGGTCTTATGGAGTATGAATAGAACCGTGGGGCCAAAACCCATAACTCCCGCACCCCGTTTTAACTTAACGCCGAGTCACATGGAGCCGACCGTGAACCGAGGGCTTACAGTTTATAATCGCGCACACTCGTTGGTTCAGCTCCGTGTGTGGTCATATACATTGCCTGTTGGACCGAGGGCTGGGGCTAAGCCCCGACCCTCTCCCCCTGCCGACCATACAACAATTTAAATTTAAATAATTTTAATGCCATTGCTATAACAAGGTCCACCCGGCGGGCGGCCGGTTAGCCCCGTGCTGTCAGTCACTTGTCCACCCGGAGGTCGCGGGTTCAATTCCCGGCAACATACCAAACCAAATTTACTTTACAACCAACGAGCCAATAATGTAGCGCCACGTGGCAGCCCGTGACTGGGCCACGTGGTGTTTTTTAAAACCAACAACAACCTGACATGTGTCAATACCTAATTCACCCACGTCATACTGCCGTACGCCACCTGTCATTCGACCATACTGCCACCTGTCCTGCTGCGTCAGCATGCCGTACATCCTGTCAGCCTGCCACGTCACCCGATGACATCATCCTGCCATGTGTCACCCTGTCAGTGGTGACACGTGTCACCTCCGTACTGGTCCAACCCTACGTCGAAAGTGCCAAATTCACCTGACACGTGTCGCGTCCTGGTGATGCCACGTGTCCTCCGTACGGTCTGCCATGTGTCACCTTCTAACGCTGCCACATCAGATGTACGACCCTGCCACGTCAGCTGTACGACCCTGCCACGTGGACTGTACAGTCATCCCCTTTTTTGCCTGTTTGACTTTTCGAACAGAACGCGATATATTCTCCATACGGACTTCGTTTGACGAAGTAAATATACCACCGGAATTAGGAAGACAAGACGGACGCAATGGCACAGGTTTCGTCGCATTCTGAGCACTTTCATTTTTTAGCATTTTTCAAGCCCTATCAGGCTTCTGGATCCGTTTTCAGATCATATGATAATCATTATTTTTGATGTATCATTTACTTTGAAATACTTTGAAGTGATTGATGATTGTAGCTCAACCAAACCACAGTTCATGTGGAGTTTTTTCATTGTTCAGCCTTAGATGTTATTTCTTCAGAATATGAACAGTTGTGTGAACAACCTCCATCTAGAAGGTTTGTAAAATGTCGCTTTCATTCATCATGGACCTTTCCATCTACTGAACTGATGTATTTTGGCATTCTACAACTCTATTTTGCTAAGGAGTACCTAGAATAGTATATTCTCTTTTAATTCCATGTATATCATAGAATTCTTTGAAATCTCTTGACATAAATTATCCTCCTCTGTCTGAGCGAATTGCCTTTAACTTTCTTCATGTCTGATTATCAGCTAATTCCTTAAACATTTCTCAAACGCATCATATTTTTCTCTCAGAAAGGAAACCCACGTACATCTGGAGAAGTCATCAATGACCAGCATAAAGTAACGTTCTCCTCCAGTTCCTTCTTTTCATGATGGTCCACATGGATCCATATGAACAAGTTGAAGCGGTTTCTCTGAAGATGTGAAACTCTTCGATTTGAATTGGGCATGAGTCAACTTCCCCATTTAGCAGGACTCGCATACAGAGTTATTAGGCTTAGATATTTTTGGAAGGTCTTTCACAACACCTTCATTATTCAGTTTGACAATATGATCAAAATTCAGGTGTCCAAGCCTTCTGTGACATAACCAACTTTCATCAATTTTTCTTAAATGACATTTCTCCTTATCTTCCTTTAGAACATATACATTATTTTCTATCCTTATGCCTTTAGCCACCACTTATCCTGAATTTACAGACTTTATCTTACAATCCTTGGAAGTGAACACCACTTCACATCCTCTGTCACACATTTGACTTACACTGAACAAATTATGTTTCAGCCCATATACAAGAAGAACATCATGGGATTTTCCTTTACCATTACTCAAACTCACCATCCCTTTACCCTTGATTTTACCTAGTTCATCATTTCCAAATGTTACATTTCCTATTTTTATTTTACTTATAGACATAAACTTATCCTTGTCTCTAGTCATGTTCTTGGAAAATCCACTGTCTATATACCAGGGGTATTTTTGTTTTTGCGTTGAAAGTACTAGACCACATTTTTCACTATTTTTATTTTTCCATGTGATGGCATTTCTAGCTAAAGGATTTATCCTTGGATCTTCCTTGTACTTCTTCAAATGGAAATTTGCAGCTTTGTGGTCGAAGTTATGACAGTTATAACATTCAAGCTCAATGTTCAGTAGATCAAAGTGATTGGTGCTACATTTTCTATTCATTGGCTTCTTAGTTCTATGTTATAAAGATTGTTTATTTCTTTACCTCCTCAGTTGCATGTCTCTAAACTTAATTTGACAATTTGCAATCTTATGACCAAAATTAGAACAGTAAAAACAGTAACCATGGAAGAAATTTTGGTACCTGAAGGATGGCCTTATTCTTGGAATTTGTTGCTCCATCTTATAATCTCTTTGTTTTTTATCAGGGATCATCTTGTCTTTATTATATTTTCATGACAGAGTACTCTCATGGTCTGATTGTATGTTGACTTGGAACTTGATCATCTTTACTGGCTCTTTGCTTTATGACTATTTTCTACTTGAACCATTTACATAATCTAAACCAGTCTTCAACAAAGGAGATCCTTGTTTTCTCAGAATGTTGTTTAGTTCCGTGGTGGCTTTAATGCTTGGAATATTTTGGACATACAATGCTTTCAACTTCTCCATCTCTTTTCTGGTTTTTACTACCTCTTCTTCCAAGGCTTCACATCTTTCCTTCTTTTCTGATAACTGTTGTTTCAAAATGTCCTCTATTTTCTTTGCCTCTTCTAATTACACTTTTAGCAGGACAAAGTATTCATCGGGTTCTTTATTTTCTTTCTCGAAGTGTATCAACAATTGTTTTTGTTTTTTCTTCTTAGATCTGAGTCTAGTAATTTCTTCTAGAGCATTGATCAGTTCTCCTTCCAAGTCAACCACATCTTCTTCATCATCAACATCACTTCCTATGCTTTTATTATCATAATATTCTTTGGCCATAACCATAAATTCATTAATATTATCTTCACAAGAAGAGTCACTATCTGTGTCTTCTGAAGAGTCATCATTGTTTACACATAAACGTTTCTTTTTACCGAATCTCTTGGGTCTTTACTTCTTTTCACCTTCAGAATTTTGATCATGTTTCTTGTGTGGACACTCAAATGCAAAGTGACCTATATTTCCACAGTTAAAACATTTGAATGGTTATTTGCCTTGGTACTTTCTTGATCCTTTCTTTAGTCTTCTCACAAATTTTTCTTCAATTTCATCAGGCTTAGAATCCTAATTCTTATCTTTTTTAAATGATGCTTCTCTAGAGGTAGGTTTATCTTTACCTATCTTCATTTCATAGGCAATCGGAGTTCCTAGGAGTTGGTCAATAGAAATATCTTTTATATCATTAAGTTCTTATATAACAGAGACCTTTGGATTGAACCTATCTGGAAGAGATCTCAAAAAAATTTGAACTAAAGAGACATCCTCAATTTTTTCACCAAGTCCTATCTTTGCATTTACTTGCTCTTCAACTCTCAGAAAGTACTTCCCAACAGTTTGATCCTCTTTCATCTTTAACTGCTCAAACTGTAATCTGTAGGTTTGAAGCTTGGCATCCTTTACCTTCTCATTACCTTCATAACTATTGATGAGTTTGTCCCACATTTGTTTGGCAGATTTTAAGTGCATAACTTTTACAAATTTTGTTTCTATAAGCCCACTCAGAATAGAATTCATAGACTTAGCGTTGAAGTTGAATTCTAGCTTGTCATCCTTAGAAGCTAGTACAACTGGATTTACATAACCAGTCTCTACCACATCCTAGACATCTGCACCTAAGGCCATTATGTAGGTTCTCATACTAACTTTCCAAAAGGTGAAGTTTGTTGCATTGAACAGGGGGGCCTTATTGGTTGAAGTTCCTTCATGGCTAGTCATGTTTAATCTCTAGGATCTACCCTTAGATAAAAGGAACTCTCTCTAATACCAATTGTTGGACAAATGAGGGGGGGGTGAATCAGTTGTTACTGTTCTTAAACAATTATGCCCATTTTAAAATCTTTATAGAACACTCAATGATGATCACAATAATGCAGGGAAGTAAGCAATAGAATATTTAACATCAATCACACACATGAAATATACAGAGATGGATATTTCCTGAGGAAACCCATAAAGGGAAAAACCTCTTCTTCTTGATATGATAAGTAATCTTTATTTTTTGTGCATTATCATTCTTATGAGCTCCACCTCCTCTTGAGGCTACAACCTCTGTTTTACAAGAAGTAACTTGCTGAGAGCACCAACTCTCTAGTTTCTCTAGCACCTACTAGAAGGAAGCACCAACTCCCTGAGTGTTCCAACACCAACTGGATGGAAGCACCAACTTCCAATCACACAGACACCAACATGTATAAAAAATAACAATAGTTCTCCCTTGCACCACCCTACAACCCTAATTTTTCTGGATGTAACCAGATGGAAGCTACAACTTCCTATGTTCAAGCACCCACTTGAAACTATGAGGACAATAGTCCTCCCTAGCACCTCCCTACCACCCTGAAATATAAATCTCTTCTTACTGAAATCTATTACAGTGATACAATGAATATTGATGGCTTACCAATCTCATCATTGTTCTGATACACTTCTCTTCTCTACCTACATTAGTGTCCTCTTGCTCGCCTCAATTTCACTTTCTATTCCTCTGCCTTTTATTCTCTGTGCGCCATATGAATTCTAAGCACTATGCATTTGCAAGCTCTTCATTGTGCCACTATTTTTCCCTTCAGGTTGTTCACTGCCTCCTCTTGCCCCCAGCATCGCCCACAATCTAGATCACAACCTCTTCTATGTTTTTCATGTCTTTCACACGCCGAGCCCTCTTCATGATCATCATAGAAACTCTTTGTCTTCTCTGGTGGTTATGTTTAATGTGTTCATCATCAGTGGGCGTTACCTTGAGATTCCTTGGCTTCTCTAGCCGTCAAAAATCTTCATCTTCTCTGTGAGTTACAGCCAGTTGTCTTTGGCTTCTTTGGGTTCTAAGCCTATTACTTCACATGACCACCAATGGTGACCAAACACTTGTTCAAAAGGTGCTTCCCGAACTTGGTCTTGTGAGCACTAGCTTTGTTTCTTGATATGACCTTGGGTGATGGTCTCTCATGACCAAATGATTGCGAGTGTGCACTCTTTTCGTGTTAGCCCCCTGTCGCATGTGACCTTGGGCTACGTCCTTGCATAGGCAAATGATTGCAGGAAAATCCAAGAGTGGTTTAGGATCAACCACTTTTCTCCCCGCAATCCACCTCCAGCTACCACGTACCCTTTCTCCAAAGTCGTGGTTTCAATTACGGCCCTCTCACGAAAAATTAAGACCCGAGCATGTTCTGACCTCTCAATGCAGCGGGACCATTGATCTCACAATATTGATGGTCCTCCTTCGATCAACATCTCTAACCTAACTTATTTTCCTACCTTCTTTCATCTATCCACACACGATCCTTAGTCTCAGTGATCAGGTGATATGTGGCCCTCCAAACCAATGGACGAGATCGATTTCGCCTTTCGGGATTTGAGAGTTTCGATTCTCAAACTTTGCTTGCTCCTGGAGCATTTCACCTGGAGTCCATGATCCAATGACGCATGTCCTTTTTGGATCGATGGTCACAATCCCTTCAAGTATTCGGGGTTCGACAATATCAACTCTCAACTTTCTTTCATCCTTCCTTTGATTTTTCCCAAAGCTGACAATCCACTGACGTGTTTCCTCTTTAATCCAATGATTATCCTTCACTCCAGGACTTCGGCCTTTTGCAATCTCAAACCTTTCTCCTTCACTTTTTCCCAGAGTAGTTTTTCCTAGAGTTCACGATCCATTGACACATACCCTCCTGCACGAACAATGATCATAAGTGACTTTATAACTTCGGGACTTTAAGTTGATCATTGCTTCATTCTCCTCTAGAGTGGTCACCTACTAAATACGTCATAGGTGGTGGAAACTGCTTGCTGTTGGTTAACACTTCCACTTACACTGTCCTTCCACTGTACTATATCAATGGTTGAGAATGCATCTGAAGTGATATTCAGATCAAATGACTCGTATCCACTTTGGGACTTCGACATTCGGGACTTCAGGACTTAGAGCATATGCTGGTGGTAAAAATCTCGAAGTAAAACTCCCAGAGTGACGTCACGTACTTGCATCACTTGATGACATGTCATGAGCCTAGTATCTACGACGTGTCACTCGGATTTATGATTTGCACATACCTGAAGTGTCGAATCAACTTGACACTTGTCATTGTCTGATTGTGCCATGTGTCCTTGCTAGTGTAGTCTTGTTGACGTGGATCCTAATTCACTTCGGGACTTTTGACCTTCGAGACTTCAAGTATTTAGACTTTTCAAATCACCAATTCTTTCGAAATGAGAATCCCTGAACAATAACCTCCTCACAACTTTTAGACCCGAATTAAACATTGTTCATCGATCATGTTCTCAGATTAAGGACTCAATATTTCTACGATGCTCCTTTTCTAGCTTATCCTATCCTTCCACTTCAAACTGATCTAACGACTGTCGTTTACTTCGGCTCTCCGACTCTCTGGAATTTGATTTTTTCATGTCTCAAACTGAAAAATCCTCGAAGTGATTTTCTCCAGAGTTGAGGATCGTGTGCCACCTATCAGTCTTGATGATGGACGGTCCCTTCTTACTTCGGGACTTTAGGACTTTGACAAGTCTTCTCTCTTACACTCATCAAAGTCTTAACCTTCTTGCATTTATTTCTGGATCCAATGAATGTTGATCCTCGGTGCTCATATCGGATAAGATCTATACTTCTCATTTGCGATTCCTATGGTCATTGAACGTTGATATAAAGGTCATCGGGTATTCAGGATTGGTGATCCAACGACCATTGTCTCTCTTCCTCCCGAGCGTCTGATCTCTCCAACTTCAAAGGTTTTCTAAGTGTTCAAAGGTATCGACCTTTGCTACTCCTGCAAGTCCATTTCTTGGACCTCGTCTACACTTCTGGACCACGATCTCTTATGAGATTTCTCGTCTTCTACGCTATCGAGGTTTGGTTCGTTGTTGTTCTTGCCATCAATGATAAGAACACACTTCCTATAAAGCATTCCAACATTCTAGACCTCCTATTGTTGCTTCTATTATTTTGAAGAATGCTTCTTTATCTCATGATAGTTGAAGATTTTAAAGAAGTATATGCAAATCTAACACTTGGTGCACAGGTAGAGAAATATTGTCTACAAGGAAAGTTACTTTACCATATTGGAAAGCTATGTATTCCTACAAGTGAATGATTCCATGTAATATGAGAAGCTCATACTTCTCTTTTGTCTGAGCATTTTGGGGTAGGAAAAACTATGGCTCATTTACAGAGGTTTTGTTACTGGCCTCGAATGAAAGTAATTGTAACTAAATATGTAAAGGGGTGTGTGATGTGTTCTACTTGTAATCCCACTACTAGAAAACTGGGGCTATACTCACCACTTCTTGTTGCATCCCATCTATGGGAAATCATATCCATGGATTTTGTAGGGGGTTTACCCATGACCAAAGGGGTCATGATTATTTGTATGTTGTAGTGCATAGGTTCAGCAAGACGTGTATCTTGATGCCTTGTAAAAAGCAGATCAATGTTGAGAAGACTACTAATCTCTTCTTTAAGAATGTTTGGGTTCACTTTGGATTACCCACATCTATCATCTCAGATTAAGATACTTGATTCCTTTGGGATTTTTGGAGAATGATGGAGAACAAATTGAAGAGGAGCATTGTTTTCCATCCACAGACAGAAGAACAGACAAAGGTGGTAAACCGACAAATGGTACTTTTTCTTCGAGGCTACTATAGCAAGCATCCCAAGGTATGGGATGAACATACACCCTATGTACAACATGTGTACAACCGATCTTTACATTCCTCCAATCATAGTTCACCTTTTGAGAGATGTTTTGGGTACCTACCAAAGGTTCCTTTAGACTTGATGTACGAGAGAGATGTCGATGTAAATGAAGAACGGACAGAGGAAAGAGCCTGCAAGTTCATCCATAGGATTCAGTAGATACACCAGGAAGTCAGGGAACAGTTGGAGAAAATTTAAGAACAGTATAAGTCTCGGCATGACAAGCACAGGTTTTATCATCAGTTCCAGGTTGGAGACCGGGTATGGATTCACATCAACAAGGAGAGATTGAAGGGTGAAGGCAAGAAACTCAAGCCCATTCGTTATGGACCCTTCACTATCTTGGAGAAAATCAGTACCAATGCTTTTCATTTGGATCTTCCACCTTATATGCATATTTACTCAGTTGTGAACGTTGAGAACTTGAAACTTTTTTAGCCTCCCATGATCATGGATCAAGATGAGGAAGTTTCAATACCATCAGTTGATGAGTTTACACCTGAGTACTTGGATGAGCTATAGGAAGATATCGTCCTGGATAGGAGGACGAGGACTTCATGCAAGGGTGATGTTTATTATCTTTGAGTAGGCTTAAAAGGCACCCATCCAAGCAAGGCAAAGTAGATCGAGAAGGACAAAGTGAGGGGACTCTTCCCTCACTTACTAGTTGATTGATTAAATCTTTTGGTGGTCCAAAAATCTCTCAGTGGGAAGGGGTGATCCAAAAAGGATCCAAAGAAGGCTAAGAATAACTTAGAACTCACAGAAGCAACTCAGAATGCTCAAAATAGCTTCAGAAGACAGAGAAAGAGAAAAAGTTCAAATTTCCCAAAAATCAGTGAAAATGACATGATTGTGAAGAGTGTGTCACAGTCTTTCTAATGACGTAAATGACTTGTCAAATGAATTTATGGTTTGAAAGATATTCACGGTCAAAGTTGTGGTCAAACAGGGCCAGTCAGTAGGGGACACATCATCGTCCGTACTACTAACGTCAGCAACTGAAACGGTAGGGTGACATCATCGTACAAGATGTTGATGTCATCATGCCACATGGAATTACCACACGTTGCCATGTGTCACCCGCCATTGGACGTTTTAGGGGTCCATGTGGACCAATAGAAAAGTGCCATGTGGCACCCCCAGAAGATGCAACATGGCACCTTCCAGAAAGTGCCACATGTCATGTACGGTTGACTGGGCATGACATAAACATTCAGGTGGACCAATCAGAAGATGCCACATGGCCCAATCAGTGGGCCACACGTGACATCCCCAAAATGCCCAAGGATGGCCCGCATCTGAAAAATAAAAAATATATATTGGTGGGACCCCACCAAATCTAGCAGAGGTCTGGCATATCTGGTGATAACCGCCACATATAGAATTCGCTAACCAAGTCTGGTGGGAGTTATAACTATAACACTAAAATGGGAGCCCGCGGGGCTTGACCCCGGGACCTCCCCACGTCCAGCGCCCTAAATTTAGCGCCATAACCAATCCACCTAAACCCTTCCATTGGGACATCCTTTCGACATATTTGTATTAAAGAAAAGTTTCTGCCAGCCATTGCGGAGAGGCATGACCGTACGCCTGCAGGCACGGATTTTGAAATGAATATTGTCATTATTGTAGGTTGTAGGGGGCACGGAAACCAAGATAGAGTTTCTCTTGGACCTAGGAGTGCTAGTGTCAGATTGAAGCATGGAAACAGTTATTTTTTAGTAATTCGACGCCACAAATTCAGTGGTGATGTCTATTTTTTTATCTGAGCATTATTTCTGTAGCTTGATTTCAGAATGAGGTATATTCATGTATTTTCCAAATTCTTTGGTTGGGTTAATGAAAGAGCCTATCCATTGAGAGTAGGACCCGGAGACGTAGTCCACCAAGGACAACTCCGTTATCAAGTTTTTGTGTTCATATCTGATGCTTATGTCTCTTCATTTTTAAGTTTTTCCTTCTTTAATGGTGCACTTTAATTTATGCTCATTTAATACAATTCTTTATAAGTCACGATGAAAATATTTCAGATCATTGATTCACCCCCCCTATCAGTAATCCAACAATTGGTATCCTAGCAGGTTCCTTCAAAAATCAGTTTAACCACTAAAAGGTAGATCATGGAGAGCAACAACATGTATAAAAACGGAATACCACAGTTTGTGTTGGATTACTAAGAAGGGGGGTGAATCAGTAATAGCATAATTATAATACTTTTTCTTCAAATGCTATATCAATGTAGAATTATTATCCAATAATGACCAGTAAGAAATAAACAATCACACACATACACAGTACACCAGTGTTTTACATGGAAACTCAAATCGGGAGAAAACCATGGAATGATTTTTCTTATATGTCTTGAAGAATTCATTCATTGGAAGCACCAACTTCCTTTGTTTTTCAGCTGCAACTGGAAGGAGGCTCCAACCCCCTAGTTTCTTAGGCTGCAACCTGAGGGAAGCTCCAAATCCCCAATTCTCTGGCTACAACCAGAAGGAGGCTACAACCCCCAATGTTCTTCATCTACAACCAGAAGGTGGCTACAACCACCTGTCCTTTCCCTATCCTGCCACCCTAAAGTAGAAGTAGAATGATGGAACCACTGTCACACTATCACTTTGAGATATATCGTTGTAAACCTATACCAATAAATATGAACCATGCATCAACCATGCATCAACCTGTACCTCAACCTGTAATCAACCTGTACCATAAGAAAGTGCATCAACCATGCACCAACCTGTAATCAACCTGTACCATAAACAAG
Organism: Picea engelmannii; assembly: GCA_009831015.1. Taxonomy (NCBI): domain Eukaryota; kingdom Viridiplantae; phylum Streptophyta; class Pinopsida; order Pinales; family Pinaceae; genus Picea; species Picea engelmannii. The sequence goes on from ML778682.1 coordinate 382,796, forward strand.
TGCATCCAACCATGTACAAAGTATGTACCAATCATGTGTCAACTACTCATCAACTATGACTCATAAATATGTACCAACATCATCAACTATACACCTCATGTATGTGCACCAACTCATCAACTACTTGTCTCAAACATGTACTCAACATGTACCAAAACCAAAATCCCTCATCAATTTCATCATCCAAATCTGATTTGTAGCTCTATAATAGACCTGGTGTATATGATCACATTCATTGCTGAATTCAGGCTTATTCTAGAGAGTGACCTTGTAGAACGTGCCCCACACAAGCTATTTGATGAAATTATTTGAAACTAGTACACAGAATACTACATACTGTAACCTAACTAACACATTTTGTCTCACTAAATTTGGATCTGTTATGAAGAATTTATGACTTTTTTACCCGAAACACTTGATTTTGACTAGTTTCAGGACTGGCCACAAACCCTATTTTCCACAGAGTGTAACTCCCAAAATACAATGAACCACAAGCTTAATTTTTTTCCATAGATACTTGTATATGTTTTCTCACTTTCATAGAAATTTCACGTTTTGAATCATTATAGAAACAAAGTTATAGCGAAAATGGTGAGATGACCTGTAAATAACATACCTTAGAAAGCACCATCAAAAGAATTTATCCTTCCTTGCATTTTGGCCTTCTTTTCTTCACCTTCACTCAGAATTCTAGTTTAGATATCCTTGGTTACCTCAGA
>ML778682.1:390501-475881 GCA_009831015.1 Picea engelmannii
TAGTATTATCTGAAAATATATCATAACTCATACCGTTACCCATCAAACAAACTTGGGTCCATTACCCAAACCTAGGGTCTCCAACTTCTCATGGCCATAACTCTCTAACCGTGAGGAATTATGTGATGTTCCACATACCACCAAAAATGAAATGACAAGCACTATCCATCTAGTATATTTTCCCTAACAAAATCACTTTCCTTCATCTCATTATTCCACAATTAATCATGGGTTCTCTTACTCCACAAAGCTTCTTCTCGTGAGGGATTTCACCATAAGGGGACCACTTTGGAGTTCATCCATATTTACTTCTTATCAACCATGAAAAAACAATAATGATTCATATTTACATCAAACAATATTGGGTCCATTACCCAAGCCTTTGTGCTATGGGGCTTTCTTCAATGGTTGACATCAATGACAACCAACCTTAATCAACAATTTGATTGACAAAAGTATGCATTCTGGAGCAAAAGGATGAAAACATATATATAGGGACAAGGATTTGAAATTTGGCAATCAGTAGTAGATGGATACAAAGAACCAACAGTTTCACCAATAAGTGAAAAAGAAATGAAACTCAATAAAAATAATTCCAAAGCCACAAATGCACTTTTGAATGGTCTTGGTGAATCGATATATACCAAAGTTGTACAGTGTAAATCTGCTAAAGAGATTTGGGACAAACTTCAAAATATTTATGAAGGAGATTCAAAAGTCAAAGCAGCAAAACTTCAAACTTAAAGAGGTCAATTCAAACAACTAAAGAAGAAGGAATATGAGAATATCGCAACTTACTTTTTACGAGTCGATGAAATAGTGAATGCAATCATAGGATTGGGAGAATAAATTGAAGAATTCATATTTGTTCAAAAGGTAGTAATATCTCTTCCTATGAGATTTGATCCTAAGATATCAGAACTAAAAGAAAGAGCATATCTAGACTCAATAAGCATGGACGAACTACATGGAATCTTCACAGCATATGAAATGAGAACTAAACATGAAAATCTAGATATAAAAGAAGCAACTTTCAAAGCATCCAAAAGGTCAAAGCAAAAGGAACATAGCAACAACAGTGACTTCTCAGAAGATGATGAAGAATAAGTGGCCAAGTTTGTCAGAAGATGGAATAAGGGAACCAACGACATATATAAAGGTAAGCTTCCATTGATTTTTTTTAATTATGATGGTATTGGTCATTTTTCTAACAAATGTCCCTGTAAGAAAAATAAGAGAATGACGAAGATTACTCAAATAGAAAACAAACATATAAAGGGAAAAGATCCAAAAAGAAATCTTTCAAGAAAATCTTATGCACTAAAGAAGACATCTCCTCATTAGGTGAATATGAATTCAGTGACAGTGAGACAAAAAAAGTTATATTCATGGTAGTAGAAGTTTATGATAAAGAAGACACTGAAGAAGAATACGAAGAGGTATAAGTTGACTACCGAGAATAATTTTTTAGTGCAATAGAAGTTATAAGAAGAGAAAAGAAGAAAAATAGGAAGCTACAATAAGAACTAGACAAGAAAGAAGACAATTAGGAAATAGAACAAATGATCATGAAATTGAAGATTCAAATAGAAGAAGATAAAAGAATTGAAGAAGCACTCAAAGAACAACTAGAAGAAAGAGACAGGATCATTGGAAATTTGGAAGCAGAGATTGTCACATTTGTTAGTGCCGCCATTTTTCTTTCCAATTAGAGTCGGTTCTAAGTCACGTTGTGACCCATGCATCCAAACATGTGAAGTCAAGTATGTAACACCATAAGGTCGAAGTCAGCAAGTGGTCAGTTGACCCTTGGAAATGGGAAAGGATGTCAGAGTCAAAACTTGTATAAGTGGTACGGGTATGTCTTTTCCAAAGAGTCGAGTCCTGTTGAGAAAGTGTTCTCTACGTGCCCAAGTTGAGTCAAGTAGTTAATGGAATTTGCATCGGAAAATATAGAAGGTTATTATCAGTTCATCATGAAGGCCAAAGGAATGAAAAATCGCAGTGTTCATATCGTGCATGCCCAGCAAAGCTTATCGCATGTATCCTACACATGGTGATTTTCCATGGAAAACCTGCAACTCGACTCGAAACATCTCGTCGCCATGAATTCACTATCCTTTAGCATGATTCCTTCTCCTATCCAACTCGTTATAAATCTCGTATGCTCGGCATTTTTTCCAGTCATAGAACTAGGCTCGAACTCTATTTGCAATTTCCCTTTCCAATCCAGTTTGTTCAAAACTCTCCTCCTCTGCGTCTGCTGAATATACTTCACGTAGAATACACACTGGTCGTGCCATAGTGACCTCTCATGGCATAAATAAAGGTGCCTGGAGTATCATAATTGCAAGGTCCAAGTCCCAAAATGACTGGGAGTCATTCTCACCTGCAGCAAGAATTCCCAAGAATGTGAAGGGAGTTATTCCTTTACCCGCAGAGAAGACCAGATCAAACCACGCAGAACCTGAAGCGGAGGGATTTTCACAGGAAGGGAAGATGATAGAAGCTTTGTCTCCTCAACATCAAATGCCTTGGAGGAGGGGCATGCCAAGGAAGTTGTGGAAGATCGATTTCCAGAAAATCCACTTGCCAAATCGAAGACTGAAGAATTACTCATGCGCGCCATCCGGCTAGAGCCTGCTGAAGGATCAAGTTGTGAAGACAGGAGTGGAAAAAGGAAAGAGGATATCATAGGAGTGAATGATCAATATCCATATCAGCAATTGAAGTAGGCAAAGATGGCTATCACTGAACTCTATCAGGAAAACATGGAGTTGAGGTGGCAACTAGCGATAAATACCATGGAAGCGTTAACAACGTAGGGTCACGAGGGAAACATGGCTTGGCTAAAAATATAGCTCAAAGAGGTGTAGGATACCATTTTAAAGCTACAAGAAGCACAGAGACTGACAGAAGAAAGAAATACAGAGTATTCCAGAGAATGCGAAGCGGCCGAGAAGGAAGCTCACGTGGATCTCATCAGCACGTAGAAAAAACAATCCTAGTTGACGCTCGTCTCTGCATCTGCAAACACAAGATGAATCTTGGTATTTTTGAAGGACATGTTTCCCCAAATAACTCTACCTTTTGATAATGGTTGTGACAATCAAACATCCACTCACCACGCACATTTTCCAGCAAATGAATGTGCAACAGAAATCAAAGTCGTTATAGAAGATAGAAAGTTCCTGACAAACACCTGTTCGCTCGGACACCTGATCAAAGGGATACACTGACACATATTTTCTTCATATTGAGACTTGACTAATGATCAGATCCTTGTGGAATATTTGCAGATGGTCATGGGTAAACAAATGTGATTATTGTCTATTTTTGGGCAGCGCCATGCGAAGAGTGTCCAACGCATGCTACTCATTTTTCCTAGTTTTAGGGTTAGTATTTAGAAAGAAGGGTAGCCCAAGTGGCGCCCTCATTTATATATCTCATATTTTTTATGTAAGCTAGGTTGGTTGGAAAATTTGGTAGATGAAAACTATTCTATGTAAATTTGAGTTTTTGACCGAAATTTAATGCACAGGTCTTGTAACTTGATGAAAAGATTCTAGTTGTAGCAGTTGGATGTATTGTGCCTCTTCCTTTACGTATGTGCTTCCTGTCATCCTTATTCATATCTTTTTTTGTCTATTTTGAAACGAATTTTTGAACCTGTGGATTCGTTGTGCAGTGCCCCTTGTTCACGCCACTTAGACAAAATGTTTTCCTCTAACAAGTTAACTCTAAATTCACTTGCAGCAGTGCTCCGAGTTACTTCCTATGTTTTTCTCTCGGCTCACATTACAATTTTACACTGAAGACTGTTACTCTCCTAGCCTTATCCTCTCAATTTTAGTCACTGAGTCATTTGTCTCCTTCATTTCCTCAGATCGAATCCATATCCCAAGTCTTACTTTCTTGCACCAATATAACCAAAACCCATTATATCAAAGGTGTTAAATCTAGCCACTTCTTTCAAAACCATATCCTGTGTGGAGACTACGCCTCCCAAGAGAGCCCTCTCCAAATTCGAAAGGCTAGTTTTGGGTCTCAAAGTTGGTTGAAAAAGTTACCTTCGTCATATGTCTATCATCCGAACATATTTACGGAGTGTTAACAACATTGAAAAAGGATATTCAAAAGAAAAATATGAAAAGAAGCTCAAAAGTTTTGGATGACATTATCAGTAGTCAAAAGCCTCATCATGGCAAGTCCAAACTTGGATACAATCAGAAAGAAAAGAGATCAAGCTCCAAAACAACAGAAAAAGAAACATATCCAAAAATTTATGCAGAAACAATCAAAGAGGATAGGAAGACCTACAAGGAAGATTACAAGGACACTCCTCCACCGAGAAGATTCAGATTTCATAATCAACGAATGATAGAAGCAAATAGGCCTCAAAAAGAACAAGGATTCATAAAAGTAACTCCTTTCAGAATATCTTCAACTCCCAGGTATCAAACTAGTTGTTTTGGTTTATGTTATGCATGCAATAATTTTGGACATAATTTGTAAATTGCAGAGCTAATAGGAGGAGAATAAACAACTTTGAAAGTCATACACAAAATGGTTATCCAAGAAGGCCTATTGAAACACATAGAAGAAGCTACAACAGGTTTGAATCATTAAGCACTGAAGTGGAATGCTACAAGTGCAACAACTTTGGACACATGGCCAAAAATTGTAGAATGTTTGTCCCTCTTAGAGAACCACAACAAAACTACAAAAGTCACAGACAGGAACCTCAAAAGAGAACATGCATAAGAAAGAAGAATCAGTATAGAAATGAAGAATTCACACTCGCTCTACAATCTAAGCAGAAGAAACATGGTTGGTATGTTGATAGTGGTTGTTCAAAACACATGGTAGGTGATAAAGACAAGTTTCTTACATTAAGAAAGGAAAGAGATGGATCAATCTCCTTCGAAAATGATTATTCAACTAAAATCATAGGAAAAGGCACAGTCAAAATTGGAAACAAGAATCCCAAGGAAGAAAACGTTCTACTAGTAGAAGATATGAAACATAATCTTCTAAGTGTAAGCCAAATGTGTGACCAAGTTCATAAAATTACTTTCGATTGACAGAAGTGCGAGATAAGAAAAGAAGGTTCAGGAAAATTGATTGCAACAACTGCAAGAACTTCAAGCAACATATATGTATTAAGTGAAATTGGAAATGAAAAGTGTTGTCTACGAAAAGAAGATGAAAATTGGCTATGAAATAGAAGAATGGGTCACATACACTTTGACAACCTTGTCAAAGTCAGAAAAAAGGAAGCAGTTAGAGAAATTACCCAGATCACGAAACCAACCAACACTTTATGCAAGCATTGTCAACAAGGAAAGGAAACAAAGACCAGGTTCAAATCAAAGGGATATTCAATGACAATACCATTCGAAATTGTGCATACTAATCTAGTTGGAACAACTACAACAAAGGGATTAAAAGGTGAGAAATACTTTATGTTATTAGTTGATGATTATACAAAAATGACTGCAATTTGCTTTCTCAGGAATAAGTGAGAAGATTTTGAAAAATTCAAGGTATACAAGGAAATGGTTGAAAATGAAATGGATTCAAAAATCAAATGTTTAAGATATGATAATGGAGGAGAATTCACTTCAAAGGAATTTATGGACTACTGCAGCAAGAATAGAATAAAAAGGAAATTCTTCATTGCTAGGACACCTCAACAGAATAGAGTTGTTGAAATAAAGAACAAGACAGTACAGGAAATGGCTCAAACAATTCTAATGGATTCAAAATTGACAGAAATTTGTTGGACACACACAGTGCATACAACTGATCACATTCAAAACAGAGTAATGCTAAAAAACAACAATGACAAAACTCCCTACGAGCTATGGAAAGGAAGACCAAAAAATGTGAATCACTTCAAAGTATTTGGAAGCAAATGCTACATCAAAAGAGTAGATGGAAAAATGGGAAAGTTTGACTCTTGTGTGGAAAAAGGAGTGTTTGTTGGTTACTCAAGTACAAGGAAAGAATACAAGTGTTACAATCTGAGGTTGAACAAAGTTGTGGAAAGCATCAATGTAACAATTGAAGAAACAAGTGGATGAGAATTAAAGTAAGAAGAAAAATAATCAATGGAACAACTTTACGAAGAAAAAACCGAAGATGAAGAAGGGGAAGATGAAGAGGATCAAACAGAAGTAGAAGAGAAATTTCAACGGGTGTCTCCAAAGACACCTAGAAAACAAGTACATAAGAATCATCCTTCAGATCATATTATCAGAAAAAAAATATGCATGAGTTGAGACTAGAAGAAGAATCTGTTCACTAGAACAAACACACCTAGCACTCTCATCTATGATCCAAACAGTTTTGAAGAGGCCAGCAAGGATGAATTCTGGAGTAAGTCCATGAATGAATAATTGGATCAAATAGAGAAGAATGACACTTGGAAATTGGTTCCAAGACCAAAGAATAAGAATGTGATTGGCACAAAGTGTTTTTTCAGAAACAAATTGAATGAATCTAGACAGGTTACAAGGAACAAAGCTAGATCGGTATGTAAAGGATACACACAAGGTGAAGGAATCGACTTTGAAGAGAAATTTTCCCCAATTGCCAGAATGGAAGCAATCTGATTGATTTTAGCTTATGCATGCTCCAAGAATATTAAAGTGTATCAAATGACGTGAAATCAACTTTTTTGAACGAATAACTTGAAGAATAAGTCTACATTGAACAACCAGAAGGATTTCAGTTGACAGAGAACATAGATTATGTGTGTAAATTGAAGAAGGTATTGTATAGTATAAAACAACCTCCTAGAGCATGGTACTCTAGACTGGATAAATATCTACAACAGACAAGGTTCAGAAAAAGGAAGTGCAGACAACAACCTCTACATCAAGGTAACTCAAGATAGTATTTGATTAATTGAAGTTTATGTTGATGATTTTATTTTTGGAAGTACTGATGACAGGTTAAGCCAGAAATTTGCAAAGGATATGCAGAATGAATTTGAAATGTCATTACTCGGAGAACTATCCTTCTTTCTGGGTCTTCATATATGTCAAATAAACCAAGGAATTTTTATTTATCAAACTAAGTATATCAGAGAAATGCTAAAGAGGTTCGGAATGGAAGATTGCAAACTCGTTACCACTCCTATGCAAACCAGTTGCAAGTTGAGAAAAGATTGTGATTCAAAGTCTACAGACTAGAGGCAATACAGGTCAATGATTGGTAGCTTACTATATGTGACAACATCCAGACCAGATGTAATGCGGGAAGTTGGACAGGTGACACGATTTCAAGCAACACCAAAGGAATCGCATGCATTAGCAATTAAGAGGATTTTCAAATATATTAAAGGAATAGAAGAGTTTGAATTATGGTATCCAAAAGGAAAGGATCTATCACTTATTACCTACACAGATGCAGATTGGGTAGGTTTCATTAATGACTGACAAAGCACTAGTGGAGAAACGTTCTACTTGGTTGAGTGTTTAGTATCTTGGCTAAGCAAGAAACAATCATCAGTATCTTTATCTACAACCAAAGTAGAGTATATTGCAGCAACATGATGTTGTACTTAGGTTCTATGGATGAAATAAAATTTGACAGATATACAGGTTGAGTATGATGAGCCCATTCCAATCTATTGTGATAATACAAGAGCCATCAATATCTCAAAGAACCCGGTGATGCACTCCAAGACGAAGCACATTCCAATAAAGTACCACTTTCTATGGGAACAGGTTGTAGAGAATAACATCAGAGTTGAATATGTTGGCACAAAAGAACAAGTGGAAAACATCTTTACAAAATCGCTTCCAAGGGAATCCTTTGAGTATCTTCGCCAAACAATCTGAGTAATTTCTACTCCAAAATGAATGCTTTTGAATTGTTAGCCCTCGACAAAGTTTTGAGGAAACCTTGGTCGGGTTAGGACCACTTTTGGACTTCGACAGGTTGGTCGAATATGGAGCACCTAGGTGGAGTTGAGATCGCAGATCTCAGTTGTTTTGTGGGCTATGTGGACCCAACAAGGGGTTCATTAGGGTTTTTTTAATGGGTTATTGGATGTCGGCCCATGGGCTTCCCCATGTTTAGGCCTTTTTGTAAGGAATTGTAAAAGTATAAATAGATAAGAATGTATGGTAGAAGTAGCGAAAGGTTGATAGCTTGTAAGGATAAGTGCAAGTAATTTTGGGTTGCTTAGTGCAACATAATGTGTATGTAAGGCTTTGTGCTTGATAAAGGAGTGGGATTTGTGTCGTGACCTAGTTTTGGGAAGGAGGATCTGGCGCTCAGTGCACATATCTCCTATCCTCTGCAAAGATTAGATATGTGGCTTAGTGTACAGGAGCAGATGAATGTAAGAGATTTTGAATAATAATAAAGAAGATGAAGCAGTTGGTGGACGTATCCCCACACTAGGGTGAACCATGTATATCTTGTGTTGGATTTGTGTTGTGTGGTTTATTTTATGATTATGCTCAGTGTTTTTCTTATTATGTTTGTTATATAGATCCGATACTGCTTAGTTCTTTACTTGTGCTTTATGAATGAATGATAGATCTAACTCATTTCTATGTGCTAAGTGGTTGAAGTACTTAATCTTTACTGTTACCGCGCCGATCCATCTTAGGGTTTTGTTATGTGATGTTAATGAAGATAATGAGTTAATGAATATCATCTTGTAAGTGTTAATAGAATGCTATACAAAGTGTTTCTATCACAGATATTTTTCCCATCTTGGTTACAGACGCCTGAGTCCTATAAGCCCCCCTGCTTCTACCTCGGGTGATACTTTGCCTACTTTGCATGTGTTACCGAAAGGGTCGGTAATTAGGGTTTTGTTGGTGTGTTGTTGAAGCATTGAACCCCAGGTCTGCCCCTATGCCAACAAATGGTCCTGCTACCCGGACCTGAAACTATGATTGTTGGGAACTTAAGTAAAGAAAAGAGAAGATTTGTGTGTAGATCTATTGATGTAGTGTAGTACTCTACTTGACTTGCAAAGCTCTATGCTAAGAGAGAAATCTGATCTGAAGAAAAGAGGTAAGATCTTAAAAGAGGTAAAGCTTTGTGCTTTGATAAGAGTAATATAAGTGAAAATGTTTGTTTTGAAAGCATGAATTTAAGTATGTTTAATATATTTTGTCCTAGTATGAAAGCTATGGCGCAGTTGGAAGAAAGAATTGGTCTAAGTAAAGCTAATAGAAATGAAGAAAGATATGTTATTCCTATGCATAGAAAAAAATTTTGGGCTAATAAGTGGATGTAGGAACTTAGAAAGGATTTTTGCAGATTGAAGGTCCAGCACTGTGATCCTAGTGTGTAGTACAGGAGAGCTTGGGGAATGTTTAAGAGAAAAAGAGGAGTGAAACTATGTTATAACTGCAGAAGACCGGGACATCTTGCTAATAAATGTGCTGGTATAAGTTCTATTTGTCTTTGTTGTAAAATTGTTGGTCATGAGGTTGAGGATTGTCCAAAGATGATTGCTAAAGTTGAAAGGATGAACATGAGACAAGAAAACTATGAAGGAAGTCAAGAGAATAAGAGTATGTTAGAGAATAATCAAGACAAATAAGCAGAGAAATTTCAGACTACATTAGTACAGTTGAAAGAAAATGATGGATGATCACAAAGACGTCAGCTTACCAGAGATCCTGAAAGTAAAACAGCACATAAGTGCAAGAGTAGAATACTTTGACATATATTGTGTCTTGGATGAGGAAACACAAGTGAATATTATGATAGAAGAAACTTGGGAAATTTTGGGAAAGCCTACTGTGGTACCTTCATTGGGAAGAATAGGCTTGTTTAAAGGAAAGATGATAACCCTATGTGGAAGAATTACTACTATACCTATTATTGTTCATAGAACATCGACATAAGAGGAATTTGAAGTCATTAATTTTGTTGAGAACAACGCCCCTTTCCCACTCTTGTTCGGAAAGACTTGGATTGAGAAGGATCGGATCATAAGGAAAGCAGAGGAAGAATCTACAGAAAAGAAAAAGCAAGAACTAAGGGATTTCATAACTAGAAAAATAGATCAACTAATAGAAGAACGAGAGGGTAAGTCGAAGCAACAGAAGGCAAGAGAATTAGCTAGCAAGATTGAAAGAATGAAAGAAGGTTTGAAGGACCTATCCATGCAAGAAAGAAGTATATCCACCCAGGAAGTAGTAAGAGAAGGGATATTAACTTCAGAACTTGTGAGAGCACATCAGCAGTGTGAAGTCACTACGCTAGGATAATATAAGAATAAGAATGGAAATAGGATTCCAGAAATAGTGAGAGAGACTCAGATAATAGGAAAGAAGACAAGGAAGATCAGTAAGAAGAAAGCCAAGTTGGAAAATCTACAGGAAGCTACAGAGAACAGATGGAAGACTTCGCAGGAGTCAAGTCCACAGGACTTGAACCTCGTCGGAACAACAGAACCATGCAGAATGGGACTTCTCCCTGGCGAAGCTATATGATCATTGGAGACACCATGACCATTAGAACAACTCTTCAGAAAATTAGAAATATGAGTTTCAGGCGATGCTCGAGGAGGACAAATAAAAGATACAGAGATAAAAGGACCAGTTGCTCGCAGAGCAGACTACAGTCAAAGAAGTAGTGAATAAATCACTTCACTCTATGCCAGGCTTGGCACATGAGGAACATGATTCAATTGAGGTTCAATTGGTGAAGCTCGCAGAGGCCATCCAACAGCTTCAAGAAAGGATAGAAGATTTGGAAGTCCAAGAAGTACCGAGAACTCCGCAAGAAGTGCACGATTAGAGGGAGGAAGCCGCTAAGAACGTAGTTGGAAGGATCAGCGCCCTCGCCTCAAAATGAAAACAACTGAGTGATAGAAGTGTGCAGACTTATGAATGCCTCACAGAATATCCATAGCTAAAGAAACTAGGAGCGTAGTTATAGGAGGCGTAGCAGCATGCCTTATCCATGTAGGTGCAGATGAAGTTACTCACTGCAGTCGAGAGAATGAAAATATCATAGGAGCAGTGTGTGGTGTAGAAGGAGATCACTACCATCCAGGGAAGATTAATGGAAGTCACGTAGAAACTACAACCTGTGCAGGATGAATCCTGCAAAGTGTTTGAATAAATTGAAGGAAAAGGATCGCAATTGGACCAAGTGGTTGCATCAATCGAACAACGCCTAGAAGAGCCTATTACAACGCAGACAATCCAGGAGCTCGTTGAGTAGAAGGCTCAGGTGAAACAGCAAGTTGAGGCAGATCAAGTGAAGCTTGAGGCCTTTGAAGTGACATTTCCCAGATCTAAGTGACTCGGGACGAGTCACAGGTGATTGTTGGGGGCATTTTGGCCCTCAACCAAGTTTTGAGGAAACCTTCGTTAGGTTAGGACCACTTTTGGACTTCGACAGGCTGGTTGAAGATGGAGCGCTCAGGTGGAGCTGAGATCATGGATATCACTTGTTTTGCAGGCTATGTGGACCCAACAAGGGGTTCATTAGAGTTTTTTTAATGGGTTATGGGATGTTGGCCCATGGGTTTACCCATGTTTAGGCATTTTTGTAAGGAATTGTAAAAGTATAAATAGATAAGAATGTATGGTAGAAGTAGAGAAAGGTCGATAGCTTGTAAGGCTAAGTGAAAATAGTTTTGGGTTGCTTAGTGCAACAGAATGTGTATGTAACGCTCTGTTCTTGATAGAGGAGTGGGATTTGTGTCGTGACCTACTTTTGGGAAGGAGGGTCTGGTGCTCAATGCACAGATCTCCTGTCCTCTACAAAGCTTAGATTTGTGGCTTAGTACACAGGAGCAGATGAATGTAAGAGATTCTAAAGAACAATAAATAATATGAATCAGTTGGTGGACATAGCCACACACTGGGGTGAACCACGCATATCTTGTGTCTTTTGTTGGATTTGTGTTGTGTGGTTTATGTTATGATTATGCTCAGTGCTTTGTTTGTTATGTTTGTTAGATAGATTTGATTATTCCTAGTGCTTTACTTGTGCTTTATGAATGAATGCTAGATCTAACTCATTGTTGTGTGCTAAGTGGTTGAAGTACTTAATCTTTATTGTTGCTGCGCCAATCCATCTTAGGGTTTTGTTCTGTGATGTTAATGAAGCTAATGAGTTAATGAATATCATATTGTAAGTGTCAATATAATGTTATGCAAAGTGTTGTTATCACATCTTTGTCCCATCTTGGTTACAGACACCTGAGTCTTGTAACCCCCCCTGCTTCTACCTCCAGTGATACTTCTCCTTCTTCGCAAGTGTTGCCCAAAGGGTCGGTAGTTAGGGTTTTGTTGGTGCATTGTTGAAGTATTGAACCCTGGGTTTGCCCCTGTGCCAACATGAATGCTTATCTTATATGTCTTATATTTACATGAGAAATCACCATAAAGAGGACAGTTCAGGTTTGAAGATCAATTTTACGAAGAGTTCAATCAAGGGGAGCAACCTTGGATGGAAAGATATCTTTGCCATTGATGAAAAAGGGGGAGATATTTATCAAATGCAAAGGTAAATGCTTGGAGAAAGAGCATGTTTTTCCTGAGTTTATACTTTAAGGCTCTAAAGTATACTGTCAAGGCATCTAAAAAGATAGAGGAAGTTGAGGATAGAAAAAATCAGTGATTAAAGGTGAGGGCTATAATTGGTTCCTCAACTATCTCTGCTGAAATTCCCAGTTTTCTTGAATGTTGATATCTCTCTCAATTACTGCTCATGAACGTTCTAACTCAACCCGGTTATTTTTTGTTCGTAAGATAGTGTTAAATAGATTTAGAGTGATGTTGGTTTGATCTGAAAGACCGGGTTCAATGTTAGGATGCCTTGAAACTGGTACTGTCATGAAGGATAAAAGGTAAGGAAGATATAACTTAGTGTTTTTTTTTTGGCTTCATTATCTCTATTTTACAATGTAAAGAGAAAGATTTTAAAACACGAATTAATAGGATGACTAAATTAAAGGTCGTTTCTTGTATCTGAGTTAAATTTAAAGGAAAGGGAACATGCATGACATGAGGGAAAACATAAAGCTATTAACAAGGTGAGGCATCAATTTAAGAGGAATCTCACGTTGTAACAGAAGACTATGAAACAAGACAATATTGATATCTAAACATTGAAATCAAAACATTTACAGGTCTTGTATTTGTTGATAACTGATACAGAGGAAAAACTGTAGATGATTTAAATGACAAGAATAATAATTTCCAAAGTAGAGGTTGCACTAAATTGTAGTTGAGCATTCATCAATTAGATATATGAAAGAAATATGAAAAGACAGGGAAAGACATAACTCAGACATGACAAAATCTGGAATCTTCAATTTGCATTTCTATTAATTCAGAGCTTCTTCAAAAATACTTTCGTAAAAAAAAATGTCCTTTTAGAGAAAGAAAAAATCCCTTTCTCAGTGTGCTCCCCCCTATTTGTACAAAATCATTACTACTTGATGGTTAACGATTTCCTACTTTTTAGGGGAAAAAATAGTTACAAAACTGCAACCTTAATCGTTGCATGATTAACTTTTTTTTGGTCTATCATTTCAAAAGTATAAGATTTTGAATGATACTTCACTGTTTAGTTGAAGTCTCTCCCTCTTTTGAAGCTATACATTCAATACACTTCTCCAAAAAATGAAAAAAAATTCTGGGTGGTGTTGGAAGATCTTTAGTTTCAAACAAATAAAATTTTCTTTGTATCTTTGGAAGTTGGTCTTCAAAACCTTTATCGGCAAACTTGATCACTTGAAATTTTAAATTGGGTTGTACCAGCCATCTATCTATTAGGTTGGTGTTGATTTCCTTCAACAGTGAAATCTCCGCCTGAATCTCTTGCAAGCCTTCTTTGCAATTCAATTGTTGTTCCACAATGTTTATCTACCCCAGTGGCTCAAAGAAATCATTTCTTTCGATACCTAATGCTTTCTTATCCAAAGAATCAAATATTCCCTCACATACATCTTTGATTTCTTTGACTATCTTCTTGTTTTCGACTATGTTCATTTCCCGTGCCTTGAACATGATGTTTCCTCTTATTTGTTTTGTGACAGAAATATTTAGATCTTTCGACATCTCCCTGTTTCCCGAACATGCAACTGCTTTCTGGAAAGTATTCCTTCCATCTTTAGCCTCCTTTTCCAGTAAAATAATATTATCAAGGGATTTGCTTACCTCTTGAAAGTAACTCTGGATGATCTCTATTTTGGAGATCAATTCTTGTTGTTCAGCTTCTATCTTTGTATGTGCTTCCAGCGAGAGGGTCTGGAAATCCTTTAAGTCTACAACTCTACCTTCTGTCAAATTTAACTTAGCTTGTAGCTGTTTTACAAGCTCCTTTTGTTGAGTAGCTTGCACCTGACTTGCTTGTATCCTCTGGTTCATTTCATCCAGGATTGATTTGAGTGATTGAATTTCTTGTCTTTCAATAGATATAGCCTACTCCAAGCTTTTATTCACCTCTTCTCTAATGTTTTTCTCAGCATTCTTTAACTCGTCTTGAAATTTAGCTATTGTGTGGTTACTCTTCGTTATCCTTGATCTCATGTTCTCCATAATAAAAAGGTTTGTTGTTTCCATGGCTCCCATGGAGCTTGCTAACTCTCTAGAGAAATCCTCCTCTTCCAAATTCTGGCCATCTACCAACGATCTATGCTTCTTCACCATACCCCCCTCTCTCATATACGACTCTTGTTTTAGGAAAACATTCCTCTTTTTTCTGAAAAAATAATCAGAAGGAGGGATCTCATCTCTGGAGATAGGGGTGAGGTCACTAACATATATGGCCCCATCTGTGGGAACCTAGAGGCGGACTGTAAAGGGGTTAAGGAAGCTACGGGGCTTCCTAGCTCTGTATATCTTGTCTCTCCCATGACCTTAGTTATATTGACGTCAACAGCAGGTGATGAAGGAGGAGTGGACTTACTGGACTCGGGAGGTGTCCTGGGCCTCCTCTCTTCTTCCGTCTCTGGATTTTATGTCTGTAAGGCCTCTTCATTTTGTGAAGACCCTTCAGTCTCCTGAGGAAATTATTCAGGATTGACTTTATCTCGTGCCTTTTGTCTGAAACCTAGAGGAGTATCTTCTTGCTCTTGAGGAAGGGTAATTGCTTCTCCTTGAAGCACTTTGGGAAAACTCCTCTATCCGTTCTTCTGGAAGGTCTGAAAACTAGCTTGCAAGTCAGACGGCAGTATCCATACCCTCTCTAAAAATTCCTCATAGGTCCTATTCCCTTTGAACATGTCATCACAAGGGGAATTCTCATGTTCATAAGCCTTCATATTACAGTGATTCATATGTTTTCCCACTAACTGGTAAGGGTCATGCTTCCTATGTTTGAGGTCCACCAATTTGACCTCCTCCAACGCTGCCACTTCAACTTTGGAATGACCCAAGTTGAGAAGTTAAAATTTTCCAATCTAAACGGGAAAGACCAGCCAAGACTTCTTTTGAGATGTCTTTAGTTCTATCCCAATTCCACCTGTTACTATTTGATGAGCTACCTCCCTACACACCAATCTTTCAGGGAGGAATTTTGGGAGTGCATGTGGAGGGATTGAACATCCAAAAACTATGATATAAGAGAAATTCTCCTCTATAAACTAGTCAGCAACTACCTTGAGGGTTCCTATGACCAACTCTGAAATATGGGATGGTGTACAATTGTACAACATCTGATGTAGTGGTATTACCACGAAATGACAGATTTCATAGAATGAGTCCTTGGTGTTTTCTTCCCAAAGTTTAGAATGATATTCATGAATGGGTTTCGGGTAAGTCGGACTCCAACTCCAATTCATCAAAGGGAAAGGAGTTGAGAAGCATATAGCATCCATGATGTACACAGACATATAAAAGGTTACCGGTCAGCCATTGGATCTTGCAGTCTGATATTCCATGACCTCCTTCGCTATGTTATCGGAAAAAATCTTATCCCAATTAAAACTATAACCTTCTATTGCCTCGTGCAAAAGTTGTACCCATTCTGCAGGGAAATGGGTAGGACTTTTCTTTCTGAAAAGTCTACATAACATCATCGCCACATAGACCATATAATCGTTTAAATAAGATGTGGCGTAAACACCATGGGTGTTAGCCCTGAATTTTGCTTCATTTCTCCACCAGTCTTTAATTATTCCAGGATACGTTTGGTCTAACTCAAGACATTCTTTCCTTTGAAAATCACTCATGAAATCTTTGTTATAAATATACTCAGGACTAGGGGATAATTTATACATTACTTGTACATGTTCTGGTCTGAAAGAGCCAATGACAACCCCTTGGTTGTCCAAAATGCTTCTGGTCTGCACATCAGTTCATTCTAAGGCCCAACTTATCATGTCATTATATGTCATAATTCACTGTATTGTAGCTATTTTGTGGAGCTCATACTTCGCTATATCTTGAAGTTTGTTGTCAGGGTCATGAGGGAAATTTTTGATTTCATAATCCAAAGTCTCAAAAATCTTCCTCCATGATTTTATGGAATCGATGGAATGTGGTATTGTATCGTATATAACATCTCCATCTGGACTCGAGATTTATGCAACTTCCTCGCTTTTCTTGGGTGGCTTCTTAGGTGCCATGATACCTGCACTAGATCAGAAACCTGTTTACAGAGAAAATATGTATAAAACCAGATAAATGTGACTTGTTGCATATGTAAAGGATAACAATGAAGTTCGAAATACAAGACCTTATTAACCTTTAATTTTTTGTTATAAAGAGTGTACAGGCACACACGACGAAAATTTAATGCTTTTTAATGGAAAGATATGCCTGGAGATACGTTTTCATGTCAAAAAAAATCTTCACTTATCCGTTATTAATACTGTTTTATATCGTCGATTTCGAAACTAGAGTTTTAAAAATATGTGCCTTCCTCAATTCCCGAAATGTGAAAGGAATCTTGGTTATCACTAATCCTACTTTGGAAGAAAATTAACCTTAATCTTAAACCTTGTTTAGAGAAAATGTGATTTCGCATTTCGGAACTTCAGGGATCCTATTGCCAGGGGATAATTCAAAAGAAAACCACAGATCGTGAAATTGCGATGAGATTAGTGAGGCACTAATCACGTATTAGAGCTTTAATTAATCAAGGTTAATGATTAATTATCCTTTTAACCTTTCGTAAAAATGAGGATCTGGAGTTTGACGATTGAGAGTTCGAAAGCGCTATAGTAGAAAGAAAAACCTGAATCGTGAAAGATTAAGGGAATGATGATTGGGTTTAGGAGCTTAGTTAATTACGGATTAAAGGGTGCTTTGTGGAAAGCGACAGAAAAGGTAACCTTTTCTTCCCCCCTTTTTAATTTTTTAATATGTTAAACAATTTTGGGATTTCGACACCGGGAAATTAGGATGGTTGAAGATCATACCTCGAGAAAAACCAAATCTCAAAACCTGAAAAGGAACGGATAGATTTGATTCCCCTTTGGACTAAGGGCAGCTCCACGACTTAGGAAAAGATGAAGCTTTAGTTACCAAGGGTAGAAAAAATTAAACGTTGTGTCAACATTAGGCTCCATTTAGGGATCTCTTCTCCTTGTGGGGCGAGAAGAACATGTAGACCAAGTGCCTTCGTTGGGTAATGGAATCAATGGTTCAGCTCTGTGAAACAAATTGGGAGAAAATCCGAACAAGATTAGGGTCTCAACGCTAACTTTGAAAACTCTTCAAAAACAAAAGTTATGACTATCTTGAGTCGAGTTTTCAATAGATTTCTTCTCTTGAAACTGACCTCAAAACTATGAAAGACAATCAAAACCGAATCATCCATCCTATCAGGTTTCACGTGATTCGGTTCGCATCAAAGTAAGTATTTGCACTATGTCCAGTAAGCAGATCCTAGAAACCTATGGTGGAAATCTAGCCGAAAAGAAGAGAAATTACCAGAGCATCATGTAACTCATGTATAACATCTTTTATCATATATGAGGATATTTCTTCACTACCAGCGAGCCTATTCAGTACCCCGGTGAAGTTATCTAACTTCCCATATTGAATTTCCTTTCACCACTTCGTTGTTTCCAAGCATTTAAATGCTAAGATGAGGGAAATCAATATAATGAATTTCCTTTCTTCATCTCTTTGAACTAAATGGGGGCAATCAATATTGAATTTCCTTTCACCATCTGTCTGTATTCACTTTTTATTTTTTTTGAAGCGGGGGCAATCAATGAGTATACATTACACTCGGGAAGATATTTGTTTGAAAATGAATCAAAGTCTATCAACTCATTTAAATAACTCTGGGTTAATCTTCTCATCTGCCTTCAAAAATCATGGGCTTCAGAGAACTTCTTAAGGGAAACGTTTTTAACCTTTAGTCTTGGGAACTTCCTTGAGAAAAACTAATCAGTTATTCCTGTTAGAATAACTAATAGGGTCAATATTAACCTAAACATGTTTGTGATCTAGTCAAAGTCAAAGAACTTAAAAACACAACCTACTCTCTTTCCTTGAAAGTTTGTTCGAGAGTTTTCAAGACCAGAGCGAGACCCCTCTGTTGTTCAGGAGCTTTATGATTAGACCTCCATGGTCGAGCGGGAAAAGGATTTACTGTAGTCAAGGGGAGGGTAAAGGGGGTTTTTAGAAAAAAAATTGTACATGTGACTGTTCTCAGAGATTTTCTTAATTAGCTTTTATAACCTTTTCTTAAGTCCCCTTTTTTATTACTTCAAGAATTTCTTTGATTTAGTTTTTATACTTTTTTTTTTATTAACAAGAATGAAATCATTTGTACTTTTTAGGGATTTTATCTTGAATTTTGAAATGGGATTTCATATCTTTATTACTTCTTATATTTCCAGCCCAAATATTACTCATTCATTACCTTTGTCATTGTGCCATACTTGATAGGAATACATGTGCATGTTAGGGTCCTAACCCGCACATAGGTAGATCAATATATTCAGATGTAATAAAGGTCAATATTAATAAGGCCTTTCAATAAAATAGAATAAGGCAGATGTAAGAAGACCTAATAGAAGCTTTCGCTTCTAGAAGGATCTTCCTCTAGATGCGTCTCTTGATAGCCATATTTAGTATAAATAAGGGCCGAGGGTATGAAAACCCTAGCTTGGAGATTATTGTAACAGAGCGTTGCTCGATTAGAGGTTGCCCCCTCAAAGAGGCATGTGAACATTGCTTTATGAATCAAAGTTTTATTTCTGTTGTTGTTCTTATATCATTTATGTGTTATTGTGGAGATTATGCTAGATATATTACTGTTATTCTTCCATTTCTAGCATTTTATTTATGTTCTGCATATTTATTATATTTGGTATCTTGCAAGTGGTATCAGAGCACTTTCCTTGGCAGAAATTGTAGGAATTTGTTTTTAGGGTAGAGACGTATTCCAACATCTTTAAGCCACAGAGATCTGTTGTTATAGGCATAAACCCATGGTTGAGGGATTCATACATGCAGGAAATACAAGTGGTTCCTAAGCGCACATTTGTTGGCCACCCTTGTAACCCCTGTTGGTACCCCTTCGAGTGGTAGCGCATCATATAGCACTTATGTACGGATCGGCCTAGATTTCCTGAAGCCCTCTTTAGATAAACCTATCAACCACCGAACTGCTATAGTGTCACCGAGAACAACACTCAGGAAGATACTCTCTAGTACCTGGGTAGTCGGGTAGTACGGCTAAGGGTACAGTCTATCCTCCTTAGTTAGTGCCCTGAGATATTGGGTTGAGTACTACTGTTGGACCCCGCACATATATCATAGAGTTATAGCACAGTGCAAACCCTTGTCTGTAGAACCCTTGAATACCTAACCCTTGGGGGACAGAATCATAAACAAATTAAAACAGACCAGATCTATTGCCGCGCAACTGTGTTTGGGTTGCCAAGTAAATACACATTTCTTTATGGTTAAGCATTTGGGTATTTCATCACTGCGGTATTCTTCAAACTGGAGTATAACTCAACAGGTATTAAAAAAAAAGTCTGGAAATTTTTTCACCATTATTTGAGACCTATTCCATTGGATTCATCTCTTCGCCCTTATCGCATTCATCCATATCATTTTTCGGAAAAAAATTTGACCCCACCCACCCCTTTTCAGTTCACCCATCCTCATGGACCATACCCATAGCCAAGATCTAGAAACTCACTTCAACACCTTGCAATATGGTTTCCTTGAAACCCAAAAAGAAGTGAAACAACTCAGTGTTACTATTGCCTCCATCGATTCATCCATCAATACAACCATGCAGTCCTCAATGGAGGATGTCAAACAAGAACTAACCACCCAGCTTGAATCTATCTTTGCATCCCTCTACACCAAACTGAAGATCCCTATAGATGACCATTTCTCTGAAGCACCTCCAAAGACAGAAGGTGAACATTCCTCCCATTCCCATACCTTTCAGAACCATCACTTTCAACGTGACCTACGCCTTCTGCGGCTGGATGTGACCAAATTTGATGCCTCAGACCCCACTGGTTGGGTAACCCAAATGGAACATTATTTCTCTTTATACGGAATCATGGATGACTTGGCCAAACTCTAGTATGGTGTTCTCCATCTAGATCAAGAACGTTGGCAATGGTGGCAATGGAGAAAAACTTCCCGCCAAGGGTATATTGCTTGGACCTAATTTGTGACTGAGATTTATGAATGCTTTGACATGGAAACCAACCATTTGGGCCATTTGACAAAGTTGAAACAATATGGAATAGTAGAAGACTTCATAGCTACCTTTGAGCGCCTGGCTTTTCGAACAGAGGGCATAAGTGATGCTTTCTTTCGAGAGTGTTTTATCAGTGGCCTCAAGGAGGAGATTCGGGCCCATGTCCTCATGGCTCGACCCTTGACTTGGGTGGAGGCTACTAAAAGAGATAAATAAGCACAATAGGTTGTATCATCTCAAAACCGAAAACCCTCCTTTATCCCTCACACTAAACCCGTCACTCCCACTACTCCCTCTACCCCATTAAAGATCCAAAAATTGACCAGGGATGAAATGGATGAATTTCAACTCAAAGGCCTTTGTTATAATTGTGATGACAAATATTTCCTGGGCCACAAGTGTAAGGAACAAAAGATTTTTATGGCCATATCTAAGGATATTTCAGAAGAGGATGTTGAAACTCCCCTTGTGTCTGAGTCACCTGAAATCACTGACATAACCCCTCCCTCAGACCCTCCTGAAGTAGAACCTGTCATTTCCCTCAATGCTCTCACTGTCTTTCCTGCTCCCCAAACCCTCAAGTTAATCGGTTACATCAAGCATCGTAAGGTCATCATTCTGGTTGATAGTGGAAGCACCCATAATTTTATTCATCGCCGCATTGCCCAAGAAACTCATTACTACATCCATGTTTTCAACAATTTCCAAATCATGATTTCCAATGGTGGTTCCATGAAATGTGGAGGGCGTTGTGAAAATGTGTGTCTCCAAATTGGTGACTACCACCTAAAATCCCATATGTTTTCTATCGACATGGGTGGTTGTGACATTGTGTTGGGTGCAGATTGGCTAAGAACTTTGGGTCCCATTCCCATGGATTTTAAGGCATTAACCATGCAATTCGACCAGGAAGGCCACCAATATAAATTCCAAGGCATAATTGTTGGTTCAACTGAGTTCATTAGTTCCCATCGCATAGAAAAGATGCTAAAAAAAGATCATTTTGGTGTCATTGCCCAACTCCATGCCATACAAGCAACAGAGACACCCCCGGTGTCGCATGACCTCCAAGCTCTCATTTCTAAACATCAAATGGTATTTTCCACTCCCCAAGGACTCCCTCCTTCCCATAGTGTTCATGATCATTCCATTCCCCTTGTATCTGGAAGCCTTCCTCCCAATATTCGTTCATATCGCCACCCCTTTTCACAAAAAAATGAAATTGAGAAAATGGTCCAGGAACTCCTTAATGCACGCATTATCCACCCTAGTAAAATCCCTTAATCTTCTCCTGTAGTCATGGTCCTGAAGAAAGAAGGTTCTTGGAGAATGTGTCCTGACTTCCGTGCCCTCAACAAACTGACCATTAAAGAAAAATTTCCCATTCCTGTCATTGATGACCTCCTCAATGAATTGAGTGGTTCTCAATTCTTTACTAAACTTGATCTTCGCTCGGGCTATCACCAGATACGTATGAAATAGGAAAACATTCCCAAGATGGCATTTCGCACTCATGAGGGCCACTATGAGTTTTTGGTCATGCCCTTTGGGTTGTGTAATTCCCCTCCACCTTCCAAAGCCTCATGAATCATGTCTTTTGTCCCTTTTTCCGTCATTTTGTCTTAGTTTTCTTTGATGATATCCTCATCTATAGAAAAACCTGGACAGACCATCTTACTCATGTGGATCAAGTTCTCCATCTCCTCTCCCAGCACCAACTTTTCCTGAAACAGTCTAAATGTGATTTTGGTGCCTCAGAAGTAGAATATTTGGGTCATCTAGTTGGCAAGGATGGTGTTGGGGTGGATCCGAAAAAGATTGAAGCTATGCAAGACTGGCCACACCCAAAGACTCTCAAAAGCTTGCGTGGATTTCTGGGCTTAACAGGATATTATCACAAGTTTGTTAAGAACTACGAAAAGATTGCAACACCTCTCACTACTCTCCTCAAAAGGAACTCTTTCACTTGGACTCCAGTCGTTTCTCAAGATTTTCAAACCTTGAATATGGCCATGTGCACCACTCTGGTTCTGGCCCTTCCTGATTTCACAAAGACCTTTGTGTTGGAATGTGATGCCTCAGGGAAAGGAATTGGCGTTGTCCTTATGCAAGAGGGTTGACCTTTGGCCGTCACCAGCAAGCAACTGTCTGAAAGGAATCTGGGCAAACCCATTTATGAAAAGGAAATGTTGGATATTCTGCATGCAGTTGATCTATGGTGCCCTTATCTCTTGGGGAAACGCTTCCAAATTAAGACCGACCATCAAAGCCTCAAGTACTTTCTAGAACAACGCATTTCCTCCCAGGAGCAACAAAAATGGGTGACTAAGATTTTTGGTTATGATTATGAGATCATTTACAAGAAGGGAAAAGACAATGTAGTGGTGGATGCACTGTCCCGAAAATATGAAGAAGAAGGATCCCTTTTTTCTCTTTCCTTCATTGTACCCGATTGGCTCCAAGCTGTGTGCCAGGAATGGCTTCAAGATCCCAAAAGTTTGCATCTGATCCAGCAATTGTAGACCAAGGCTCTAGCTCCCCCAGGGTACTCTTGGCTCTAGGATGAGCATCAATACAAAGGCCATTTGTATTTAAGTAGACAATCAAAGCTTAAATCCACGGTACTTTCTGAGCTTCATGCTACACCCACAGCGGGGCACTCAGGGTTCACCAAAACATATGATAGAGTCAAATGCTCTTTTTCCTAGGATGGTATGTGTTATCACTCCAAGAACATCTTTGGGGTTGTAGGCCAAAGATGCTTGGTAACTCAAGAATATGGTAATTTTGGTATGCTTGGATCAATGGGATAACTCAATGGCTAATGAGAAGAATAACTTATCATGCATTCGAATAAGACAGTGCTTTTAGAAATCAATAATCAGATAAAGTAATTGGAATAGGGTATGAAGAACACTAATCTAGATAACCAAGTACATTAACATGCAGGGTCATACAAGATAGTAAGAGACCCTTTAATTCAAATTCATGAGCTAAATGAGAAGATAACAGTTCTTAAAAGCTAAGCTAAACTGGATCAAAGTACAGAGTAATGCAACAGATGAATAAATCTGACATTGGTAGCAAAAGAAGACTGTGATTCATATCAAGATAAGAGTCTAAGTACATGAGCCAAAATGTGTCCAGGATTGAACCTCAGTCCTATGACTTAAACCCCCCCCCCCCCCTTCCATTCATATATTGTCTTTATCTTTATAGCTTTACCATGTACAGATCAAATCCTATGAAAAGGGATCTAAAATAGCATCACATAAAACTAATTGTAAACTCTAAAGGAACAGATCCTTTATTAAAGGAAATCAAACCATATCTAAACTGAAGTCTTCGATAGCTGCAAAAGTATTCAACATCCTTCAATGTGATGACAAGGCAGAAAATATTCAAAGGCTGAAAGATAAGGTCAAAAAAAATGCCACCTGGAAAGACAGGTCATTCTTGTCATAAATAGTTAACAAACTTTATCTCTTTCATCTTGTTGGCACATCAAAAATTGGAACAACACTTTGAAGCAGATCCTCTTAATTACAAATTTTCTTATAAATCATCTCCGTTCTCTGTAAGATAATAAAACTTCAATCTGGGTAAAATTTACTCTTTTTCTGGCCATCTCAGGTTTCACCAGCTATTTCTCCTTACGATCTGCTAGTTTGTTGGTGAAAGCTCTGTCTTTGGATAGCTGTAAAACTTAAAAAATGTGCTTTGTCTTCAGTACAAAGAGTGCCTGTTCACTAACATCCTCCATTTTTTGTGACTGTATTGATGGTAGATTGTATCATTATAAGTTGATGGACTACATTGTTGAACACAGATGGTTCCATTCTGGTATATAGACTTTTCCATTCCTGAAATTGTATGAGTGGAGGATTTGTAATGCAGACCCTCCGGAAGGACATCATAACATTGTGTCAAGCAATTATACTCACAACAAGTGACATGTAATGTAGAGGCCACGAACATGCCAATAGCCAATCCTATTATAACCTGAATGTTACACATATATGGAGATTCAAATATTTCTACCAGCACAAGTATGGAGATGACTACAAAACCAAGTCTCATATAATACCTATGGCCAAATGGAAGTTTTCACATCACCATTTCCCATGCACAATGTTTTGGATGTTAGCACCTGTATAATGCGTTCTGCAACACTGGCATCTGTGATCTTAAATGGGCAAACTCGGCCCTGTCAAAACCCAATGAAGTCATAATGTTGTCCATTTATTCAACAATTGAATAATTTGGCATTCAAGGTTATGGTGCCATCAATTCCCATAATTTTGGAAGATAACCCAATATTCTTGACACCTGTATGACATCTAGCTCCTCATGGCTCGATTTTCATTCAACCTGTTGTCTTTTTACCTCTCACACTATCCAGAATGCGGCTATACTTCATCAAATCTGCTGCGTGCACATCCTCTGCCTGCAAAATCAGGGATTTGGACTCGATGTTTGTATGCAGACTTGTAACTGCTTTATGGCTTAGAAAGAGAATTTGACATGTGTATGTCTATTTATTTGCTTTGACAAACTTTAAGATTATCTTAAAACACGCGAGGCTTGGCTTGAGCCCGCGCCTTCATGTGAAATGACAAGTGGTGGTTCGAAAGGACTACAGAGCATCAAAACCCCGATCAAGTGTAATGATAGCATCTTACCTCACCAATTCCATCAATTTTCGGTGGTTACCATTTGATGATTGCGCCAACTAACAGCCGAAACGTGTGAAAGCACGAGCTTTTCTTTTTCCACGTAGAAACCTTTTCGGTGGTTAACTAGGATTTTGTTTTTCCCTTTTAACTACCAAAAGAGAAGGCTTTTGGTGGTTAATGAGTGCTTTTCAGACCCGCCTAAACCACTGAAACCTGAGATTCTCTCTTTTTCTTGAAAAAACAAATCCGATGTTTGTTCCAAGTTTATTTACAGAAAATAGACTGTCTAACAAGATTGAAAAAATTTAGAAATAAATTTTTAGACTTCTCCCTATCACCTAAAATGACAATTTTGACTATGCTAGTTTAGGAGATAACAGTATGAAACAAGACATCCGTAATTTTGTCGCTGAATGTGAGATGTGTCAACGCAACAAGGGAGAAACAGTCAAATCTCTAGGCACACTACAACCACTTCCGATTCCATCTACTATTTGGAAGGATATCTCTATGGACTTTATTACCGGCTTACTAAAATTAGGGAATAAATCAGTCATAATGGTGGTTGTGG
The DNA here is from genome assembly GCA_009831015.1 of Picea engelmannii. Lineage (NCBI taxonomy): Eukaryota > Viridiplantae > Streptophyta > Pinopsida > Pinales > Pinaceae > Picea > Picea engelmannii. The sequence continues at coordinate 416,383 of ML778682.1, forward strand.
ATCGCCTTTCCAAGTATTCCCATTTCTTCTCTCTTCAACACCCATTTACTGCATCCATGGTGGCTCAACTTTTCATGGACCAGGTCTTCAAGCTTCATGGCATGCCGCACTATATTGTTTATGATCGTGACCTAACTTTCACAAGCAATTTTTGGAAAGAACTGTTTAAGCTACAGGGCACCCAATTTCATCTCAGCACAGCTTATCATCCCCAGACTAATGGTCAAACAGAAGTTGTCAACAAGTGTTTGGAAACATATCTGAGGTGTTTTGCCTCTGAAAAACAACATCAGTGGGCTCAATGGCTACCCCTAGCCAAATGGTGGTACAACACTTCCTACCATACAACTGCTCGCATGACTCCTTTTGAAGCAGTATATGGACAGAATCCACCTTCAGTTCTCTCATACTTATCGGGTACCTTGAAGGTCCAAGAAGTTGACCAAACACTTACAGTTCAAGAGTATATTCTTTGTACCCTTAAAGAGAACTTGGTCATGGCACAGAATCACATGAAGCAACAAGAAGATCAAGGTCGCTCTGAACGATAATTTGCAGAAGGGGATCAGGTGTTTATGTGACTGCAACCATATAAGAAAACTTCCCTCAATGCCGAGCATTGTCAGAAGCTAGCGCCCAAATTTTATGCTCCTTATACAGTTCTCAAGCATGTGGGAAAGTCGCATATCAGTTAGCTCTGCCCAGTCAGTTGAAGCTACATCCAGTTTTTCATGTTTCATGCTTAAAGAAGGTGATTGGAACTAGGTTCCAAATTCAAACCAACCTTCCCGAGTTAGCTGAGGAAGGATCCATTTGGCTATAGAAAGAAGCAGTTTTGGACTAGCGTGAGCGTCGCCTGTGTCAGAGAACCATCAAGGAAGTGTTAGTCCAGTGGAAAGATACGACTCCAATAGATGCCACTTGGGAACCAGCTACCATTCTGCAGCAATTTCCACATCTCAAGCCTTGAGGACAAGGTTGTTTTTAAGGGGGTGAACATGTTAGGGTCCTAACCCGCACATAGGTAGATCAATACATTCAGATGTAATAAAGGTCAATATTAATAAGGCCTTTCAATAAAATATAATAAGGTGGATGTAAGAAGACCTAATAGAAGCTTCCGCTTCTAGAAGGATGTTCCTCTAGATGCTTCTCTTGATAGACATATTTAGTATAAATAAGGGTCGAGGGAATGAAAACCCTAGCTTGGAGATTATTGTAACAGAGCATTGCTCGATTGGAGGTTGCCCCCTCGAAGAGGCCTGTGAACATTGCTTTCTGAATCAAAGTGATATTTCTGTTGTTGTTCTTATATCATTTATGTGTTATTGTGGATATTATGCTGGATATATTACTGTTATTCTGCCATTTCTAGCATTTTATTTTTGTTCTCCATATTTATTCTATCTGGTATCTTGCAACGCATGTCACCTTTCAGTACCTCGAGTCCATTGTCTTATAACCCTAAATTTCACCACACATGCTTACCTGGCATCAGGCCAACTCATATCCCTTCATTGACAAAACATCTGCTGAACAACTCTTTGGAAATCCTCTTGTGTCAAGGCCCACGCGCCCTAACCCATTACTGCATGTGTGTGCACGCTGGCAGGCCCACTACAACCCACGTGTACCTAACAAAGCACAAAAAAAGGAATGTTGCCGATGGAACAAAAAGATATGGGTCAGTTAACTGAAACTCCCGGCCATGCATGGCCGAGGGTTCGTCCAAAACCCTAGCTCCTTCTAGCCTATAAAATAAGGGGTAGGGGTACCATTTGGAGGAGGAAAAAATATAGCGAAGAAACTCTGCCCATTTGTGTAATCCATTGTCCCAACCCTTTAGCCTTTCCTCATGCCAAAGGAGATTTAATGCAAAGCAGTTGGAGGACAAACGAAGAGGAGCCCAGGATCAGGATCAAGGAGCAGTGGTCGGTCTCAACTTTGATTGTAAGTTGATTCATTTTTCAAATAATAAAAGAATTCTTTTCCCGTCCCAATGCATGAGTTATCTATGCTTTGGTTAATTTATGCTTAATTTATAACCCTCAAGTAGAGAAGTAGCATGCATGCATAGTTTTTTGTTTTGATTGCAGGTCATCTTTGGAAGGAGCAGCGCAAGAAAGCGGTCAAAAGCGCAACGGAGGATCGACATCGAACGTCGGTAACAAGGTTAGTAGTTTATTTCCATGCATGTATTGTGAAAGAAGGGTTTAAGTTTTGGGTGGTAGGATAAAAAGTAATTTCTTTACGGTCAAAATCTGCATGCAAGTCTGACCCTAGTTTGCTAGTCTATAGGGTATTTTTCCCAACAACAGAATTGGCGACCATACTAGGGATAATACTCTTTAGGGTTTCTGGATTTCTTTAAAGTTTTTGGGTAGTTGAAAGAATAGGTGTTCTATTTTTCTTTGCCTGTATTTTTCTGTTAGGTCTGAGCTAGCAGGGAGCCTGGTTCTTCATTCCAGTTTTCCCTAACTTTTGCTTGATGGTAGTTGTCAGGACACACAGAGGTACATGCGGCCTGCATAAGGCCTGCACACGTGTACCCATGCCCTATCCTCTTACAGCCCGCGTGTGAATGCTAGCTGTAGGGATAACAGTAGTGTGTAGGAGTTCAGAGACCTTTAGAGGTAGTCCACCTCTTCCCTGTCAGAATTATACATTCTCAGGGGGTTTTCTGGAATCCTGTCCGAGTCTTGCTGGTTCACAGTCCTATTTCAGATTGCTTTTTTTGCTTTGTTATTCCTTGCATTATTTTTTCTTTTCTGTTAGAAAAATCATCCAAGCGTTCAAGGGACCCTAGTTATCAATACTAGAGGCCTCTTCCTGTGCTGGACTGTCTGTTTTCATTTTTATCTTAGAATTATACATACACGCGGCCTGTACAAGGTCAGCCCGCGTGTACACGCTTCCTGTTTCAACTCAGTGCGCGTTTTCACGTGTGTTGTTTTAGTGACAGTAGTGTGCTTGATAGGCTACTTTTTAATCAGGGTGGGGTAGTCATCCTCTCCTTGGATGAGAATTATTCCTCTCATGTGTTTGAGTCTAGGGTTGAACAGTCAGTAGGTTAGGGCCTCTTACCCTTTGCCTGTTTTTTCTCAATTGATAGTTGACATAAAATATAAAAAGAAATTTTTTTTTTATGGTGTTTAGACAAGCGTAAGAGTCTTTGTTTTCTTGATTTCCATTGTGTGTATTTACTCTGATTCTTTGTGATCTATTCTTTAAGCCAGAATTTGTTTTTCTTGGTTTTGTGCTTGTCGGTATTTTCCCTTTGTTGCTTTATTTGCACTTAAATAAAAAAAAACAAAATCTCTTTTTCATTTTCTTCTTTGTTTGAAGAGTGTGTTTCTGCATCATTAGCTAGGAAGAAGTCTTTTGTTTCGTAAGTTTTTGCAGTGCATTTAGAGCATAAGTAGCTCATAGTCGAGCGAAATTTCTTTATGATTGCTGCATAAAATCTTAGAAAAATTGAAAAGGAAAAGAAATCTTTCTCTGTGAAAAGTTGTTGAGATTTTGCATTTAGTACAAGTCTTTTGTTTCTAGATTTTTCATTCATTTTTACTTTCGTCTTTACACATCATCAATTTCACCTTCATACCCCGTGATGTAAGAAAACCCTAAAAAGCAACGCTAATTTAAAATCTATTAGACTTTTTGTTTGTAGGGTTCACAAACTAGTTCAGGACTAGGGCCTTGGATTAGGTTGGAGAGGAAACTCTCCAAGGCCATTCAAAACCAAACATTGGAGTCTGCGATAGGGAGTGTCTAAGTCCAATTTCGTGGAATTTATCTGGGACCCCCCTCTAACACAAGGGATAAACACGAGGTCACGTGCGGAAAGGTAGCAGAGATAACCCCTCCAAAGCCGGACCAATCGTAGTGGAGAACACATATCGAGGGCTTGTTTTGGGATTCCGTCGTTTGCATTTTCCACGGGGCTTCATGGGTCTCGAATCCGTTCGAGGTCCTCAGTTGTATTCTGGATCATTTTCTCTCAATACCCTTGACAGGTTTCAAGCTTGATACCCTGCTCATTGTGGTCTACCCGACTTTCGACTGTACCCGCCTGGTGACTGTTCGTGTGCTGGCAACCTAGTTGCCAATATTTTTAGGGACATACACAGGTGACTGCGAGGGTATACCGCGATATCTAGGACAGACATCAGGCCACGCTTTGCAGAGTATACCTGGAGGGTGCTTCCATGTTCGAGTTGCACTTGCACCGGTAAGTTTCTCTAGTGTTGGTTGTTGTAACTGTTCTTCCAAATAGTTTAGTGATTGCTTGTCTTATCTCTTAGGGGCTTCTTTTTTAGTGTGTGTTACTATTTGAATGTGTATAATACCTTAGTGTGTCTTGGATCTTCTCACACAGTGGAGGATACTGAGCTCTGTCGGTCACGAAGGCTTCTGGGCCTGCCGTCGGTTATACTGGAGCCACCCCCGCCCCCATTAAGGCGGAATCTAGACCAACAAGGGTCTTTTGAAGCGACTGGGTTACAAACCATTGTGCCCGAACAACTCCCGGAGGAATCAACCACCAATCTTGGCTTGGTTGAAACCCCAACCCCTGATACTTGGCCATAGGTTATTATACCAATCCAATTTTACAAACGCCTTTCAGTGCCTCACACAGCTATGGAAACAAATGATGTTACTTCTTCTGGGAATTCTTTCATTCCCATCACAGTTACTACCATAGGAGAATCATCTCCTAACTTACCATCGTCGGTCCGAGCCACCATGGTCTCTGCCACAACTACGTCGCACAGTGGATCGACCTCGTCTATGGCAGAGGCCACAACCCCCTTCACACCTAGTGCGACATGCCCTATGTTCTCATATGGTATGCCTAGTTCAGGTACAAGTCCTGCACTCACTTACTCCACTTTACAGACTTTGGGTCTGGGGGCAGGGAGCTCTAACGCTCCCCTGCAAGGTCAACTTGGTGGCACTCCTGTCCCTTTTAATGCTTTTCCTTACGCCAGAGGTTATATTCCTCCTTCATCCCCTTCGCTTGGTGGTTCGCATCAGCAGTCCGCCGGGCAGCCTGCACATACTAGTTATTTGGAGTCGGGAGTCAAGGAACACCTACGCACAGTATATTGGTAGGTTCGTCACCGTTTGTTTGGAATGGGACGTTTGGTAACAACACTTTTACATCCATCACTTTCCCATCTGGGGGCACTCCCATTTTTGGACAGTCTACTCCATCACAGGGTATTATTCCTATGTCGGGGGCACATATAGCAGGACCTTGGAACTCAGGACAAGGATTCGTTCCCTCCTCTGGAATGTCATTCTGGGGTAATTCTTTCCACAATCAATGGAACCCTGGGAAGACTACTATGCCTCTCCCATCAGGACTGACATGGGGTAATCCTTTCCAAAGTCCTTCAAACATGATGCATGCCCAACATCCTATGTCCTTTATGGGAAATCAGTCAATGATGTCTCCACAAATGTAATATCCTTATGCTGGTCAGGGCCATGGTTTCTACCAAAACCCGGGCCAACAGCCAAACTTTTCATGGCAACCTGGTGCCAGTCAAACTCTAGGACCCTTTTTCCCAGGTTATCAGCAGCAACCCAAACTACCGTTCCTGGCGACGTTACACTTTCCATATTTGACAAGGTTGTTAAATGATCCTATTTGTCATGATCCATGTTGGCCTCCTATGCCAACAAAGTTTCCTTTGGACATTCCAAAGTTCGAGGCCAAGCCTAACGAAGATCCAGGTGATCATGTGACTACCTTCCATCTTTGGTGTTCATCTAACTCATTGAAAGATGACTCTGTACAGTTGCGATTGTTTCAACGCACTCTTATCGGGAGTGCCGTGAAATGGTACATCAAGCTCGATTGCTCAAGATACTCTTATTTTGGCGAACTGGCGATGGCCTTCCTTAACCATTTCTAGTTACCTGTGAGATACGACGCTGGCACAGAGATGCTCACCAATTTCGAACAGACTACTACTTTGGCTACTCCTCCTACCCAAACATTGGAAGTACACTCCATGCAGTCGACTAACCCAAAGGCCACCCAGTAGCCTGAAGGGAAGAAAAAACAATGAAAGAAGGGTAAGGGGGATAAAAAACCCACTGATAATGCTGGCGGGGACACCACGGAAAAACGAAAGGCGAGGTATCCATGCAAATTGTGTGTGGAATACCACCCGACCCATATTTGTCCTCGACTTGAGGAGGCCCAAAAGTTTGTCACGCAGCAATAGCAGGCAATGTTGACTAACCCCTTTCAACATGGGCAAAATTTAACTCAAGCCTCTACAAGTACCGAAGGGGGCAGCCAAGAAACCTTCCCTCCTCCAAACAATCCCTCATCTGTGAATGTATATATGGTTAGGGGTGATGCTTTCATAATGACTAGAGTGCACAACTATAGTAAGCCAAGCGCTTTTGAGAAGGGTAAGGAAGCTGAGCTCCCATCTCTTCCTCTACAGATCGAGAAGACGTTGGTAGAAACAATGACATGCATTCCAAAGGGTGCATTTAAGAAAGATTCTCACAACCCAAATGCAAGGGCCGCCCAGAATTACTTTGTGGTGGAGGATTTATTACAAACCCCTTGTGCGATGTCTGCTTTGGAGGTCCTCCAAAGCTGCCATGCTCAGAGGAAATCCTTGTTAACTGCTTTGGGCTCTACTGAGACTTGTAATCCGGGTACCATCATGTTAGATACAACTGACTTAAAACCTCGTCTGCCTTACCACGTAGTGTTTCATAGAGTAGTGGCTCATCCCACGAAAACTTTTACACAGAATATCTTCTGCACAGTGGTCGACGAGGGCGCCTCGACATGTGTTATGTCATTAGCATGTTGGAAGGCCATTGGCCAGCCCGCTTTGTCTCCATCACCTACTCTCCTCACTGCTTTCAACGGTTGTTCTTTCCAACCACATGGCATCGTTCCTTCTTTCCCTGTGCAGTTAGGAGGGAAGACCATGTGTGTTGAAGTAGAGGTAGTCGATGCTCCCCTCGACTATAATATCTTGTTAGGACGAAGTTGGACTTATGCTATGTAAGTTGTGGTTGCTACAGTTTTCCGAGTCTTGTTGTTTCCACACGAGGGTCGGATAGTGACCATCGATCAATTGTCCTTCTCTAGACTTGACCCATCTTTGGGGGCATCCACAATCCCCATGATTGATAATCCTCAACCAGGTGTCATTAACGTAGAATTTGGTTTATGCCCGTATTTGATGGGTACCTTTGATTACCCACCTCCTCACGATGACGTCAAATTTATATCTAATCACCATAAGGCTGAGATTTTTCAAGTTTCGTCGTTCCGCACGACTTACTTTGAGGATCCTTGGATTCTTCCTTCCCCATCAGCCACGATGGATGAGACAGGGCACTCCAGCATGTCCATTCCCTTGTCGGCCACTGAAGTCGCGTACTCTTTAGTCCATCAAGCTTCAGCTAACCCCGATCTGACTCCCGCACAAGATTTAGATCCACTTCTAGAGCCTATTTGGGATCAGGGTTCTCTTGCTAACATCGATTTGTTAGAATTAGTCTTGCCTTCTGACGAAGCAGTAATCGAAGAAATGACTAGTCCGGACAAACCTTGGGAAGATCTTCATCACAAATCATACTTTCTCCCCGAGTTAAGCCGAATCAAAGCCAGAGAATTCACTATTACCATGACGGGAGATCAGCCATGTCCTACTAACCTCTTAGCTACACAGGAAATTTATGTTGAGGGAAATATGGTGACTATCACTGAAACCATACCCATCAACATCTTCTGAAACCTTGGTGTCATGGATAATGTCTTCGTCGGAGCAGATTGTTCCCCTGAAGAGATTCAAATTTACACGGATATTTTCAAAGAATTTTGTGACTTTTTTGCCTGGTCTTATGAGGAAATGCCAGGTATCGATCCGAAAATAGTTGAACATGAAATCACAACATATCCTGATGCCAAGCCTATTTGACAAAAACTTTGTCCAGTAAATCCTAAGAAAGAAGCAGCCATCAAGATTGAGGTCGAGAAATTACTCAAGGAATGTTTCATTTATCCTATTCATTTGACTCAATGGGTGTCAAACCCCGTGCCAATCAATAAAAAACAAGGCATGATTTGTGTATGTACCTATTTCCGTGATTTGAACAAGGCATGTCCCAAAGATAATTTTCCAACACCATTCATCGACCAGATCATTGATGAATGTGCAGGTTGTGAATCATTTTCGTTCATGGATGGTTTTTCAGGATATAATCAAATCCAAATCAAACCTGAAGACCAACACAAAATGGCATTCATTTGTCCGTGGGGTACATTCGCATATCGTAAGATGCCTTTTGGCCTTAAAAATGATGGAGCCACTTTCCATTGGGCCATGTCTTTTGCGTTTCATGACCTCAAGCATATAGTCGAAACCTATTTAGATGATTTAGCATCATGCTCTCGCAAGCAAATGGATCATCCCACACACCTTCGACTAATCTTCGAACGTTGTCACTACTTCAGGATTCGCTTGAATCCAAACAAGTGCAGCTTCTGCGTAACGTCAAGACGTTTGTTAGGTTTCATCATGTCAACAACAGGGATCATGGTCGATCCTCTTAAGGTGGAGGCAATAATCTAGTTGCCCCCCCCACGCACAATCTTACAACTTCAAAGTCTACAACTATGCCGAAATCACCAAGGGATTTATGCGTTTACTAAAGAAAGACGTTCCCTTTTTCTGGGATGGAGCCGCTCAACGCTCTTTCGACGCATTAAAACACACCCTCACAACCGCACCTCTGCTATGACCACCTAATTATAACAAAGATTTATTATTATATCTAGCTGCCGCAGAGTCAACCATAGGCATGGTTTTAGTTTAGGAAGATGATTCATTTTTAGAATACGTGATCTATTACTTGAGTCGAGGCCTCGTAGGACTGGAACTTAATTATTCCCATCTCGAAAAATTTGCATTGGCATCCGTTCATGATGTTCAATGGTTCCGTCACTACGTTCTGTTTCGCAAGACCACCGTCGTTGTTGTCGTGAATCCATTCCAGTACATGTTGACACGATGAGTTATAGGTGGAAAAATTAGTAGGTGGATGGTCATCCTCCAAGAATTTGACTTAGACTTCATTTCATCCAAGTCCAAAAAGTCATTGGTCTTCGCATAACTTATTTCGGAACTTCTGGTTGAGTCAGGTGACATTGTGCCTGAGGAATCGCCTATCCGGGGGAATATGTTTTTGATTGAATCTTCAGACCCCTGGTACGGAGATATACTTGTCTATCTCTAGACTTTGAAGTACCCTACCTCTACTTCTCATGACAAGTGTCGGCGGATACGCCATCGGGCTAAGAATTATCTCATACTCGATGATACGTTGTATCAAAGAGGTGTAGACTACATCTTGCGTTGATGTCTCACTCATGAGGAGGCCATCATAGTGCTCAACGATTTCCATACTGAAGCATGTGGTGGTCATTTATCTGGGTTGGAAACAACCCAAAAGATTTTACGAGCAGGTTACTTCTGGCCCACACTCATCAAATATTGTATCGAATCGGTTAAGAAGTGTCATCCGTGCCAAATATTTTCTCGAAAGATGAGGGCACATCCCGCTCCTATGTTTCCTGTCATCACAGTTGGTCCCTTCACTAAGTGGGGGATTGATTACACTACATGAAACCCCCCATCAGCAAGGGGGCACCGCTATATCATCGTAGTTTTCGACTACTTCACTAAGTGGGTCGAGGCTATGCCAACGTTTAAAGATGATGGATAGATGATAGCTCTTTTCTTATTCAACCAAATTATAGCAAGGTTCGGAGTCCCGAGAGAGATTGTCACTGACCATGGAAGTCACTTTCAAAACCAAATGATGACCAAATTAATGTCAAAGCTTGGGTTACGGCAAGAACATTCATCACCTTACTACCCCCAAGCCAATGGGAAGGTGGAAGCTGTAAACAAATCTCTTAAGACGATCATACAGTGAACTATCAACTTATCCAAGTCAAAATGGAATTTGATGTTATACTCGGCATTATGGGCTTACCGAACATCTGTTAAGACTGCAACTGGTTTCTCACCTTTTCAACTCGTTTACGGGCTGGAGGCAGTATTGCCCATAGAATTGCAAATCCCATCTCTGAAATTGGCAGTACAGTTATTGCTAGACACTTATCCACTTGACGAACGGTTAGTATACCTTGAGCAACTTAATGAATAGCGTCGCGATGCGTCCCTGGCCAACGAGGCTTACAAACATAAGGTCAAGTGTCAATATGATAGGTCCGTTTGTCCTCGGATTTTTTCTGAGGGCGACCTTGTCCTGGTCTATGACCAAGACAAGGACCCCCTGGGGGCAGGAAAGTTTAAACCCATGTGGTTCGGACGCTTCATTATAAAGGAGGTTTTAAAAAAGGGCACTTATCATTTGGTTGATTTTGAAGGGAATGCATTGGCGGAGCCTAGAAATGGGCTCTACCTCAAGAAGTATTACTCATAGATAGGTCACTGTGGGTAACTTTTTGTAACATATGTATAGTCTTTGTACTATTACGTTTTTACGTTTCTTTTAAAAAGTGTTATGGATGTGTCATTGATGTTATCTTTCATCAATATGGCAAATGTCAAGTGAGTCTGAGGTGTTCGTTGGGTATGCGGACGGTGCTAGTCGACACACGCGGAGGCTTGCCTCCGCAGCTTGGGTAATATTTACACCACAGGGTCAGTTGTTATCTTCTGGAGGTATATGCTTAGGTGACACCACAAATAATGTCGCTGAGTATAGTGCAGTTATTGAKTTGCTTCGTGATGCCTTGTCATTGGGTATCTCTCATCTCCGAGTCTATTTTGACGCTCAACTGGTTGTGTCGTAGTTAAACATAATATACCAGGTTCATGATCCAACTTTACACCGACGATTCCTTAGGGTACGTCTCTTAGAACGAAACTTTGATTATATTACATATTTTCATGTTCCTAGGAGATTAAACCAAATTACAGATACTCTAGCTAATCAAATTTTAGATTGGCATCTTGCCCACATATAAAAAGGATCATGGACATAAACATGTAAATACATTTTTGCACACATAATCCATAAGACACAAAAAAGATAAAAACCATATATAAACATCATAAAATCACTAGAGTACATAGATGGACGCAAGTGCCTCAAAAATGGGAATAGTAACGCGTCACCGGGCTTATGCCCTCAAAAAATATATACAACAAGGTGCTCGTGGCACATAAAAAGTCTAAAGTCTGTTCAGGGCCTATGGGCCCTGTTATAATCATCTACTGCATGGGCTAAATGCCTAAACAAACGGGCCCATGTCTGAGGTGCCCCCACAACATGAGGATGCATGGATGGCGGCAGGTCCTCTATCTCTTCCATCGGGAATGTGCGAGTGAGCGCAGTAAAGTTCTTCTCAATTCGCCTAAGGACCCTCTCGGCCTCTCCTGCTAGGAGGTTCCTTGCTACTGCTACTCCCCCAGCAGTGGAAATCACAGATTCCGGCCGTGGGCGACGCCTGTTTCGTGCATAGTCAGCAGGTCGCACGGGTCCCACATCTGCATGCAATAAACGTTTACCCATCAAATACTCTGGCATACAAAAAATGATATATATAACAAAAAGACATGAAAATTACATATGCAAACAAAAACACTACAAAGGAGGAGACTTACCCATCTCCCCTCACTTCTCACCAGGAGGCACGGGTATCTTTGGATCTCTAGAGAAGTTTATCCCTGCATACGGGTAGTCCTCGATAGTCGGGATCTGTCGTGACAGCCAAGAAAAAAAGTCGCCGTCGAAGGCCTCAACGGTCCTTCCACCACCATGTCGTGGCAGTAACACTGCCCATCTACACACTGTAGGGAAAGAGGCCAGATGTCCTCGTACTACAATCTGAGGACTGAAACACGAAACTCTCTCAAAAAATAATGAACACAAGATAGTCCCGAACCCAAAGTTCCTATGTGTCCATTGTCGGCAATCTGTCAATTGCCTCTTCATACACTCCAGTAGTGTGGTACTCCAATCAAAAATTTGTGCATTCATGCACTGGATAGCACAGTTCATCTGTGCGCATGAAGCCTGATGCACGGCTGCTGAGCTGGTAATCCGCCCAATAAGTAACAAGATAGTCTGTAGTTATAAGTTGGTAATATTGCTAATGGGTACCTGGGAACCTGTACGTTCGGTCCCAGCCTCACAGTACTCAGCTATCAACTCTGAGATCTTGCTCGGCCCCGCAGGAAAATTCTGGAAGTTGACTGGTTCCCCTCTCCTTGAGAGGCCAGTCAGAAAGTAAATGTCATCGATGGTGGGCACCAATGATTGCCCCTCTAGCATAAAGGCCTCTGCATCAGGATGTCAGTAATCAATCAAGGCATTCAATAGCCTTGGTTGCGCGCGCATAAACGGACATAAAAATAATTTGAGCAAACCGCATTGCATTAACACGGCCACAACATTCGGATCTACAGCAACCAACTCACTGATTTCCTCGTGCTCCCTTTCCCTCCACTGGACATACATCCTGCCAACACAACAAGATAAAGGAGGGTCAATACTTCTTTTAATTTGCTTTTCCATCAATAGGGGGGGTACACGCGGCCTATAGAGGTGGCAGTCGCGTGTACACGCGTTCAGGATTTACTCTGCACGCATGTACACACGGGTTGTCTCTAGACATCCTGCGTGTACCTAGGGCCGACCTTTTTAAGGTTGGGGCCCGCCCAAAAAATAACTTAAATGACTAAAATGAAGTATTGACTAGCTAGATAAGGGAGTTTGTACTTACTTGGTCCAAGCAGAAGTTCGTTTTGTCCACTATAGCTCCCAGAATCACTATCTTTGGCAAAGGGGGTCTTTTGGCTCCATAGTCAATTTCCAAATTAGCAATGGTGATAATGAGCTGCCAGCTTCTATTTATAGACTTTTTGGCCTCTTTTTGTCACTTTTTTTGGCCCCCCTTATCCGTTTCTTTATATCAAAAACCATTTAGAGTGATCCAGGAGTTATATGGGAGGGATTTGATCAGGTTTTGGGACAAATGTTTTTTGAGTTTCGAAAAATATTGACGGTCCATATAAAAAAATAAAAATTCAAAAATCAACTTGAGCATATAGGTTAGGATACTACCCCAACTTTTGCATCTCGTTGCCTTTTTCTTATGCTATAGGATCGGTCCCATCAGGTTGTGACACAGAACCTTCATATCTGCTCTAGAAGTGTCGTGACTTGGTGGTAGAGCTTACCAGAACATGGATTCCCTAGGTAGGTCCTGGTTGCATTATGGTGTCCATGTCGTTTCTAAAAAACACTGTAGGCTCGGGAGTCCGTATAGTCTTTCCTAAATATGAGTTTGAGCCTCATTTTCATGGGTCTTTTTCACTCTTTGTCTTACCCTCAGGACTCCCACAAAATAACGGGTCTCCTTTTAAGCCCTTTTCAAACCCTCTAAAAATGAAAAGATTTCCGAGCGATCTTGTGTCCTTTCACGCTCGTTAAACTGAAATTTGAAGTCACGTATGTCCGGCAGTAGTTTACCCCTTTTTCGGTTCAAACGGCCAACTGTACGAACAAAGGTATACTCTATCGAATTCCCATTCTTTAGAAGAGTATCCTCAAGTATAATTTTATTCCTTTTTTGGGCTCGAGGGACTAAATTTACGAAAAATAAACCCCCACGGAGTCCATAGTTAAGCTCTTTTCAGACTCCCTAAAATTGAAAAGATCGTTGAGTGACCTCATTCTTTCACACTCGTTAAATTGGTCCAGAAGAATATTCCTGACGGAGTCCATAGTTAATCTTTTTTCAAACTCCTTAAAAGTGAGAAAATAGTCGAGTGATCTTGTCCTTGTCACACTCGTTAAAATGGTTTTGAATTGACGTCTAATCGGTGCTAGTTTATCGCTTTTTCGAACCGACTAGACTATTGTCGAAAAAGGTACCCCAACGGAGTCTCCTTTTATGCTTTTTTAGACTCTCTAAATATGAAAAACCACCGATCTTACCTTCTCTAGGCTCATTAAACTTACATCGAAGGACGTTACCATTGTGTGTTCTATCAATCACATTTGCATACCTTATCCACCAGCCTTGTGACAGTTTTCTTCTGTGTCTTAACACCTTTGGCCGCCGGAGGATTTTTCCCGAGTATCATTTTACCAGAACATCAGTCTTGTCCTTGTGCCTCGAGCTTGTATGTTTGTAGTACTCGTTCCTCCATTGTAATGTAATATTCCTTTATTCTTTTTCAAAAATTATCAAAAAGAACAAAAAAAACAAATATACCCCAAAAAGAGGATGGGAAAAGTATTTTCTTTATTGGCAGCATAATGAGTCGCCCTTGGATAAGCACATCTATCCGTTTGATCATCAAAATATGGGATGTAGTACAACCTTAGGAAGATTTTCTCGCTATATAGAGTTGTGTCCTCCACTGTTTGGTTACTCTTCCAAACATATGGAGAGTTTGTGTTGCCTCCTGCTTTGTAGACTTATGATTAACATATATGTTTCCTGAGTCTTATCACTTGTCATGCTATTATCCAAGGGAAGTTTGTCACTAAGCCTGAGTTGGCCCCTCTGCAATATGTCTCTTGTCCGCATACCCAGCCATCCTGAACGTCCAATCAAGTCCTTGTTCAAAATCACTAAAGCCTTCATTCCTATCATCAATATTATCAAGTCCATAACCGACGAGTTGTCGAAGACCTCTGGGTAGTGTAGTCGTACACTAATATTACACTCCTACCCAAGTTTTAGAAGATTTTGAAGTTGTTGCTCGAGCTCTGAAGTACATCCATCAGGCCAAATTAGCTTCTGGAAGATGGGTACTCTATATGTCTATCTTTCTGATTTCAAGATGTAGCTCCGCTGTGTATTATTCGCGGCTAATCTTTATAGTTATTTGACATGGATCTACAGTGTATTTGTTTGGTAGCCATGGTTCTATTTTATCCCGAGCATGGGTATGCCCGCCTCGGTGAGACATTTGTTATTTTTCATACGACACTTCCTGGTTCCTGATCCTTGGGCTCACTCATTCAGCACATCAGTAAAGATTGGTTAAATATTGGTAATGTATTTTGGCCATCAGATGCTCTTCTAACCTCACACATTAGGGGGCATCTATTATAACCCTAAATTGCACCACACATGCTTACCTGGCATCAGGCCAACTCATATCCCTTCATTGATAAAACATCTGTTGAACAACTCTTTGGAAATCCTCTTGTGTCAAGGCCCACGCGCCCTAACCCATTACTCCACGTGTGTGCACGCTGGCAGGCCCACTACAGCCCGCGTGTACCTAACAAAGCACAAAAAAAGGAAAGTTGTCGATAGAACAAAAATCTATGGGTTAGTTAATTGAAACTCCTGGCCATGCATGGCTGAGGGTTCGTCCAAAACCCTAGCTCCTTCTAGCCTATAAAAGAAGGGGTAGGGGTACCATTTGGAGGAGGAAAAAATATAGCGAAGAAACTATGCCCATTTGTGTAATCCATTGTCCCAAACCTTTAGCCTTTCCTCATGCCAAAGGATATTTAACGCAAATCAGTTGGAGGACAAACGAAGAGGATCCCAGGATCAGGATCAAGGAGCGGTGGTCGGTCTCGAATTTGATTGTAAGTTGATTCATTTTTCAAATAATAAAAGAATACTTTTCCCGTCCCAATGCATGAGTTATCTATGCTTTGGTTAATTTATGCTTAATTTCTAACCCTCAAGTAGAGAAGTAGCATGCATGCATAGTTGTTTGTTTTGATTGCAGGTCATCTTTGGAAGGAGCAGTGCAAGAAAGAAGTCAAAAGCACAACGGAGGATCGACATCGAACACCGGTAACAAGGTTAGTAGTTCCTTTCCATGCATGTATTGTGAAAGAAGGGTTTAATTTTTGGGTGGTAGGATAAAAAGTAATTTCTTTATGGTCAAAATCTGCATGCAAGTCTGACCCTAGTTTGCTAGTCCGTAGGGTATTTTTCCCAACAACACATTGTCTCGTGAGAAATTTTCCTTGCGAATAACATAACATTATAATCATTAGGAAACGTCATGAAAAGAAACCTCTTTTTTTTTTTTTGGTATCTATACAAAAATAATGAAAACAAATTGGTATGTACAATGAGGATTTAGAAACACATTATTGCATGAAGTGTTTAAGATGATGCCTATTTACAGGGGCATTGAAAATGTCTCCATCTAGGTTTTCTAATAACCAGGCATTTTTCCCTCAAAGGTCGAAATCCTGTATGGGCCAGACCAGATCGGATTGAATTTTCCATGTTTTCCAGCGTCTTCTTTCCTAGCTTCCCACTTTAGAACCAAGTCGCCAGGGAGGAATTCTCTATATTTAGCTTTCTGATCAAGCAAGACCTTCATTTTATCCTGATATATTTGTAACCTTTCATTTACTTCGACCCTGTTTTTTTGGACTTCAACCAGTTGGTTTATCCTTCTGGTAACGTCATTGTGTTCTTCATTTGAATCCTTCCAGAGTTTCATTACTGGCAGAGCAAGATTTATTGGTAAAATGACATTAGTGCCATATACCATCTGGAAAGGGGAAATCCCAATTGATCTTTTAGTGCTTATTATGTTGGCCCATAGAGCATATTTTAAATGGATATGCCACGCTTTCTTGTTTTCGGTCAGAACCTTTTTTATCACGGTAATCAGGATTTTGTTGGATGATTTAGCTAGACAATTATCTTGTGGATAGTAAGTTGTTGAGTGTCCTAGTACGATGTTATATTTTAGGCAAAATTTTATCATGGCCATTGACTTAAATGCTTGCACGTTATCAGTGACTATTTTTTGGGGACAACCAAACCTGGATAAAATATTATCTTCCAAAAAAATGATTACTACAGAATCAATTGAATTTCTTGTGGGGATAGCTTCCACCCATTTAGTGAAATAATCGATAGCAGTTAGGATCCATTTGTGCTACGCGTTGGAGTGTGGATGAATTTCTCCAATGAAATCAAGTCCCCATTGCTGAAACAAGGCTTCGGTTTTAACTGGAATAAGGGGCAAAGCCGGGACCTTTTGTTTTCTTGTGAACAACTGACAGGGGACACAATTTCGAACTTTAGTGTTCACTTCTGTGAACAATTTGTGCCAATAGTATCCGGCTCTTAAGATATTATAAGTATTTTCTTGCCACGTATGATGTCTTCCACACACCCTGACATGGAATTCATCTATAACCCCTTCTATTTCAGTTTCAACTAAACACCTCAGCAGGAAACCCAAGGGGTCTTTCCAATATAATTTAGCATCTATGATACAGTATTTTACAGCATGTAGCTTTAGCGTCCTAGATTTAGACAGGGTTAAATCACTAGGACATTGAAGCGTCGGTAGGTAATGGATGATGTCATGATACCAGGCCAAAGTAGAAAAATTGTCTTGAATTTCGGTTGTAGGTGCAATGACATCAAGCTCGTCTATTTCCAGAAATCCCTTGGTCTGTTGCAGTTGATTTATCCCAAGTGCTTTTAAGTTCAATTTGGCAAGAAATTTGGCCAAACCCTGACCTTTGATAATTTTAGTTGGTTTGACTTCTAGGTTGAACTCCTAGATCTTAGCTAACCACCTGCCTCTTCTTCCATCGTTGCCTAGTTGCACCAAGATATCTTTAACCGAGCCAGAGGGTACATAAGCAATGACCTTTGAGATCAACATGTAAGTTTTGAAAGATTTGAGAGCTTTCACCATTGCATAGGCCTGTTTCTCCAATATATCATATTTCAACTCGGCATCTCTGAGACTTTTGCTGAAAAACGCAATAGGCCACWCAAAAATTTCCTCGTTTTTTTGTAACAACATAGCTGGGATAGTATGTTCTGAAGCAAAAGATAAAATCAAAAACTCTTTTGTGTAATCTGGGCTCGCCAATTCTTGTGCTTCRCTTATTACTTTATTGATGCGCTGAAATGATTCTTTGGCTTCGCTTGTCCATTTCACTTCACTGTCCTTTTTGAGCATATATGTTATCAATTTCACAATTTTAGCAAAGTTAGGGATGAATCTCCTCAAGAAATTTATTTTTCCTAAAAAAGACTGAATTTCTTTTACATTTCTAGGAAAATTTATTGTATCTATTGCCTCAACCCTTTTGGGATCGATTTTGATTCCATCTTTAGACACGATATGGCCCAAGAGTTTACCTTCTTGCATTGTGAAATGAGATTTCTTGGGATTGAGTGACAAACCAAATTTTCGGCATTTCTCAAAGGTTTGTTTAAGGTGCATTAGATGTTCTACATCAGATTTGGAGAACACCGTTAGGTCATCAAGATAGATAACCACGAAATTATCTCTTTCACCCACGAAAGTGATATCCATGGTTCGCTGAAAATTTGCCCCTACATTCATTAAACTAAAAGGCATTTTATCATACATGAAAGTACCCCAAGGGGTAGTGAAAGCAGTTTTTTCGTTATCATCCTGATGCACTGTGATCTGATTGTAACCTGAAAAACCATCAATCATAGACATTTTGTTAGCCCCAACTACTTTTTCTAAAACGTGATCCATCTTAGGTAATGGGTAATTGTCTTTGAGTGATTACCGATTCGGGTTTCTGAAATCGACACACAATTTGATCTCACCATTTTTCTTTCTCACTGGGACTGAATTAGCTACCCACTCAGAATATATCAGTGGGACTATGATTTTAGCATCCAGGAGTTTTTTGACCTCTTTTTCTATCACCAGTAGTAAGATAGGGTTGATCTTCCTGAGTTTCTACCTAAAAGGTTTGACGCCTGGTTTTAATGGAATTTTATGTTTCATGATGGTTGTATCATAAGTTCTCAACTCGTCATAAGACCAAGCAAAAACATCTTTGTATTGTTTAATAAAATCAACATATTTACTCTTGATTTCAGGAGACAGGTACCTGGATACTTCAACTAATCTAGGACTCTCTTTGGTACCTATATTGAAATCTTTGACTTCCTCTGGCTAAGGCTGTAAGGTAGTCTTCAAAGGGATGTCATCATGATTAAAGAGTCTTTCTAAGGGAATCAAGCCCTTGGGTATTTGATTATTTTTTAAAACCAACATACCGTGATTTGCAATTTTATCTTGGAACTCCTGGGGGTCTTCCCCTTCCTGCATGATCCAAATAGGATCATTCTGGTTCTCTTGGTCAATATGCATTTCGGCGAACTCATCTACTATTTCTAAAAAAATTCGGAGTTGTTTGTCATCCTCAAAGACTTTCCAATGTTGTATGTTATTGGGTATTGAAGGCCTATGTCTCATTTGTATATGATATTTGAGTTTGAAAGCAGTGGGAGGTGTGAAAGTCGAAGTAGCTTTGGCTAAGGCATCCGCCTGTTGATTTTCAGCTCTCGGAATGAAGTGAATATTAACAAAAGAGAAAAAAAAAATGATTAGGTCCCAAACACAATTTCGATATGACCTTAATCTAGGATGTTTGGCCTGGTACTGGCGATTGATTTGTTTCACGATTAACTCTGCATCACCAAAAAATTCCAAGTTTTTTATTTTCATTCTTCTAGCGGCCTCTAACCCTAACACTAGAGCTTCGTACTCACATACGTTATTAGTGTGGTCAATGCTCCATTGTAGCCTATAAGAGAAAGGCATAACAAATTGGTTATCAGGTGCCAAAAAAATTACTCCAGCCCCAGCTCCAAGATAAGATGAGGCACCGTCAAAAAACATTTTCCAAATTCCAGTGCTATATACATCTTGTTCTATTTGTTCTTTTTCTTTTTTATTTCCTGTACAACTTTATTCTACACATGCATCAACATCATCATCTATGGATAATATACAATTACCTAAATCCTTATCAGCAATATATATAGGATAATTATTTGCGCTGAGAGGATCACTAACCGTAAACACCAACCTGGTTTCCCTGTACAATCGCATGAACTGGCCTCCAAAAAATGAATCGTTGCGTACGTCATATCAAGTTGAAGAGAACCCCCAAGTTTAGCACCCTAGGACCGAGACAAGAGCATGCCATATTTCGGAGGTATATCTGCGACAACCACATCCATTAAAACACTTTTGGTGGGTACCTGTGCAAGATTTATGATTAATTCTTTTATCATGCCTATACACTTGACTTTCCTCAAGTCAAATGAATATAAATCTCCATAAGGCCTGGTGATTTCTAGGCCAAGTCTGTCCATGATTGCTTTAGGCATCACATTGTGAGAGGCCCCGGAATATAACATGCAGTTATGTAGAAGATGGTCGAAAACTGTCAAAGTGATGTAGAAAGGGGAAACGGTGTCTCTAGCACCTTCGAAGTGTGGGCCGAAAATTATGTTAGGCTTATCATCTTCTAAGTTAATAACATCGACCTGACTTTCATTTTCCGAAAAACTAATCATTTTAGCAAATTTTTTTCAATATATCGGGGTTTTGTCTAGTTCAACAAGGGGAATAGGGATTTTGATCTTATTGATTTTTCTCTCTAGATTAAAACTTCCAATGGTTTTGTCAGTTTCCATGGTTTGAGTCTCCATCCCTTTCTTTTCAGCTTTCCTTGGTTGAGGGGCCTTTGTTTCGGTAACAGGGGTGTCTAGTTTATGTGTGCTTAAGGGTGGATTTTTCGATGTCTTTTTTCTAATAGACTATATGTTAGTGTTCTTAGTCCCTTCAATCTGTTTTTCAGTGATTTTTTAAACTACTTGGTCAGTTTCAACCCTTGGCAATATATTTTTAACTGGAGCGATTGTGGAAACCCTGTTTCTAAGTCTTAGGTTATACTTCTAGTGGAGCTCGGCCATTATACCATCTACTATTCCTTGATAGGTCAAATCTTCTAAAACACTATTGTTCTTGTTACTCTCAGTCCTATACTCTCTAGTCAAAGACTTTTCATAATCGTGTCTTGTTATATAAGGTTGTAAGTAGTCTTCGCCAAGATTGTTCATATCCTCTTATAACTCCTCAAAATCCTCCAAGTCTTGTCCTCCTATAAAGTTTTCACTTTTAAAAGGGGTTTGGATTTTTTGATCTTCGTACTTAATTTGTTTTTGGTGGTTTTGAGGATTAGGGTTCTTCCTTAATTCCTTTCTAGGGTAATGTTCATTTTTAGCTTGATCAAGTTGCATTATCAATATTTTGTTTGACAGTTCTTTGATGATTCTAGCCATATCGTCCATTTTGTCTTCTGAGGATCTCCCTGATCCAGAGGGTCCTCCGTGCTCCCTGTATCTCCTTATTTCTTTGTTTCCATTCTCAAATTTGGCTTTCAGTTTCCCTGATGCCATCATGTTATATTTGATTTCCAAGGCATCATCTTGCATCTTGGTGAGATCTACTTATCTTCTCTCCCTTAATAATAGGGAGAAGTCAGGGTCAAAAGCTCCAACAAAAGTCACTTTTGCTGCAGGTTGTGAGGGTTTGACCTCGGTTGGGATATTGTTGTACAATTTGTTGAATCGTTGGGTGAACTCAAGGACTAATTTGGAGTTTTTCTTTTGAAGAGCTCCAAATTCGGTTAGATAATAAAGATGGTATTTCTACTCACCCCACTATCTGATAAAAGCATTTTCAAGTTCATCATATGATGGTATAGATCCAGCTACTAGGCCTCGAAACCAGGTTCTTACTTTCCCTTCAAAGGTTTGAACCAAGAGTCTGGAGTAAACATCTTCATGTTCCAATCCAAGAATGTTAGCGAATTGATCGAAAAAAAATTGTGTTCAACTGCCATTAAATCGCCCTCTCCTATGAACTTGGGCAGGTTTTTCATGTAATTTTCTGGTAAATCATGGAGAGGGACTGATAGAACCAGAGGAGCATATCTTGTAGCAACCTTTGCAAATATTCGAAGAGGGGGTTCTTGGCCACCTGCTCCTCCTCCCAGACCACCTGCGACAACACATCTCGCCCCACCTACTCCAGTCGTGGCCATTATGGCTTTAGCGGTAAAATTTTGGGGGTTATAAGGAAGGGTTTCAAGAATTTGGTTATCGGCGGGGATGAAACTTGAGAAAAAGGAGATTGGGGAATTTGGATTGGTTCCTTCAGAATCACAGGGTGAAAATATAGGAGAATCAATAGAAGTTGAATCGAGATATATAGGATAATTGTTTGATTTTTGAGAGATGGGAAAACGAACTTCTAGAAGCGAGGGAGAATCAGTCACAATAAGAAGTGAGACAAATCTTTGTTTTCTATTAGTGTGGGAAACAACTGAGAAAGCTTCTATCTTAAAAATGGGCAGAACCAAATTTGATTCGAGGGATGTAGCTTTATCAGCGGAGTATTTCTCGTAAAGGGGTGGAATACTTGATTCACCATGTTCATATTTAGAGTCAGACTGTGTGAATTTATGTTGATAATTTTTATTTGTCGATGAGACAGTCTGCCGGAAGTGTCTTCTTGATTTTAGAATTTTTTCCGAGTCAGAAAAAGGCGAAATCTGCTCGTCGTCTGGATTCTTCCTTGTGTTCTTATGGTTAGGAGCCAGTTTAAAAAATATGGAGTCGCCAAGTGAAATATAAAGGTTTCCAAAATTTGTTCACTATCAAAGAAGGAAAGTGTCAATGTTGTTCTTCCCTGGGAAAAGCTTCGTTTCTCCGTTCCCCGGTAATGGCGCCAAAAAGATGGTGTTCCTGAGTTTATAATTTAAGGCTCTAAAGTATATTGTCAAGACATATGAAAAGATAGAGGAAGTTGAGGATAGAAAAAATCAGTGATTAAAGGTGAGGGCTATAATTGGTTACTCAACTGTCTCTGTCGAAATTCCCAGTTTTCTTGAATGTTGATATCTCTCTCAATTACTGTCCATGAACATTCTAACTCAACCCGGTTATTTGATGTTCGTAAGATAGTGTTAAATAGATTTAGAGAGATACTAGTTTGATCCGAAAGATTGGGTTCAATGTTAGGTTGCCTTGAAACTGGTATTGTCATGAAGGATAAAAGGTAAGGAAGATATAATTCAGTGTTTTCATTTTTGGCTTTGTTATCTCTATTTTACAATGTAAAGAGAAAGATTTTAAAACACAAATTAATAGGATGACTAAATTAAAGGTCGTTTCTTGTATTTGAGTTAAATTTAAAGGAAAGGGAACATGCATGACAAGAGGGAAAACATAAAGCTATTAACAAGGTGAGGCATCAATTTAAGAGGAATCTCACGTTGTAACAGAACACTATGAAACAAGACAATATTAATGAAGCATATGATATTGAAATCTAAACATTTACAGGTCTTGTATCTGTTGATAACTCATAAAGAGGAAAAATTGTAGATGATTTAAATGACAAGAATAATAATTTCCATAGTAGAGGTTGCACTAAATTGTAGTCGAGCATTCATCAATTAGATATATGAAAGAAATATGAAAAGACAGGGGAACACATAACTCAGACGTGACAAAATATGGAATCTTCAATCTGCATTTCTACTAATTTAGATCTTCTTCAAAAATACTTTCGTCAAAAAAAATATCCTTTTAGAGAAAGAAAAAATCCCTTTCTCGGTCTGCTCCCCCCTATCTATACAAAATCATTACTACTTGATGGTTAACAATTTCCTACTTTTTAGGGGAAAATATAGTTACAAAACTGCAACCTTAACCGTTTCATGATTAACTTTTTGTTGGTATATCATTTCAAAAGTATAATCTTTCGAACGATACTTCACTGTTTAGTTGAAGTCTCTCCCTCTTTTGAAGCTATACATTCAATACACTTCTCCAAAAAATGAACAAAATTTTTGGGTGGTGTCGAAATATCTTTAGTTTCAAACAGATAAAACTTTATTTGTATCTTTGGAAGTTGGTCTTCAAAACCTTTATCGGCAAACCTGATCACTTGCAATTTTAAATTGGGTTGTACCAGCCATCTATCTATTAGGTTGGCGTTGATTTCCTTCAACTGTGAAATATCCACCTGAATCTCCTGCAAACCTTCTTTGCAATTCAATTATTGTTTCACAATGTTTATCTACCTCGGTGGCTCAGAGCAATCACTTCTTTCGATACCTAATGCTTGCTTATCCAAAGAATCAAATTTCCCTCACAATCATCTTTGATTTCTTTGACTATCTTCTTGTTTTCGACTATGTTCTTTTCCCATGCCTTGAGCATGATGTCTCCTCTTATCTGTTCTACGACAAAAATCTTTAGATCTTTCGACATCTCCATGTTTCCCAAACATGAAACTGCTTTCTGGAAAGTATTCCTTGCAGCTTTAGCCTCCTTTTCCAATGAAATAATATTATCAAGGGATGTGCTTACCTCTTGAAAGTAACTCTGGATGATCTCTATTTTGGAGATCAATTCATGTTGTTCGGCTTCTATCTTTGTATGTTCTTCCAGTGAGAGGGTCTAGAAATCCTTTAAGTGTACAACTTGACCTTTTTTCAAATTTAACTTAGCTTGTAGCTGCTTTACAAGCTCCTTTTGTTGAGTAACTTGCACCTGACTTGCTTGTATCCTCTGGTTCATTTCATCCAGGCTTGATTTGAGTGATTGAATTTCCTGTCTTTCAACAGCTTTGGCCTGCTCCAAGCTTTTATTCACCTCTTCTCTAATTTTTTTCTCAGCATTCTTTAACTGGTCTTGCAATTTAGCTATTGTGTGGTTACTCTTCTTTATCATTGATCTCATGTTCTCCACAGTAAAAAGGTTTTTTGTTGCCATGGCTCCCATGGAGCCTGCTACCTCTGTAGAGAAACCCTCATCTTCCAAATTCTGGCCATCTACCAAGGCTCTATGCTTATTCACCATACCCCCCTCTATCATATACATCTCTTGTTTTAGGACAGCCTTCCTCTTTTTGCTGAAAAAATAATCAAAAGGAGGGATATCATCTTTGGAGATAGGGGTGAGGTCACTAACATATATGGCTCCCATCTTTGGGAACCCAAAGGTAGACTGTAAAGGGGTCAAGGAAGCTATGGGGCTTCTTATCTCTATAGATCTTGTCTCTCCCATGACCTTAGGTATATTGACATCAACAACAGGTGATGAAGGAGGAGTGGACTTACTGGACTTGGGAGGTGTCCTGGGCCTCCTCTCTGCTTTTGTCTCTGGATTTTTTGTCTGTAAGGCCTCTTCATTTTGTGAAGACCCTTCAGTCTCCTGAGGAAATTCTTCAGGATTGAATTTATCTCGTGCCTCTTGTCCGAAACCTGGAGGAGTATCTTCTTGTTCCTGAGGAAGGGTAATTTCTTCTCCCTGCAACACTTTGGGTAGACCGCTTTTTCTGTGCTTCTGGAAGGTCTGAAAAATAGCTTGCAAGTTGGACGGCGGTATCTGTACCCTCTCTAAAAATTCCTCATAGGTCCTAGTCCCTTTGAACATGTCATCACTAGGGGACTTCTCATGTTCATAAGCCTTCATATTACAGTGGGTCATATGTTTTCCCACTAATGAGTAGGGGTCATGCTTCCTGTGTTCGAGGTCCACCAATTTGACCTCCTCCAGCACTGTCGCTTCAACTTTGGAATGACCCAAGTTGAGAAGTGAAAATTTTCCAATCTGAACGGGAAAGACCGGCCAAGACTTCTTTTGAGCCGTCTTTAGTTCTATCCCAATTCCACTTGTTACTATTTGATGAGCTACCTCCCTACACACCAGTCTGTCAGGGAGGAATTTTGGGAGTGCATGTGGAGGGATTGAACATATGAAAACTATGATGTAAGAGAAATTCTCCTCTATAAACCAGTCAGCAAATGCCTTGAGGGTTCCTATGACCAACTCTTAAATGTTGGGAGGTGTACAGTCGTATAGCATCTGATGTAGTGGTATTGCCACGAAATGACAGATTTCATAGAATGAGTCCTTGGCATTTTCTTCCCAAAGTTTAGAATGATATTCATGAATGGGTTCTGGGTAAGTCAGATTCCAACTCCAATTCATCAAAGGGAAAGGAGTTGAGAAGCATATAGCATCCATGATGTATGCAGACATATAAAATTTTATTGGTCGGCCATTGGATCTTGCAATCTAATATTCCATGACCTCCTTTGCTATGTTATCGGATAAAATCTTATCCCAATTAAAGTTGTAACCTTCTTCTGCCTTGTGCAAAAGGGGTACCCATTCTGTAGGGAAATGGGTAGGACTTTTCTTTCCGAAAAGTATACATAACATCATCGCCACATAGACCATATACTCGTTTAAATAAGTTGTGGCATAAACACCATGGGTGTCAGCCATGAATTTTTCTTCGTTTCTCCACCAGTCTTTAATTATGCTAGGATACGTTTGGTCTGACTTAAGACATTCTTTCCTTTGAAAATCACTCATGAAATCTTTGTTATAAATATACTTGGGACTGGGGGATAATTTATACATTACTTGTACATGTTCTGGTCTAAAAGAGCCAATGACAACCCCTTGGTTGTCCAGAATGCTTCTGGTTTGTACGTCAGTTCATTCTAAGGCCCAACTAATCATGTCATTATATGTCATAAGTCGCGGCTATGTAGCTATTTTGTGGAGCTCAGACTCCGCTATATCTCGAACTTTGTTGTCAGCGTCATGAGGGAAATTTTTTATTTCATAATCCAGAGTCTCGAAAATCTACCTCTAGGATTTTATGGAATCGATGGCATGCAGTACTGTATCAGATATAACATCTCCATATGGACTCGAGATTTATGCAACTTCCTCTCTTTTCTTAGGCGCCTTCTTAGGTGCCATGATACCTGCACTGGACTAGAAACCTGTTTACAAAGAAAATATGTATAAAACCAAATAAATGTGACTTGATGCAGATGTAAAGGATAACAATGAAGTTCAAAATACAAGACCTTATTAACCTTTAATTTTGTGTTATAACGAGTGTACAGGCACAGATGGTGAAAAGTTAATTCTTTTTAATGGAAAGATATGCCTGGAGATATGTTTTCGCGTCAAAAAAAAATCTTCACTTATTCATTATTAATACTGCCATATATAGGCGATTTTGAAACTGGAGTTTCAAAAATCACTGCCTTCCTCAATTCCCGAAATGAGAAAGGCAGCTTGGTTACCACTAATCCTGTTTTGGAAGCAAATTAACCTTAATCTTAAACCTTGTTTAGAGAAAATGTGATTTCGCGTTTCAGACTTTGGGGATCCTGTTTTCAGGGGATAATTCATAAGAAAACCATGGATCATGAAATTGTGATGGGATTAGTGAGGCGCTAATCATGTATTAAAGATTTAATTAATCAAGGTTAATGATTAATTATCCTTTTAACTTTTTGGAAAAACGAGGATCGGGAGTTTGACAGTTGAGAGTTCAAAGCGCTTTAGTAGAAAGAAAAACTTGAATCGTGAAAGATTAAGGGAATGATGATTGGTTTTAGGAGCTTAGTTAATTATGGATTAAAGGGTTCTTTGTGGAAAGCGACGAAAAATGTAACCTTTATTTCTTCCCCCCTTTTTAATTTTTTAATATGTTAAACAATTTCGGGATTTCGGCACCGAGAACTTAGGATGGATGAAGATCATACCTTGAGAAAAACCGAATCTTGAAACCTGAAAAGGAACAGAAAGATATGATTCCCCTTTGGACTAAGGGCGGCTCCACGACTTAGGAAAATATGAAGCTTTAGTTCCCAAGGGTAGAAAAATTTAAACTTCGTGTCAACAGAGCACAAAGTCATGGTTCCAGGGGGAGCGATGATCACAGGGGGAGCATGAGTGATATGAATTAAGTATTTCATCATAGTGTTTCCATCAAATCCAAAGGGGGATATTGTTGATCATTTGGGTTGGTTGTCATTGATGTCAACCCTTGAAGAAAGTCTGGTAGCGAATTTTGGTAGCATAGAGGTTTGGGTAATGGACCCAAGTTTTCTTGATGTATAATGTTATGAGTTTTAATATATTTGAAGGTAATACTATTCTAGATGGATAATGCATGTCATGCCATTTTTGGTAGTATGTGGAACATCACATAACTCCTCACAGTTAGAGAGTTATGTCCATGTGAAGTTGTAGAACCCTCATGAGTCATCCAGAAGCCCCAAAAGGTCAAAGTAGTCAAAGTGGTCGCAAAGAAGAAATTATTTAAATAATAAAGTGAAGTGATGAGTCTACTATAAGTCAAGTGGATACAAAATAAATTATTTAAATAATAAAGTTAACGAAGAAATTACTAAGTGGACAAGTGGTTAGAAGTGGGTTAGCCCTAAAATAAGGAAAGTGGTTTAAGATGGTTAGAAGGTAACCCCTTGAGGAAGCTACATAAAAGTATAAATAAGAGGCAAGGGTCTCTCATTGTAATTAAACTTGAGAATATTGAATATCTATAAGTTACTGAGGTAACCAAAGGATATATAAGGTGAATTTTAGAGGGAAGGTGAAGTAAAGAAGGCCGAAATTCAAGGAAGGATAAATTCTTTTGATGATGCTTTCTAAGGTATGTTATTTACAGGTCATCTCACCATTTTCACAATAACATTTTTTCTAGAATGATTCAGACTTAAAAATATGGAGGCCGTTGAGGAAACATATTCAAGTAGTTTTGATAAAAACTTCATCTTGTGAGTCTTTGTATTTTCGTATTTACACTCCGTGGAAAATAGGGTTTTTGGCTAGTCCTGAAACTAGTCTAAAACATGTGTTTCAGGTAAAAATGTCATAACTTATTCATAAAAGATCAAAATTAAGTAAGACTAAATGTATTGGTTAGAGTAAACTCTTTAGTATTATTTGTACCATTTTCAGATCCATATAACAAATATTCCATGCGAGACACTCTCTACAATTTCTCTCTCTAGAATAAACCAAAATTCAACAACGTATGCCATTTTTTCTATAACTCCTTTTCTGAGAGGTTCCAAGTAGTGAAACCTGGAGGAATTGCATAAAAGACACTCGAGAATATTGTGTACTATTTTCACTTCTTTATTCATTAGAGGTACATATTTATGATTATTTCAAGTTAGGGTTGTTGACTAATCCAAAATTAGTCATGTGAGACTAAAGTAAAGTTTGATGAAAATTATAGTCTCGTGTTGTTAAAGTTAAGGAAGGTTTGCAGGTATGTGATCATATACACCAAGTCTATTACAGAGTTAAAAATCAAATTTGGATGATGAAATTGATGAGGGGTTTTGGTTGAGGTACATGTTGGGTACATGGTTGAGACAAGTAGTTGCTGAGTCGGCACATACATGAGGTGAATAGTTGATGATGTTGGTACATCCTGATGAGTCATAGTTTATGTATATTTGATGCATGATTGGTACATATTTGGTGCAGGGTTGATGCACTCATTGATGGTACAGATTGATGCATGGTTGATGTATGGTTCAAGTTACTGGTATAGGTTGTTTAGTGTAGGTTGATTGGTACATGTTTATAGCAGTATATCTCACATTGATAGTGTGATAGTGGTTCCATCATTCTACTTATATTTCAGGGGGGTTGGATGCGGAAAGGACAAGTGGTTGTAGCCACCTTTCGGTTGTAGCTATAGAACATAGGGGGTTGTATCCTCCTTCTGGTTGTTTCCAAAGAATTGGGGAGTTGGAGCTTCCCTCAGGTTGTATCCTGATAAACTAGGGGGTTAAAGCCTCCTTCCAGTTGCAACTGGAAAACAAAGGAAGTTGGTGCTTCCAATGAATGTAATTCTTAAAGACATAAGAAAAAAAATTATGTGGTTTTCTCCCGCTTTGGGTTTCCACATAAAAACACTTGTGTACTGTGTATGTGTATTATTTCTCATTTTTTCATTGTTTATTTACTCTGAAACTATTGGATGATAATGCTACATTGATATAACACTTGAATTTTATGGTTAAAAAGGATTAAATTTCTCTATTATTGATTCACTCCCCCTCTTAGTAATCCAAAATGATCTACTTCCATTTTTATGAATCTGATTTAGAGTCGGAACCTGCCTCTGACTCTGAGGCTTTCAGGTCGGCCACCAATGACTGCTTTGAGCAAAAATCATCGGTGTTATTTCAAGGGATTTTATGGAATTCACACAACTTCCCAGAGTCTTTGTTCATCTTATCATTTCCCTTCTTTGTTTGTGGCTAGGAATGGTTTTCCTAAGGGGGTTCATCCTTCCTTTTTCCTTTGTTCTATGGGTTGGTTCCACCTTTTCCCTGCTTCTGCTATGAGGAATTTGCAGATCCAAACTCTCACTTCTTCTGTTTAAATTTATACTCAATTTTGACAGCATATCGATATGTTGCTTCCAATGATGAGATATTTAAGAACTCTATTTTTTTTCGATGTATCTATGAAAAACTTCGTGGTACTTGAGCATCGGATTTCATTTGAAGTCGTTTACCCATGTTGGTGTGCAAGGTATGGAATATATTTGTGAAATATGTTATTGTCTGGTCCCTTTCTTGTCGTAGTGTGGTCCATCTTGTATATTGGTTATTGTAGCTTCCAACATGGTAGTATTGTTCCTTAATAACATCCCTCAAAGAATCCCAAGTGGGGGTGACCATAAATATTGTAGATTCCTCAGTGGCCCTTTTCTCACAGTAAGTTTCCCACCAATCCTTGACATGGGAGACAACCTTAAGGAGTGCAAAGGTAATATTTTCTCTATAGGAAAAGTTATGGACCGAAAAATACACTTCTAGCAGATTCAACCATTTATATACAACATCTATATCTATCTATCCTTCAAATAAGGGAATATTAAAATTGACTTGTACCTTGAAGGGGGCAGCATGGCCACTTTATGAATATGTGTCACCTGTTGGTAGTCGTCGAAGGATCTCTGCAAATTTATCCATCATCTCGTTTCTTTGTCGCATGAGGGATTCCTTCTCGAGCAACATTTTAAAAGGAAATACCTCCATTTTATTCCACCATGGGAGGTCATCATGATTGGTGGGGATAGTCTTACAAGGCCTCAACCACTTCGAGTCCCAACTCCTTGTACCATAACCTCGTTGGGGACATGCATAAAAAAAGAAATAAAGAGAATACCACTTTGATACCTCTGATCCAAATTTATAGATGGAATGAAATGAAATACATATGTATAGAAAGGAAATACACAGAGATACAGTAAAAATTGGATTCTACTAATAAAGAGAATATGTTGAAACTGTAAAAATGCATACTAAAACAAACTTGCTTGAATGGTGGCAGCTTATCTATGAGAAGATATGTGGTGGCTATGCTCATTCGCAATAAAATGGTTACAATGAGGCTCCAAAGGCATTTTTAATATAAATCATAAATGAGAAAACTCTAAAAATCCAAAAACCTAACCCTAGGAGTTTAAGTGCCAAAAGTCATGTGGGCCCCGATGGGTAAGTTGGTACATCAACTTCCCGGAGTCGTAAATTTTGCATACAATCTCCATTTTAGGTGCATGATAGCTCGTTGGAAAGGATTATCTGAGTACTACATATTTTTCCATCACACTCTAGCTAAAACCTACATTGGGACTATGCCACACCCAAAAACCGATGTTTAAGGCCTTAAAACAACCCTGGAAGTTTAGGACCCGAAAAACTAGGAAAAAACTACCAAAATGAAATTTTTTCTTTGAGCCAGTGGAATAGGTGGGTGGCCACCAATATCCACCTAGATAATTGATCTTATGTTTTCAATCAGGAGTTGATTTACCAAAAAAAATGAATAAATCTAACTAGGAATGATTGCTCGGAAATGTTGGGTGAAGATCTGATGTTATTATTCCTCCATCAAATCTGTAATTGATGCTTAACTAATGAAGATAAGGATTTTTGGAGAGATTGAAACTTAAGACATAAAAAAAAACCTCCTTTTGGAATCTATGGAGAACTTATTTACCAATCTTCCAATATAATCATGTACACACAATTTTTTTCAAACTTTTTTAAATTCAAAACCCTCTACCAAGAAACCAAATTTTACAACTGGATCTATAAGTGAGGAGTCCATTAATGCCCAAAAAGTGAAACATGGAATCCCTGCATGTAAATGGGTTGCAATGCATTATATATATATATATATATATATATATATATATATATGGAACCTGTTATGGAATGATGATAAAAGATGTTTTTATTGATTGCACTCATGACTACCTTGCAAAATTGATTCTACAATTTGGGAATAAACCCAGAACTTCGAAATCACTTTCTAGATTAATGATGGGTGTGTTGGAAATTTAATTTGAAAAAGAAATGAAAAGGGAAAATGTGTGTTTTAATAAGTATCTTGGTTTATTCTTGCTACACATATATTTTGACTTGTTGATTCAAACTCCAAGCATGAGCCATGTATAGTTATGGCATATTGCATGTATGGTATACTTGTTATTAGCATGGACAATTGATAAGTGTTATAAGGTGGCAACCCTTCCTTAGCGAAGAATGTGGGACATGATATGTTTTGGTGCTAAGTGTCGAGTATACATATAAAAATTATGAGCTTAATGTATGAATGCAAATTCGATTTTTTTGATTTGAAAATTTATGTGGAAAACATAATGGACTATGCGTTGGATGTATTGGGTGTTCTCGTACTTGACTCTAGTTTATGGAAATTAATGTGAGAAACGAAGTGAAATTACTGTACGTCACTCTAACCCTACCTCAAGGTCACCACCCTCACTTGGTTCGCATTTTTGTTGGTTTATTTGGCTGGTCTTGCCTCCATTTTGCTCAGCCTTGGAAAGAATAGTGGTGCTTGTTGGTTTTCAGGCATTCTCCATACATGTATGTTGTCTCTTACCTCTATATTCATGAACTTTAGCTCCGCTTCAAATAAAATCATGATGTTGTCTCTTAGATTTTCTTACAGACTGTGTTTTCTTTTCAAAATTTATAATGGATGTATGTGGTTATCACGGCTGTGCAAATTGCATTTATATGGAGTTTCCTCTCTGTTGGGATTTAAATTTTGTAAGATGATAATAGTGTTCAAAATTCCTTTCTGTTTGGATTATGTGATTGCGTTGCGCCCATAATGAGTGTTTCTTCTATTTCTATGATTGTCAGCAAATAATTATGGAAAATATTTTCTTGGTTTCATTCATCTCTAGTCATTAAAATTCAAGGGTTTTTTTTCTGAGAAATAAAATAACATTTTTTTTTTCTGCGTAACATCATACCCTTTACTCATTATTTGGAACATTTTCATATCCTTCAAAGTATATTTGAATATTTATGAATAGATAGGTGTATTTGCCTTGCGTCCACCATATGAGGTATGTGGAAAATATGTTGTGGAAATCAATGGTTAAATGGTTTTTTGTAAATATGAATGTTTCACCTTTTCACGCCCAAACCTCGGTTATTTTATTTGGTGTATGGAAATTTGTAATATTCGAACTTTGGTCTTGATATGGGTTATAGTGATTAACCCGACAGTGAGGAAGACGAGTTATATGCATGAATTCTTGGCTCATTTGTTGAGTATCCATGGGGGTTTGGTCGATTTTGAAGATTATATGATGTTAAAATAAATGATGAGCACCAACTCATATGAGGTTTGAAACCCATTCTATTTACGCAGTAAGCATTGAAGGTTGTGATACAAGCGTTGTATAGTGAAAAATCGATGGCTTTATGTTGTGTTCTCAGCCTCTCATGCATGCTAGGTGTAGTCTATTTTTAATTGTTTTGTGACTCTATTAACAGTATCATATAAAATCTCTGATAATAAAAGAAAAGGAAGGAGAAATTGAAGTTGTAAAGTTTGACAGTCCTGAATGTTTCCTGGGGTTTTATATTGGGTACTATAAAAATTGTTGTGTCTTGGATTTGAATTATTAACAGAGAAAATCTTTGGCAGTTGATAGTGATGTCGATTTTCAATAGATATTATTGCATATAACAGAACAATACTCATCTTTTTCCCTTTCATTATCTCACTTTTCACTCATTATATGCCTCTCTCCTTCCCAAGTACATTTTAAACATTCCTTGATCTATTATTATGAATTTCATTTTTGAAAAGAGAAAGGATTAATAACAAAAGGAAAGGTTAGTTGATGATTGGTGTTGAAAGTTTGGATATGGATACATTTTTGTCTTTATTTTTGTCTTGAGGATACATGTGGGATATATAGCCCAGACATACAAAGGACATTGTGCCAAAGAAACATGCACCACCCAATTTCAATACATCATACAAACCACCAATTTCCAATTTCCGCCAACTCAGCGCTCATTTCTGGAGACCGTTTGAATTTGCAATTGGGACAAAAAATTGGAGATCCTTTTGGATGAAATATGGAGAGTTCATAAAAATATCTAAGGGAAAATTGATAGACTACATTGATTTCGGATCCAAAGTGGTTAAAAACAAACCACTCTTCTCTCGAACTAAAATTCTCAATACTTTTGATCGTTGCGGTGTTCTACACTATCACAAGTATGATGGAAATGAAATTTAAGACTTGTGCCTTTTTCAATCATTCGACTTTGTTGAGGAAAAGGTATGAAGAAAATTACTCAAGCATTTTCATATCTTGTTGATCTAATACAAGATAGTTGGGAATGTTACCTGAGGTTTATAGACTTAAAATAAAAGAAACAATCGCTTAATCCACGGGTATTAAGTACAAGGGACCAAGGATGGTTTTTTATGTGTTATATGTAATTGTGCAAAGAAATAAACTAAGCATAAATTATGTGAGTATGTACATGGAGATAAAAGAAAAATATGAATCAAATCATCAAAATACATATGTGAGACTGAAATCAGAAGTCTGATTTTTGTATTGATTTCATTCTGAGATACAAAACTAAATTCTCTTTACAAACCCCTGCGAGGGAAGGGACCAAAGTAATATTTAGAAGCCTCCGATGGGCACCATACAAAAAGACTCTGACAACAAAATAAAAATTAAGCTAAAGATCTGGATTAGCTTGCCATAAAATGTTGTCACTTGACTCTACAAAATACTCTTTATCAGTCATGAAATTTAATTCATAAACAGACAAGAACACACAGAGTGTCAAAGATAAATCATACACCTTTAAAGACAAGCTTCTGAAATATATGATTCATTTTTTAATCTTGCTTCATTAAATAAGATTATGTTGTCATCAAGATGGTTAAGCCTTCTAGTAAACTCAAAATGAATGAAAAATGAAATTATCTCACAAGTATAGAGCAAACTGTATATCAAAAGTTCTCCCTTTATTGTCTCTTGCATGTTCTTCATTTGATTGAGATTTTATTCCTTCTCAATAAGTTATGGTAGTTCAACTACCTTTCTTTAGTTAAGCTTAATTAGCTTAACTAATTAGTTGATACAAATAAATAATAATGTATATAGGTAAGGGTCTAATTAAATAATAAATAAATAGGTGGGACCCATTCTCACTCCCATTTTCAACTTCTTTTAATAATCACCAAAACATGAAGTATATAACCCCAAAAATTTGATTAAAAAATCCACCTTGTAACTCTCATTCTCATATTAATGATTAAATATTTTAATATCAACAAAATATAACAGGACTATATCCAAAAATGGAATTATATCCATGTTGTCCAAAACATTGTCTAAATATGTATTTGTTGTCCAAAACATTGTCAAAATAAAAAGATTGTCCTCAATAGAAAATAACATTAATCAACATTAAAAACCATATTTTCTATGAGAGGCATGTTGACTCTTTTCAATGTTTCCCTCTTTAGATCCCTTTTCTGATTTATCTTTTGTGATAACCTTCAATTGATGGGAATATTGTGGGTGAATTGCACTGATAACGTGTGAACAATCATATTTAAGATGGAGACAGGAGGACACAAATCTGGAGGAATATTTAGATGACTTGGAGGGAGTGGTCACTCCTTTTCCTTTATCTGGCTCTGGATTGGGAACATCATTTTTTATCTTTTTACTTGCATGAGAAGACTGTACGGTTGAGACAACATGATCAACTTGGGCATTTGGATTTTTTTGTGGTGGAGGAGGGGGTAATGGAAAAAATACAATAGGCCAACCATGGTGATGAGCAGCAGGATGGTGGACAATCTCTTTACAACCATCATTGGCAGGTGGTTTTGTCTACATAGAAATGTGAGGGGGAACACAGATACTAGAAAAGTTTTGATGTGACTAGAAGGGAGGCCTCTCAAGTCGGGGCTAGAGAATCCCATGGCCGACTAGGTTGAAGAACCCAACTTGAAAGAGTTGATTTATGTCTTGTGGATAAACATCAAAATGTATCGAAAAACGTGGCCTTATATGGTCTCTTTACCAAATTCTTATGCCTCTATTAGCACCTCTATTAACACCTCTGCCATTGCTTCCCTTGCTAAAGAAACTCATGCTGAAGAAATATTCCAAACATGTCATGAAAAAGTATTAACAATCCATGCATCAATATTGTACCTAAATAAAATCAAAAGGTTGGCTCTATCATTCACCACAGAAGCATATGCAATCCATCCATTAGTACCTTAAAACTCAACAATCAATTTTCTATTTGAACAGTGAGTGGTAGGGATATTGGGAAGATGAGGGGATTATAATGAGAGAAAAAGCGACCAATGAATATTGTTCAAACAAATTCAGAAGTAGAAAAAAATGTGTCCATATCCAAAATTTCAACACCAATCATCAGCTAGCCTTTTCTTTTGTTATTAATCATTTCTCTTTTAAAAAATGAAATTCATAATAATAGAACAAGGAATGTTTAAAATGTACTTGGGAAGAAGAGAGGCATATAATGAGTGAAAAGTGAGATAATGAAAGGGAAAAAGATGAGTATTGTTCTGTTATACTCAATAGTATCTTTTGAAAATCGACATCACTATCAATTGCCAAAGCTTTTCTCCGTTAATAATTCAAATCCAAGACACAACAATTTTTATAGTACCCAATATAAAACCCCAGGAAACATTCAGGACTATCAAACTTTACAACTTCAATTTCCCCTTCCTTTTCTTTTATTATCAGATCTTTTATATGATACTGTTAACAGAGTCACAAAACAATTAAAAATAGACTACACCTAGCGTGCATGGGAGGCTGAGAACACAACATAAAGCCATCGAATTTTCACTATACAACGCTTGTATCACAACCTTCAATGCTCGTTGTGTAAATAGACTAGGTTTGAAACCTCATATGAATTGGTGCTCATCGTTTATTTTAACATCATATAATATTCAAAATCGACCAAACCCCCATGGATAATCAACAAATGAGCCAAGACTTCATGCATATAACTTGTCTTCCTCTTAAGTATTTTCCCTACCCTTCCCCATCTATTTGTCTCAGCAGCGCTTCGAGTGAGACTTCTTCTCTTCGGAGGAGATGAAAATGCCAGCACTCTAGAATAGATGGTACCTTTTGTTGGTAACTTGAGAAGGACCTAGGTCTGATTAAACTTGCGCCAACAGCATTCACTGGCACTAGGCCTTTTAGTTACCCTCATTCATTTGCTACGGTGTTGCTCCGCTGCCAGCGAGTGTTCATAGCCCCGGTGGAGTCACCTTGACGTCACAGACCTTGCTCCATTGCCAGCAAGCGTCCATATCCCCAACAGATATATCTTCATACCCTCTCCTAATGTGCGCTCATTTTATATATTTTACCTTTATTTCGACAGAATGCTCTAAGCGAGCGGGAGAGGAGGACGCCTGTTATTTGCAAAATATGAGGTGGTTAAGGTGAAACTCACTAGATCTATCTCTGAGGTGCATGTAGTCCTTTCTGGATTACCATATTTCCCTTAAGGTATTACTACACCACTAAGCAGATACTTCCGCATTTCTCCAAATTTGTTCATTTGTGCAGTTTAGATAGAGAATCCCTTGAAACAACCGCAGGTTCCTCAGCGTTTCTTGTGTTTGTATGTGAGCGACAAGTTAGGAATATATTTCTCTATGTCGCATGATTTGAGGTCAACCATTGTCTTGCTAAACACAATCTTTCAAAAACTCAAAAGCACGATCGCAAAAGATAAAAAAAAATTATAAATGCAAAAAAGATAAATCGACGCATCAAAAATGAACACAAAAAAGTTTTTTTTTTTTTTTTTAATGAAAATATTGTTTCAGGGCTTGTCCATTCACTAGGACAGCGTCAGATTATCCCCATAGATTCTGTATTCAATATGTGCCTAACCCTATCTTCTTGGCCACCTGGAAAGGTCTGAGCCATAGATTCTAAAACTTAGAATGTTTCACTCATTTGCTCTGTCTCACTTCAGGACTAGGTCTCCTACTTCAAAATTCTTATCTTTAGCCTTATGTTTATCAAACCACCTTTTAACTATCTGTTGGTGGGCAACAAACTTTGATTTATCTTTCTCCCTTTCTTATTCTAACATGAGCAGGGTGTCAATTCTTTGTTTTAATATTGATGAAGGTTTCCCTTTGGACTCTTGAGCAAGTTGAAGAGATAGAAGATATAATCCGTTCAAGAGAATGGATTCATGCCTGCATACTAGAAAGTATGGGGAATTCCCTATACCTTCCTTGGGTGTAACTCTATCCGCCCATAGGGAATTATGAAGTAGGTTATTCCAATTTCTCTGGTTTTCTTCAACTGTTTTCTTTAATATTCTTACCAAGTTCTTATTAGTTGATTATGCCACTCTGTTTCCCTGTGGATAATAGTTTGTGGAGTATCTAATTATGATTCCTTTGTCTAGAGAAAACTTTGTTAATAGGGTGGAATAAAAGTAAGTTTTGTTATCAAAAACAAGGACAGAAGGGACACTGAACCTTGTGATTAGTTGTTGTTCTATGAATTGGATTACCACTTTCTCATTCACATGAGTCAATGGGATGGCCTATTCCCATTTCATGAAATAATCAGTGGCAGTAAGTATGTACTTATGTTGTTTTGAAGAAATTGGTGTAATTTCTCCTATGATATCTAACCCTCATTACTCAAAAGGCCTAGAAACAGTCATCGGTTGAAGTGGGACAGCTGCTCTCTTCTCCCTCCTAGCGCTTATTTGACAAGTTTTACAGTTTCTAGCGTATGTGTGAGTTTCTTTGAATAAAGTGGGCCAATAATAGTCAACTCTCAGTATCTTATGAGCAGTGGTGTTTCTTGCAAAATGTCCACTAGGAGGGTCGTCGTGGATCTCCTTCAAAACTTTTTTTGCATCCTCACATTCGAGACATCGTAAAAGTACCCCATCATAATTAACCTAGAAGAGTACTGAATTTATGAGGCGATATTGTGCGGATTTTAACCTGAGAGCTCTCTTTTCCCTAGGGTTTAGGTTTTATGGGCAAGTCCCATGATGCAGGATATAAGTCAATTTCTCATACCAAGACTCTGGTCCTGGGGAAATGTATGAAGCTTCACCACACCATAATTTCATTTCATTCTCCCATCTGGGGTCTTCATTTACTTGGTCTTGAGCTTCGACTGCCAGTTTACATAACCCTTGTCCTTTAACCAATTTAGAAGTTTTTATATCTAGATCAAATTCTTGGACTACTTCCATCCAGTTCCCTCTTCTTTCCCCTATCTCTTGTTGAGTAAATAGGGATCAGACTGTGGGGTGAGGCATGATTACTTTGTTATGGTTCTCAAGAATGTAAGATCCGAAATGTTTTACTTCCTTATAAACCGCATAATCTTATTTATGTATAGCAGGATAATTTATTTCGGCACCTTGGAGGATAGTGCTCATGAACGATACTGGGGCTTTGTTTTTTTCATCATCCATCTGAGTTAATACTATGGCTAAAGACTGGTCGGAGGAAAAATTATAGAGGAAGAAATATTTGTTGAAATCGGGACTTCACAGCACTGGGGCTTTAGAGATTGTAGTTTTAATATTGTTGAAAGCATTCTTTCATTCATCATCCCACTTAAAATCAGCATCCTTACGAATCATTTTTTGTAGGGGTTTGATAGTTTCCATGAAATCGGGGGTAAATTTCCTCACAAAATTGATTTTCCCGAAGAACGATTGCATAGCCTTTTTGTTGTGAGGTAATGGAAGTTGTGCTATAGCCTTAATTCTTTCTAGGTCTATGTGTATTCCTTCTTGAGATATAATGTGGCCTAAAAAATTACCTTCCTCGACACCAAAATAGTTTTCTTAGGGTTTAAGGATATGTCGTATTTCCTACACCTTTCAAAAATATGGGTTAAGTGTTGGATGTGATCTTCTTTTTTCTTTGAATACACAGTTACATTTTCCAAATAAACTACTACACACTTGTTGATTAGTCCCTGAAATTCCACGTCCATGGCCCTCTGGAAGGTTTCTCCTGTGTGTATTAACCCAAAAGGCATGTGTTTGTAAGTGAAGGTTCCCCACTTGGTTAGAAAGGTAGTTTTCAAGCAGTCTTCTTCTGAAACTAGAACATGGTTGTAACCTGAGAAACCATCCATCAAGGAGAAAATATCAGAGCCAAACACAATCTGCAAGAGTTTCACCATTGGCGGGACTAGGTAGTTGTCCTTTTTTGAAGCTCTATTGAGGTTTCTAAAATTTACGCATAAGCAAGTTTATCCTGACTTTTTCCTCACAGGAACCAAATTTTCTACCCACGCAGAATGTCTAACTTGGAAGATAATTTTGGCATCTAAAAGTTTCTTCAATTCTTGACACATGAAAGGTTCTAGGGAAGGGTGATACTCTCGGAGCTTCTGTTGGAAGGGTTTCACTTCATGTTTTAAATGGATAGTGTGTTGAATGATACGGGTATCATAAGTTTTCAGATCTCAGTAGGACCACGCAAAGACATCTTGATATTGTCTGAAAAGTTTGCGATAGGCCTTCCTTTCCTCTTTAGATATCATCTTACCAAGGTTTAAATTTTTTGGGTTGTCTGGGGTTCCGAGATTTATTGTTTCATGCATGGGATAGAACTACCAGTCTTCATGTTTTTCAACCCCTTAAATCGTTCCTTTAGGTCAAAAATATTTTATAAATTAGCTATCCCCTTTGGTATCGTGTGAGACTTCGATTTGTTAGTTGATTGATCTGTATGAAGGTCGGCTTCCGTTGATTTTTCCTGGAATGCTTCATCGTCAATAGCCAAGTCTTTGAAATTATATTGGTTAGTCAAAAAATTTATGATCTGTTCATCTCCTTCAAAGACCTTCCAACTAGAAATATTATTGGGCACCGATGGTTTGCAGAGAAATTCCATAATAAACCAGGAGGCTTCATAATCTTCTAGAGGTGATAGCCTTGAAGAAGCAGTGGCCATGGAATCGGCAATAATGTTATTTGCTCTGGGAATCGTCGTAATTTTTAAAGATTCAAAGTGTTCTATTAGCCTATGTATTTATTTTTGGTAATTCTTCAAGTGAGAAAAATTGAAATGTATAGTGTTCCTTACTTGTCTAACGATGATTTTAGAATCTTAGAAAACCTTCAATTCTTTGATGTTTAAGTCTATGGCTTTCTTTAGCCCCTGTACTAGAGCTTCATACTTGGCGGTGTTGTTTGTGCATTCGAACTCTAGTCTGCAGGATAGGAAATGTCATTTACCTTTTGGATCAATGAGGATTCACCCTGCCCCAGACCCTTCTTGCGATTTAGATCCATCAAAGTATAAGGTCCAAACTTGTGGGCGAAATCTATCAGCTTCTTCTTTCCTATCACTTTACTCTTTTCCTCCTAATTTTTCTGTGATTTCTAACATAGGTTTTTGGAAAAAGAGGGTTTCCCCTGCTGTTGTCAGCAATTCCTCTCAAAAAATCATTTCACAGTTTTGAGTAAGAGGGACATCAGATGAGAGAGGGAAGAAGTTACCAAAGTAGGAATCACAGGAATAATTGCCTAGCACAGGGAAATTTGTTGACGAGGGTTCATTTAGGGTTTCTAAGTCAGTGAAAGTATGTTTTAGATATCTTTCCCTATCAATTCTAATCATATTTGTGTGCCCTTATAATGGCATCCAGAGGTGATCCCAGTTTGTACTAAAGTATCTGTTTAACTTCTCAAACCAATCTCGGCTTAATAATAACCCATAAGCTTCTAGGATATCTACTACAATGATGTCAATCACTTGCACAAACTTAGGATGTGTCACTATTCTGATCATTACATCTTTGAGTTCTCCCATGACCATCACCTGGGTTTTGTCTAGTTGTATTACATGTTTGTCACTTTTGAGAGGGACTGTGTTTAGTTTTTTGCAAATAGAGAGTGGCATAGCATTAGAGGATGATCCTGAATCGACCAAACAGTTATGGAGGTTTCTACTAAAAACTTTGAATGTTAAAAGGAATGGTGGGACAAAAGGTTTTCCCTTCTTATATTCAGAGCAAGCGTTCACAGTTGGTTTATTTCCTAGATCTGTGGGAGTTAGATTTCTTCCCTGGTTAGTTCTTGTCATAGAATTTTCTACTGATTTCAAAGCTTGTAAGAGGAAGTTCTTTTGCTGAGGGATTCTACATATGTACATAACTGATATATTAGCCTTCAACTTCTTCAAATATTCAACTATGTTGTAATCCATCTTGGTAGATTCTCATGTATGGATGTTTATAGGGTTTCTTCGAGGAGAAAAATGTGCTTTCGAGTTATCGGGAGCTGGTCTCCCTCCCGAAATTTGGGTCATAGTAAGGTCATTCGAGACAGGTCGTGTTTTCATATCCAATACTTCTTCAAGTGGTTCTTGAACCTCAAACAAGTCATCAGACGGCATGGCTAGGTCAGGATCCCATATCAACATGGTTGTTTCTTCTGGTGGAGCAATTTCCTCCTGATCAGAAATATTCATACTAGAGCCACTTGATTGTTCGTTCAGGGAGACTTTATCTAGAAACCGGTTGGCCATCAAATTCATGGCATGCACCCATTGAGGGAAGTCTCTTTCATAGTGGTTCTCTTGGTGATAAGTGCAGAAAGAATTGGATGCTACATTTCCTAGATCGATGTTTAAGTTGGTTGGGGGAGGTTCAATTTCTTTGAACGGTGGATTCCTTTTAAATAAATTCTTATAGGGCCTTTGGCCTTGGTTTCCCTCCCCTGCACTTCTCTTCATGTCTATTATTTCATTTTATAGATTTTTGACCATGCGTTGTAGGTCTTCTATGTCCCCACTTCCCTTTTCAGGAGTTTGTTCTGTTTGTTTCCCTGGGGGTCTAGTAAGCAATAGCCCTCTCCTGGGAAGGGGTTGAACTTCTTTCTTAACTAAGGAGACATGGCCTTCTTTGCATCCTTTCATTTGGAACTCTATCGTTTTGGCCTCTTCAAAATTCTCAGCCAAGGTTTGTTTGGAAACCCTCTTCACAAACATGAAAATAGAAGTTGGGAGAGCATTAGCATATACTTCGATTTGCAACTCTTGAGTAGGTTTAGCTTTGGGCTGGAATTTGTTTAAGATGGTGGTAAATATTTGATTAAAATCTTTGACCCTTTCCTTCAAACTCATGGAGGCAGTGAACAAATCAGCCATAAATGCTCATGTAGTAGTTTCTTCTGCAAATTTATCTAGAAATTCCTTTTGAAACTTCATCCAACTAGTGATAGATCCTACAGATAAGTTAAAATACCAAATGGAAGCCGAATTCTCAAAATTTTAGGGGAATATCCTGCATACTACGTCTTCATGTTGGACATTCATAATTCTGATAGCTAGTATGAATTTCTTGATATAGTCTTGAGGCAAAACTAAAGTCTCAGGGTCAAATTTAGGAAGTAACTTTTCTGGGTGTCGGGGAAGGTTATGTACTCATCCAGTGATGGCCAAACCATCTCTGGCCAACCAAGTTTGATTGTTTTGTGGTGGTTTTACCCTCTCTTCATCATGGTTATTATGATCTTCCATATCTTCAGATCCTGAAACTGAGTGTTCTGAGTTAAACCCTTCTTCTTCCAAAAAATTGTCTGGCTCAAAGACATTTTCGGTTGGCGTTTCAGGGATTAGATTAAGAGGATGTTCGATTTCGGTGCGATCGAAATCTATCAGGTCTTCTACTGTGTGCACAAAAACCTATTTGGGGGTATCGACCACTAGTCTACTTACTTATTTTCTTCAAGGAAGTATCGGAGCTAAAGACAGTGCACCGATCTGTTGCGCATATTCTCTTGTGATTCTTCTGAATTGATTCAATTCCTCATGAG
Source organism: Picea engelmannii (assembly GCA_009831015.1). Taxonomy (NCBI): domain Eukaryota; kingdom Viridiplantae; phylum Streptophyta; class Pinopsida; order Pinales; family Pinaceae; genus Picea; species Picea engelmannii. The sequence goes on from ML778682.1 coordinate 460,345, forward strand.
GGAGAGCGTAAGGTATGTTCGGGTATAGGCGTTCTTCCTCGTGTTGGGGTGAGTTACTCATTTCAGGAGTACTCAATGTGTGTGGGTTGTCTTGGGAATGAAGAGCCATGCATGTGGGTTGTTTTGAATCTACAGGTTGTCTGAAATATTATGTGAAATGTGTATTCAACCATTCATTCTTCAGTTCCTCCTTCTAGCACCAATTCTTCAGGCCCTCCTTCGAGTGCCAATTCTTTTGAGGGGTCCTCAATCCATTTAACTCAACAGTAGGAACCAAACCCACCATCGAGGCCCAATTAGACTCTGCAACATTTAATAGTGGAATGGTTCTCTACATTTTGCAACCTAGCCAAAATAATCGATGGGATTTACGTTTTCTTGTGAAGGTTTTCTCCTTCGGTTCAGACATTATCTTTTTTTTTGTATTTTCTCTTAGGTGGGACTGATATAAGATAGGTCCAGTATAAACCAACTAGGAAACAAAATGGGAACAAACTTGAACTACTGGAGAAGAGGTTGAGCTTGGGATAACCCTTACACCCTAGCATGCAGACAATGATTGTCTACCATAAGCCTAGTACTAATACGTTAACCATGTGGGTATTCCAATTACTGATTGAGATACAATCTATCAGAAGAAAACATGCATGTGATAAATAATGGAAAGTTAAATAATTCACTCAACTCTAATCATCAGTAACATAATAACACAACGAATAATCTTCATCATTAAAGAAAGAATTGTAAAACATTGCATCAGATAAATTATCAATAGATTTAGTAGCTCTTACTCGTTACAGCATTCATTCATGAGATGAAATAAGAAATAATTTTTCTCCACATCCAGTCATACACGCATTTGATGAAAACACAAACTTGTCTCTAGTCCCAAAAGGACTTCTCAATTAAAGGAAGCTCCGAAATAGTTCTTAACAAAACCAAAAATGAGAGTTTCTTGCAACAACCATCGACCCTTAACTAACTAGTCGATGCTCTTATTTATAACATAAAATTAACTAAAAATAACAATTAAAGTGCAACTAAGTAAAATAAAACTTTCCACATGGCACTCTTTTCTATCAGTTTTTCCGAGAGTCATCTCAAGATATCATTTAAGAGGGTGACGTTTCTCGTACTCCGACCACTTGATGAACAGATCCTCTCAAGTGTTGGTGTATGGGAATCTATATTGTTCCATTAGGGTTGAGTGAATCTCTCTTATCTCCACCGCATGTTCTCAATACTTGACTATACTAGCACTTAACTGCTACAGTGTAGCCCGAGATTTGATCGGGTGCTCCATAAACTGTCGCACCTGACCTGGCGTCGTGTCTGTCACCTTTGATATTTATTTGGCCCATGATGAGTCTTTCTCGGTGTGCGACTTGACTGTTTCGCACAACTCGAAAAACTCATCAAGTGTGCCAAACTCAGGGATTTTGATGTCTTTCATCAGTCGATTGATCTTGATCCAGTTTTTCTTGCACTTGGCCCATTTCTCTTGGATTTCTCATTGACATTCCCGGGACAATTTAAACCAATACTCAGCGGATTTCCTGATGCATTCGATGTTTCTTTCCCTTAGCAATCGAATGTCGTACTCTTAGGCATCTCGACCCTTTTGCACCGTGTTGATATAGTCAATTATTTTCATGGCTTGTTTCTCTTTATCATACCACCTCTCTAAATATTTGCACGTGGCTAGTGCCATGAGGGTGTCTTCTTGCAGCTCGGTTATCCTTGCAATGAATAGGTGACGTTCATCTGTAAACTTATTGTAGGCCTCCTTGAATTTGCTCCATAGGTACACCACAGCTTGTGTGGTGTCCTGGTAATATTTCTCCAAGTCACGCAAATGTTCCAATTCCTTTAAAGAAACAATTAGCTCCTCTTCGTCTCTTTTATCTCTTTCCAGGGTGGCATATGTGATTTTCATCCCTGCGTCGATGAGTTCAGACATCTTAGCATGCTCTGTGTTAATCAAATGTTCCTCAATAGTGATGAGGATGGAGCGATCTAAAGTGATCCTCATCTTCGTGGTGGTTCTCTAGACGATAACCTTCCTTTATGGTCATAAGCTATGTCATGTATGTCGGCTACTTCATCTATGGGTTCGGGGATTTGTTGATCTCCCCAAGTGAGTGTATTCCCTAGACTTCTGATGGCATATACTTGTTCAATACTGGGTTATTGAACTTCCTCCCTATGTTCTGAAGGCCCAGCTTATGTTTGTTTCTCATCGGGGAGTTGAGTACTGATTGAAATTGAGGCATCGTGGGTAGGCTCGATACTTACTTGATCTTTGGTCATCAAGATGATGATTTCCTGTTGTGACGCCTCTTTGTTTTTTTTTCCCAACCATGGCTCATCTTTCAAGCTATCCTCTTGAGTCTTTGGTGCACTGAGCAGTTGAGTGTCTAAGACACTTTCAAATTCTTGTTCATTCTATTCTTTGGCTCCTTTTCATCTTTGATATGTACAAGGGTCAAAAGGGATACCTCTGGGCTCTCATCATCATCATAGATTTTTATCAAATTGCTTAGGGGGTTTGGCGTGCTTTCTCTCCCTGATGTTCTAGTTGTCTATGGCTGATTCAAAACACCTATCGGCAATCCAATTGGTGTCATTGTGAATTCAAGGTCATCTAACTTGGTGATTTCATCAACGTCTATCAGTTCAGGGCTACTTGGGCCTATTTGGCTTTCATCTAGGTTGTCGTCAAGGACCCTTCTCATACTTATGAGGTCTAGGTCATCTTCCAGTCGATCAATTATCCATTGTGCCTATTCTATCATGAGTAACCCCCTCTCTCATGCATCCTGAGCCATGGGGGTACCTCTACCTTGCATCGAGGTTACTAGGGGGGCTTATGTTGCTTTTGTTGCTTCGACTACTATCATTTCTTCTCTGGACCTGAGGGCTCCTTGAGATGATTGTTCTAGGATCGTTGTCTGTTCATCTAGGCTCATGGCTTTAAACCTGGTAATTTTTGGATCAGCCATGCTTGCCACAACTTTGTCCCAATCCTGGGCATTTTTCGTGAAGACCTCATATTCAAACTTGACGTGGGCATATGGCCAGCAAGATGACACTTGAGAATCATGTTTCAAGACTAGACCCCTTAGGTCATGCTTGCAGAATCGATCGATATAGAATCAAAATTATAATTGGCTCAGCCCTTCCTTCTTGGCTTGAGCAGTGTCTTTAACTAGGTAGAAGCCTATATGGAATCCATAAGTTATAAACGCTCACTTCTTATCCTTGACCAGGGTGGCATTGTAACCTTGCAGGATGGTCTGGTAGCATATCTCTCCCACTACAAGTTGGTTAGAGACATGTGCTGGTAGGAGATGAGGTGCTTTGGTGGCCCTGAATACCCTAATGTAGGTATCATGTTCATCTAGATACCAGTGGCTGACCTTTGATATCACCTTTTTGGCCACAGTCGATAGTCTCAGACACTCTTTCTTGAAAAGAATAAAATAAATGTGTGTGATGAATTCATCACAGATGAGGGAGTAGGATTGTTTGTACTTGTTCTCTCATAAGATGTTGAAACATACATGGACCAAGATCTCTACGACATGCCAGCTTAGGTTCATGCCAGTGAAGAATTTTATGGCACACATGACATCCAACAAGTATGATGCCATGTAGAAGGTTGGAGTCTCCCCTTCTTTCGGTGTCTGAGCCTGTTGTATGCAGATGTTCAACGACTTGGAAATGATAGCTCCCGAGTTGAAGCCACTCCCATAAATATCTATTTTGTACGCTAGAGTCATCCACGCCTCTAAAAATCTGGAGCAGTCTTTCTCCCCATATGTTATAGCCCTAAATTGTACTAGATATGCATACCTAGAATCAGTCCATCTTACTTGCTATATTTTCCAAGCCATCACTGAATATCTCTTCTAAAAACCATTGTTTTGAAGGTGTACATGCCCTACACCACTATTTCCCATGTACACACGCTTGTTGCACTACTACAGCACACGTACATTCACAAAAAATCGCAAAAAATGAAAATTGAAAATGGATACAGGTTTATGGGTCGTTACTTAACCGTTTGACCGCCCATAGCCAGTCACCCCAACCGTTACTATCTCTTTTGGCCTATAAAATAAGGTTTTGGGGCCCCATTCCAAGGAGAAGCACGAGAGCATAGAAACTCTGCCCATTTCAATATTCCCCCATTGCCCCAATATTTTGCAGCCACATTGTGAGTTTGAGCCAGAATTCCTTGTTCCTCCTTTGCAAATCCTTGCCATTTCCCTAGAGAGAACTGAAGAGGAGAAGAACACGTGGAAGCAGTTGGTGCATGGTGAAGAGGAGCCCAGGACCAAGTTTGAGGAGCAATGTCGATCTCATGTTGTAAATGACTTTTGTGAGATTAATATAAAGAAGTACTTTTTCTGTCCCACCAAATGACGTCTTAAATATTTATGATTTGTTTACATTTCTTGGTTATGATGTCTAACCCACTAATCCATACATAGAATGAATGCTTATAATTTCTTGTTTTCCTTTTGGTGAATGCAGGTCATCCTTGGGAGGAGACTTGCAGTCAGGAAACAATCAAGCACAAAGGGATCGACACTGGACATGGAGTTTAAGGTATGCCTATTGGATCCATGTACTTTGTCTTTTATGTATGATTGTGGGATAATGTCGGGATAGTTGATAAAACGTAGGAGACTTTAGACGGTTAGATCTGCCTACATTTTAGAACCCTGGTGTAGTCCGTACAGGGGTTTTCCCACTATAGTAGAATTAGTGACCATATTGGGGATGCCTCTAGGGTCTTTGGGGATATTTCCTTTGGGTGCTTTGAATCAGTTTATTCACTGTTTTTGAGGTTTTGTAAGATTTTGTGTCTTTAAGGGATTCTGGTCTTCCATACCAGTACTCCCTGCCTGTGCTTGACTATTGGTTTTCACCTTTTTGAGAAGTTACAAAGGTGTACGCGGCCTGTAGTGGACCTGTACGCATGCATACGCACCCTGCTTTTGGACAACCCACGTACATACGCTGGCTGCTGAAGTGTCAGTAGCGTGCCTGTGTTGAGATTTTTTTTCTTAGAAGAGGCAGTCATCCTCTTCCCTGTCAGAAGTCACACTTCTCAGGGGTTTTCTTGATCTAGCCCTGGTCTCTGTTATAGTAGTCTGTAGCCTAGGTCTGACCTCAACATAACTTTCTTTTCATCAAAAGTTTTCTTATGTTTTCTTTGATAGGGTTTTTAGACAAGTTTGTGAGTCTTCTTTGATCTACCAATTTGGTATGGTTAGTGACTCCCTACAATTTGCGATTGGGCCTAAATTCATTTCTTGGTATTGACTTGTCATCATTTTTCCCTCTTTTTCTTTAGAAGAAAAGAAAAGAATTCATTTCCAAATTTCTTTTTTTGAAGCATATAACAATAAAAAATAAAAAAAATTCATTTCTTTGTTTGGTAAAGTATTTTAGGTTAGTTGTTTCATTTACTAAGGAAAAATAAAGTTTTCTCAAGTTATTTACTTGAATGCTTAGTGTTATCCCCACTTTTTAGGGATAACTAGGAGATCATGTCTCAAGGCCTACAAGTCCTAGACATGGAGTACCGAGAGCAGGATTAACCTGAGCATGGCCCTAGAGGGCCCACCTTTTCTTCTTCCATCATCTTTATCTTGTCAACAGTAGCAGCATCCATCACCATCGGTTTGGTCCTATATCAAAAGAGGTTCTTGCTTCATGACGTAATTAGTCCAGGTATCATGGTATGTGTAACATTTGGTCGTTAAAACCTTTAAATGTATGCATCTAATTCCTCTTATTTTTAACGACTTCTTGGATCTTACATTTTCCCACTTAACCATGTTTGGGGGGATTGACAGGGTGCCCTAGCAAGCCTGTATTTGTAGGTTTTGGTTTTCCACTAGGGGGATTTCTAAAAATCCATCATCCTCTCCCATCGTAGCACCACTTCTTCATCTTACTTCCCGCTCACTTATCCCAACCCCCTTGTTCGGGCATTGGGTTGACCTATTTTCAGGACTGTACCCTATTACGTCCATGGGTACCTAGAAGTATGACATTGCCACCAGCTGGTTACCACGCCAGGGCAATGACTCTTGGTTGCATGGCCAAGGGAAAGGGGGTCACATCACGAGCTAGCCTTCTCATCTCTTTGAAAGTACTTGTGGGTAACATTGTCAGCTCTGGTCACCATGCCAAGGAAGTGTCCCCTGATTAGCTCTCGAAAAAAAAAAAAAAAAAAAAGAATAAAAGAATAAAAGGAATAAAGGCAATAATGGGATTGGAAAGAATGCATCCATGATAGGTACAGCTCACCTTCTACAAAGGCACCCACAGATAACACTTTTTCATCCTTGTCTTTCACTGCACCCACATGCTTGGACATTCCCTGACCACATCACCCACTTGCATGGCTTGGATGAGGTCTTTTCGGGAACTTTCCTTTTCCTGTGGACACTAGCCCAATAGGATGCCTTGTCCTTTTCTCCAAACTTGTATTGCAGGCTTATGTAACATCTTTGAGCTGTTAACTGATGTATTTGGGATTTTTATGCATATGTTTAATAATATTGATGATGAGATGTGATTGACATTTCTATGATCCTTGTGACTAATGAGCCCATGGAGGTCGTAGCCTTTGATGTGCAGGACCATGCTCAATAGACAGGTACCATTTGGACCGGTACACATGGGGAGATGATCATTTCAGACCTCCATGGGGATGAATAGCCCACCATATGGATGTTGAGACCCCATCAGGGGGCAGAGACAAGACACATATGGATCAAGGGTTTTGCACCAGAGAAGAAGAGAACATTCCACTAGAGGCACCCTGACACAGCTTGACCTAGGGGGATGACCCTTTCTTAGTGGAACATTGGCCTTTGGAGGCCTAGGAAATCACCACCTTGACCATGATGTCACCCAGCATCATGGACATTTGGGGCAAGCAAACTAGGCAGCAGTGGCACGTGTGGCAAGTTGGAGAAGCCTAGGGAGGGCTAACGTTTTGCTCCAGGACACCCCATCTGCCCCAAAAAGGGATAACGTCTCCCTTGGAGGGTATTTTACTCTCCTTTCAGCTTGATTTAGGGTTTTAACTTGAAAATTTAATGTAAAATAGTATGATTTGATATTTTGGCCTTGTCGACCTATTTACCTGACCTAAAATGTAAAATTAGGTCAAGGTTTTGTATAAATGGGAGATTTTCACTCTCATTTTTTCATCATGACTCACTCACCACTTGGTGAGGTCTAAAATTTGTGCCCTATCTTGGGTTATTGTTTGATTCATTGAGGCACACTTGTTGAAGGAAGACATTTTTGGCATTCTATGGTGTTTCTCTTGAAGGAAGGTGTTACAACTAGGGTTTGCATGGTTATTTCTTGGTGAATTGTAAGTATTTTTCTACAAAAATGATTGATTGAATGGTCATAGTTGAATTTATTGCATATGTTTATGAATATTTCTGAATCAAAACCCTAGGGGACAAGCACACAAGTAGGTCATTGTCTCATGTCCCCTTATAGAGAATTCTTTAGCCATTGTTAAGGAAAGAAAGACCCTAGCCATAGCTACACTCCTATTTCCTCTTCCTCTTTGCTAGTCGTATTGTTTTGAAGACAAGAAGAGTGAGATGTCCCTGGCCTAGGTTTACTACACTAGGGTCATACTCTTTCTAGGGTTTTTTGAAAGGCCTTGTTGTAGCAACACCTTATCTCATCAAACCCTCTTGTTTTGGTTATATAATTTATTATTGAGCTAGTTGTTTTTCCAGGAAGGAGGAGAGAGCACGAGGCCTTACTATAGAAACACCGGAGTGAGCCTCTCTCCCCTAGGGTTTTGATTTTTAGGCCTTGTCTTAGAAACACCTCAAAACTCTTACCTCTAGTCCTTAAAATATTTACCTCCTTCAACTCTTGCGTCCTTCACCTTTGACTCCATTAAACCCTAAGGCACTTATCTAAAGTCCTCTAACATTGAAGTGAAACTTGATTAAAACACTCTCAAACCTCTCTCAATTTCTAAACCTAAAACTTAACTAACTCACTAACCCTAGTTGTTGACATCATCATTGGTTTTTTATCTTTAATGCAGCAACGTTTTGTTTTAAGAGCAATTGAATGATGGTTTAAGCATTAATTGAATAAGGTGTTGATTGGTTACATTGAATGCTACATGGTTCCAATATTTATTGGTGAAGTGTTATAAATTTTCATTGATATTGATAAACATTGACTTCGTCAACATTTATTGCTAATTGCTTATATGTATTTATCAGATAGTCTTATGAAGTACTAACCCATTGAAATAGCTTGCACATATTAGTTTTTTGTTGCTTTGTTCCAGGAAGGTACACTTGTTTCGGGGTTTTACTTCTTAAATGGGCCTTTGGCTGGACTATCTGTTTGGGCGGTGACTTGTGGAGGGGGAAAACCTTATCTCTATCTTATTATCCGTTTGCCTCTTCAAAACCCCAGGTCACCGGGGATGTCTCCCCTAGGACTAACCTCCCTAAAGAGAAAGAACCATCCCATTGTGGTGACATTGGGTGGGATTGGTTCCTATTACGCCAGTTTTCCCTTCTATATTATATCCTTTTATCCTAGCTACAAACTGTGCGATAACATTTTGGTGCCACTGTTGGGGAACAATGAGTCAATTCTCCTCAAAGACGACAACTTTTCAATAATCCTTGCCTCAAAGAGACTTATTCTTACAAATATTACATGGCGACTCCATCTAGGGTGTTTTCCCTTATTTTTGATAGTTTCAAGAAAATTATCTGGCGACTCCACGGATGACGAAGCCAACAATGACTTCACAATGGGATCCCGAGAACTACAAGCCTTTAGATATGAGAAAAATCCCAGGATACCCTAGACAAATGCCCCCTTGGTATAAAAAATGGCTCCCTGGATTTGTTGGCATCGATGGAGAAAATCTTGATTATCACATGAGAAAATTCTAGACTTGCTTTCAGTATCGCCCTGTCAGTGATGACGTTGAAAAATTGGTAATGAAACTCTTCTCTGCCACTCTACATGGAGAGGCTAGAAGATGGTATGATAATATTCCAACTACCATCATCACATCTATGGACCAATTTGAAGAAATCTTTCTTGCAAGGTGGGTTCTGAAAATGGAAGATATCCAATCATTGTTGAGAGGTCTTGAATGCATAAAACAAACAGAGGATGAGACCATCAGAGATTTTGGGGTTAGATTTCAGAATTTGTTGTACCACATTCCTGAAAGCTATCGTTCTAAAGGCAACTATCTCATCTATCTCTATACCAATGGACTTATGGGGCATTTAAGCTTCCTCCTAAATAAAAAGGGTCCAAAAACACTTGCAAAAGCTTGCAACATGGCCATTTGATTCGAGAAAAATATATCCTTCTCTAGAACCAATGACCGTAACATGGACACTCTCAGCCTGATAAAACTAGTTTCTCTTGAAACCTTTACTGATGATCCCAAAGAAAGAAGGGAACAAGTTTTTAACCAACATAATGAGGACTTGATTAAGGAGAAAAAACCTGATCAATATGATGAAGTACCAACCTGTGCTCCTCCCTCTGATGAGGTCATCCAAGAACCCATTTCTCCTACACAACAAAGAAAAGATGAGGTTAGTTGCTTTCCAATTCAGGATTCTGATGACACCTTGTCCCATGATTCAGGAAATGAAGGAGAAATGGAATCCCCGAAAGAATCAAACCTTCCATGCTTCACAACTAAATATGAAGGGGTATTTCTTGAGGATGGAACCATGACACATGTCGAAGACACCCAAGTCCTCAAAACTCATGCACAGGAAGAAAAATTAAGTTTCCCTCCTCTCCTAGTTTTTGATAATGTTATACTTTGTGATAAGGAAGATGAGGAGGAGATGAGCAAGAATACTTCAAACCCTGCATGTTATGATATTGATGATGACATAGATGATATCATTGATGAGTTCATACATGTTTGGAGACGTGGGTGGGATGCAGTCGGTTATGATATGGATCCCATCTACGACATAGAGAGTCATCTCCAAGTGTTGCCCTTGCAATTATCACAACAAGCTCTTGACCAGCGGCAACAAGGAGATGATATTTTTACCGATGCTCCCCAAACACCCAAGGTTGAACAAGTACCATATTTTCCTGATGATTTTCGGTCTTAATTTGAGGTCTTTGATGATTACCCCTTCGAGCACTTAAATTTACCCTATGAAAATAGCTATCAACCACCATTGCACTCAGGTTTTGATGGGGGTAAGAATATTGTTTGCCTAAAGAAGGACTCTCATGAACTTTTTCCCCAGCCACCTCTTATTGCATTACCTTGTTGTGTCATTAAAGGTGTAGTTGGAATTATATCTTTTATATTGAGTTTCCTCTGAAGCAAACCCTAGAATCCAAGGGTTGGTTGAAAACTACAAATTTGAGTCTATCTTCTCAGTGTTTCAACCTTCCCTTGAGAGTTTGCCAGTCCTCTGCTAAATATTTGTCGATCCCTTCCGGAGCTCCAGAGTGAAAAGAAGTCCTAGGTGGCCAGTTTTCTAGCCCTTAAAGTCAATGTTCTGAAACATGGAATTTTTATGACCCCTTTTGGAGGAGGATTGAGTGCTTTCCTCATATATGGACTTGGCAAGATTTTATCCTTCCCACCTGCCTCCATGAGTTAGACTTTATGATTTTCGATGATATGATATACGCTCTAACCCATGTCATGTTTGTGCTTGATTTGTCATTGTTCTTGTTTATGATGAAGCACAAAGGCAGGTATTGTGGGACATTGTTGGATTGGATTCACTGGTTGTTTGACTACAACATCCAACAAATAGGTAAGTATAGGTAAGTAGTTTGCTTCATATTTATTGATTGTTTTATTTTAATATATATGTATATGTATGTTGGGGCGGCGTTACCACCCCATTTTGTTATTGATTCTTCTTTCGAGATCAAGTAGGTCTACAGGTTATGCCATATATGCTAAGGTTCTCATGCACTCTACAGTGAGCACATGTCCCCGAGTTGGAGCCCGATGTTATCCCCACTTTTTAGGGATACCTAGGAGATCATGTCTCGAGGCCCACAGGTCCTAGACATGGAGTACCGAGAGTAGGATTGACCTGAGCATGCCCCTGGAGGGCCCACCTTTTCTTCTTCCATTGTCTTTATCTTGTCATCAGCAGCAACATCCATCATCATCGGTTTGGTCCTGTATCAAAAGAGGTTCTTGCTTCATGACATAATTAGTCCAGGTATCATGGTATGTGTCACATTTGATCATTAAAACCTTTAAATGTATGCATATGATTCCTTTTATTTCTAACAACTGCTTGGATCTTACATTTTCCCACTTGACCATGTTTGGGGGCTTTGACAGGGTGCCCTAGAAATCTTGTATCTGTAGGTTTTAGTTTTCCACTGGGGGTATTTCTGAAAAGACATCATATGCTCCCATCATAGCACCACTTCTTCATCTTACTTCCCACTCACTTATCCCATCCCCCTTGTTCGGGCATTGGGTTGACCTAGGTAAAATCAAGCTGGTAAAAGATAAAATCCTAAGAATAAAACCTCGAGATGCTTCACCTAGGGATCCCTGAGAAAGCAATAAAAGGCTTCTTAGCAAGAAACAAGAGAGACCCGAAAAAACAATAAAACAAGACCTAGTCAGAGGATAGTGGGTCTCATCACGAGCCAACCTATTACGTCCATGGGTACCTATCAGTATGACATTGCCACCAGCTGGTTACCACACCAGGGCAATGACTCTTGGTTGCATGGCCAAGGGAAAGGGATTCTCACCACGAGACATCCTTCTCATCTCTGTGAAAGTACTTGTGGGTAACTTTGTTAGCTCTGGTCACCATGCCAAGGCAGTGTCCCCTAATTATCTCTTGAAAAAAGAATAAAAGGAATAAAGGCAAGAAGGGGCTTGGAAAGAATGCATCCATGATAGGTACATCTCACCTTCTACAAAGGCACCCACAGATAGCACTTTTTCATCCTTGGCTTTCATTTCACCCACATGCTTGGACATTCCCTGACCACATCACCCACTTACATGGCTTGGATGAGGTCTTTTCGAGAACTTTCCTTTTCCTATGGACACTATCCCAATAGCATGCCTTGTCCTTTTCTCCAAACTTGTATTGCAATCTTGTGTAACGTCTTTGAGATGTTAACTAATGTATTAGGGATTTTTATGCATATGTTTAATAATATTGATGATGAGATGTGATTGACATTGCTATGATCCCTGTGACTAATGAGCCCATGGAGGTTGTAGCCTTTGATGTGCAGTACCATGCTCGATGGATAGGTACCATTTGGACCAGTACACATGGGGAGATGATCATTTTGGACCTCCATGGGGCTGAAGAGCCCACCAGATGGATGTTGAGACCTCATCAAGGGGTAGAGACAGGACACATATGGATTAGGGGCTTTGCACCAGAGAAGAAGAGAACATTCCACCAGAGGCACCCCAGTACAACTTGACCTAGGGGGGATGAACCTTTCTTAGTGGAACGTTGGCCTTTGGAGGCCTAGGACGTCACCACCTTGACCATGAAGTCACTCGGCATCATGGACATTTGGGACAGGCAGACTAGGCATTAGTGGCATGTGTGGCAGGTTGGAGAAGCCCAGGGAGGGCTAATGTTTTGCTCCAGGACACCCCATCTTCTATAAAAAGGGATAACGTCTCCCTTGTAGAGGATTTTACTCTCCTTTCAGCTTGATTTAGGGTTTTAACTTGACAATTTAATGTAAAACAGTATGATTTGATATTTTGGCCTTGTCATCCTTTATACCTGACCTAAAATGTAAAATTAGGTCAAGGTTTTGTATAAATGGGAGATTTTCACTCTCATTTTTTCATCATGACTCACTCACCACTTGGTGACGTCTAAAATTTGCGCCCTATCTTGGGTTATTGGCTGATTTAGTGAGGCACACTTGTTGAAGGAAGACATTTTTGGCATTCTATGGTGTTTCTCTTGAAGGAAGGTGTTACAACTAGGGTTTGCATGGCTATTTCTTGGTGAATTGTAAGTATTTTTCTGCAAAACCTCTTGATTGAATGGTTGTAGTTGAATTTCTTTCATATGTCTATGAATATTGCTTAATCAAAACCCTAGGGGACAAGCACAGAAGTAGTTCATTGTCTCATGTCCCCTGATAGAGAAATATTTAGCCATTGTTGAGGAAAGAAAGAGCCTAGCCATAGCTACACTCATATTTTCTCTTCCTCTTTGCTAGCCATATTGTTTTGAAGCCAAGAAGAGTGAGATGTCCCTAGCCTAGGTTTACTACACTAGGGCCATACTCTTTCTAGGGTTTGTTGAAAGGCCTTGATATAGCTGTTAGCACTCTGTAATTTGCCCAAGGTTGTGAGGCATTCACAGAGGCAACATCAAAACCGCTTCGAGTCTTGGATCTAGCCCTCCAAGACTCAGAGGGGGATCTCTCTGTCTGATATAGTTTTGTTTGAAGAGAATATTAGGATAGATATGAAATTATGGGGTCGGGGTTTTTGTGAAATATTTAGATAAGGATGTGGTTGACGAGTTTCTCAGATCACCATTGGGCTATGGGGTATGCTTATAAGACAATGATCAAATCAGATCTAGAGGTAAATGTCTCCATAGTGCAAGATAGTAACAACTGTTGGATCGAATCAAGTTTGAAGGGTGTCGATTTGAGGAATAAATGGGGGAGGAAAAACTGAGCAAATGAGCAGTTAAGAATTCATAGACTGAGTTTTAGAAGAAAACATAAAGATTATTGAAAATTTTGGACAAAGAGTATGCATGCATAAATTCTTCTCCATTTACTGTTTTTCAATAATAAGAAATGAAAATGTTTGAATGATAGCAGAAAAATGACTAAAAATAGACAAGGGACACACCACCAACACTGCTACACGAGAATCTTGTAAATCATCTCCTCCATTACTGATTGGTCATTCCAAAATTACAAAGAAAACCTCCTCAAGTAACCAAGCCCACAGTCCAGCAAAAAAGGCAAAACTTTTCACAGGTCGAACCATTTTACATTAAAATCCTATGAATAAATAGGATAGACCATCCCAATAAGTTTTGGAAGTTGGTTTAACCGCCTCAGCCAAAAATAGCCACCACTCCCACAAAATTTGGAGTTGTCTGCCATGAAAGACGGACCGGTTTTCTGTGAAAAATGGGTCTGAACAGATGTGTTTTTCTCTTGAACGATGGCACCTAGGAAAAAGATGAAATAGGTTATTGTATATGGGCATGTTTTGGACAAAAACCTCCTTCGGTTTCGCCAAATTCGTCCCCAGCTGGCCGTAACAGCTCCTGCAAGATCGGGACTGTAATGGAAAATTGAGAATCTGTAAAAATGGGCCTCGAAGATGGCTTCGATTCTCCCGGATCATAGCGTCGTTGAAAAAAATGAGATTTTTTTGTTATTCAGCCCGTGCTGAGCAAAAACCTCTCTCATATTTTTAAAATCCATCTTCGTTTGCCCAGAATTGGCCTCGGACAAAGACATGGTGAAACAGGCAAAAAATGGCAAAAATATGGAAAAGTGATTTTTTTCGTGAAAAGCAGTCTTCCGAACCCCCCCTAAAGTGGTAAGCGGTTTTTTTTTAGGGGGGGGGTTGCAGGAATAATAACACGACACGTGGAGGGGGGTTGGTATTTGAAAACTACCATTCTGGACCCCCCCTCTCATTAAAGTTCGGATGGTGAGGGGGGGTCCGGAATTTTTATGGACCGTTTGTTTTGATTAAATGTTAAATGGATGGGCTTTGATGTATGAAGAGGTGCGAGTGGAGTGTGAGTGGAGTGTGACATGAGCAGGGGGTGGGGTAGACTTAGGGTAGCGTAGGTTTATGTTTTTTGTTTTTTTGTTTTGTTTTTTAATATTATTTTATGTTTTGTTTCATATGTTTCGTTTTATGTTTTTTAATTTTGTTTTTTGTTTTATATGTTTTGGTTTTTATATTATTTTTTATTTATTTTGTATTATATTTAATGTTTTAATATATGTTTATTATATTTTATTTTTATGTTTTAATATGTTTTTTAATTTGTTTTATTTAATGTTTAATTAATCCTAATTACTAACCTAGTTACTAACTTAGGTATTAATATTAACTTAATTAATTAACAATTAATTAATTACTAACATGCTAACTCAATTGTTAATTAATTAATAATTAATTTATTATTATTAACAGGTTTAATCGTGACTATTAACCTAACATTTTATCCTAAGTCTGTTTATTTATGGATGGGTGGCGGGAAAATGGAGGATGATGTCATGAGGCAGGAGCGGTATGGTAGTAAGTTGGAAGGGTGGTAAGTAGTAAGTGGTTTGGAGCGGAGGAGGTCTGATGCAATGGATGGATGACACATGGGACAGGGCCCACCGAAAAAACTGCCTCATTCTGGACCTCCCCCCCCACCGTTAAAGGCAGAAAGGTCGAGGGGGTCCGGAATCACCTGTAGACCGTCCATATACTCGCTGCCATGA
>ML778682.1:479099-502972 GCA_009831015.1 Picea engelmannii
AGCAGTTAAGAATTCATAGACTGAGTTTTAGAAGAAAACATAAAGATTATTGAAAAATTTGGACAAAGAGTATGCATGCATAAATTCTTCTCCATTTACTGTTTTTCAATAATAAGAAATGAAAATGTTTGAATGATAGCAGACAGATGACTAAAAATAGACAAGGGACACACCACCAACGCTGCTACATGAGAATCCTGTAAATCATCTCCTCCATTACTGATTGGTCATTCCAAAATTACAGAGAAAACCTCCTCAAGTAACCAGGCCCACAGTCCAGCAGAAAAGGAAATAATTTTCACAGGTCGAACCATTTTACATTAAAATCCTCTGAATAAATAGGATATACCATCCCAATAATTTTTGGAAGTCGGTTTAACCGCCTCGGCCAAAAATAGCCACCACTCCCACAAAATTTGGAGTTGTATGCCATGAAAGACGGACCGGTTTTCTGCGAAAAAGGGGTTCGAACAGACGTGTTTTTCTATTGAACGATGACACCTGGGTGAAAACTGAAAGAGGTTATTGTATATGGACATTTTTTGGACAAAAACCTACTTCGGTTTCACCAAATTCGTCCCCATCTGGCCGTAACAGCTCCTGCAAGATCGGGACTGTAATGGAAAATTGAGAATCTGGAAAAATGGGCCTCAAAGATGGCTTTGATTCTCCCTAATCGTAGCGTCGTTGAAAAAACTGAGAGATATTTTTGTTCTTCAGCCCGTTCTGATCAAAAACCTATCTCGTATTTTTAAAATACGTCTTCTTTTGCCCATAATCGGCCTCGGATGAAGACATGGTGAAACAAGCAAAAAATGGCAAAAATATGGAAAAGTGGTTTTTTTCGTGAAAAGCGGTATTCCGGACCCCCCCTGAGGTGGTAAGAGGTTTTGTGGGGGGGGTCCGCAGGAATAATAACACGACACTTTGAGGGGGGTGGTATTTGAAAACTACCATTCCGGACCCCCCCCCCCTTCTCGTTAAAGTTCGGATGGTGAGGGGGGGTCCGGAATTTTTATGGACCGTTTGTTTTGATTAAATGTTAAATGGATGGGCTTTGATGTATGAAGAGGTGCGAGTGGAGTGTGAGTGGAGTGTGATGTGAGAAGGGGGTGGGGTAGACTTAGGGTAGCGTAGGTTTATGTTTTTTGTTTTTTGTTTTTGGTTTTTTAATATTATTTTATGTTTTGTTTCATATGTTTCGTTTTATGTTTTTTAATTTTGTTTTTTGTTTTATATGTTTTGGTTTCTATATTATGTTTTATTTGTTTTGTATTATATTTAATGTTTTAATATATGTTTATTATATTTTATTTTTATGTTTTAATATGTTTTTTAATTTGTTTTATTTAATGTTTAATTAATCCTAATTACTAACCTAGTTACTAACTTAGGTATTAATATTAACTTAATTAATTAACAATTAATTAATTACTAACATGYTAAMTCAATTGTTAATTAATTAATAATTAATTTATTATTATTAACAGGTTTAATCGTGACTATTAACCTAACGTTTTATCCTAAGTCTGTTTATTTATGGATGGGTGGCGGGAAAATGGAGGATGACGTCATGAGGCAGGAGCGGTATGATAGTAAGTTGGAAGGGTGGTAAGAAGTAAGTGGTTTGGAGCGGAGGAGGTCTGATGCAATGGATGGATGACACATGGGACAGGGTCTGCCGAAAAAACCGCCTCATTTCGGACCCCCCCCCCACCGTTAAAGGAATAAATGTCGAGGGGGTCCGGAATCGCCTGTAAACCGTCCATCTGTGCGCTGCCATGACGATCGTAGATCTGTGCACACCTTTTAATCACCATTCCGGACCCCCCCCCCCCCACCGTTAAAGACAGAATGGTCGGGGGGGTCCGAAATTCAATCTCAACCGTAGATCTATGCGCCAGCCTCTCCACCGTTCATTTATGTGATGTCTTTACTCTATGATCGCAAAGTCATATTTGCTCCAAAACTTAGGATAAGTGCATTATGTGGGTTTTGTGCACTGTTTCCCTTGAAAATAATTTGCAGAGATGAAATATTATTTGCAAACCTGTACACCCAGAGTGAGAAATTTCCAGTCAACAGATGATCCTATGAATCATAGGGTTATAACAATAGCAACACCTTATCTCATCAAACCCTCTTGTTTTGGTTATATACTTTATTCTTGAACTAGCCATTTTTCCAGGAAGGAGGAGAGAGAATGAGGACTTGCTATAGCAACACCGGAGTGAGCCTCTCTCCCCTAGGGTTTTGATTTTGAGGCCTTGCCTTAGCAACACCTCAAAACTCTTCCCTCTAGTCCTTAAAATCTTTGCTTCCTTCAACTCTTGCATCCTTCACCTTTGACTCCATTAAACCCTAAGGCACTGAGCTAAAGTCCTCTAACGTTGAATTGAAACTTTATTACAACACTCTCAAACCTCTCTGAATTTCTAAACCTAAAACTTAACTAACTCACTAACCCTAGTTGTTGACATCATCATTGGTTATTTCATCTTTAATGCAACAATGTTTTGTTTTAAGAGCAATTGAATGATGGTTTAAGCATTAATTGAATAAGGTGTTGATTGGTTACATTGAATGCTACATTGTTCCAATATTTATTGGTGAAGTGTTATAACTTTTCATTGTGGTGACATTGGGTGGGATTGGTTCCTGTTACGCCAGTTTTCCATTCTATCTTATAGCCTTTTATCTCAGCTACAAACTACGTGATAACACTTAGGACATTAAGTAGCTCATAGTCAAGCGAAATCTTGTTTTTAGTTTTTCTTTTCAAAGATCTGAGAAAAGTAGTTATGAAAAGTTTGGTGAAAGAGTTTTAATTTGGCAAATCTTTATTTGTGATGAAGGAGTGGTTTGTTTTTAGTTTCATCTTATGCACTTCTCTTTCGTCTCTTAAAAAAAAACACCACTGGTTTCATTTCCATTCCTTTTGACTTAAGAAAGCCACTAAAATTAACACTTAATTAAAATTTATTAGACTTTGTGTTTGTAGGGTCCATCAATGCAGTCTAGGCTAGAGCCTTGATTTAGGATTGGAGAGGAAACTTATCAAGGCTACAAAAACAAACATAAGAGTCTGAGCTAGGGAGTGCTTGAAAGTATAGTAACCGTGAAATTTATCTCGGACCCCCCTCTAACACAGGGGATAAACATGAGGTCTCCTAAGGAAAGGTAGCAGAGATAACCCCTCCAAAGTTGAACCAAGCGTAGTGGGGAACGCATATAGAGGGCTTATCTTAGGATTTTGTTGATCACATTTTCCACGGAGCTTTGTGGGTCTTGAATCCATTTGAGGTACTCAGTCATCTTCCGGAACACTTTCTTTCCATACCCTTGATAGGTTTCAGGCTTGATACCCTCCTCATTGCGTTCCACCCGAATTTCAATTGTACCTGCCTGGTGATTGTTCGTGCATTGGCAACCTAGTTGCCTTTATCTTAGTGACTTACACAGGTGACTGCAGGGGTATACCACAGTACCTAGGGCAGAGATTAGACCACACTTTGTAGAGTATACCCGGAGGGTTATTTTGTATTTGAGTTGCACTTGCACCGGTACGTTTCTCTAGTGTTGGTTGGTGTAATTGTTCTTCCTACTAGCTAGTGATTTGCTTGTCTTATCTCATAGGATATTTTTCTAGTGGGTGTTGTTTTTTAACTTTAATAGAAATCCCTAGTGTGTCATTGATATTCTCACACCATGGAGGATTAGGAGCTCCACTAGTCGTGAAGGATTCTTGGCCTGCCGCTAGTTAATCTGGAGCCACCCCCGCCATTACTAAGGCAAAGACTAAACCAGCAAGGGTCTTTTGAGGCGACTGGGCCACAGGAAACTGAACCGAACCCATCTCCAAGAGGAGAGATTTTGATTTTAGAGGAACCAACCATTGTCGACCTTAAAGAGAAATATCTTGGTCCTTATAACCCTCCGATCACTAATCTATCAGCGCCCATTGTCGTACAGGTTAAACCTTACGAGCGTTAGGTAGTGTCACAAGCAATGATGGAGACAAATGTTTCTACTTCTTCAGGGAATAATCATACTCCCTCTACGGCTGTCACCACAGGAGGTGTTATGCCTTATAACCAACTATCGTTGGTCTGGACCACCATGGTCTCGACCGCCTCTACCTCAAGTAATGTTCTACTTCCATCTATGGTGGTGATCACTGCTCCTTTCACCCAGAGTGCTCCTTTCACCCAGAGTGCAACAGGCCCTCCGTTTTCATACAAGATGCCTAGTTTCGATACAAACTCTGTCCTTTCCTACTCCACTCTACAGACTTTAGGTCTGGGGGCAGGGAGCTCTAACTCTCCTCTACAAGGATCCACGGTGGGCACTTCACCTCCCTATAACGTTTTTCCTTATGGAAGGGGTCATATACCTTCTTCATCCCCTTCGCTTGGTGGTGCTCACCAGCACTCCGTCGGGCTGAATGTAAACTATAGTTTGTTTGGAGAAGGTAGTCAAGGACTTCCTTCTTATAGAATGTCAATAGGTTCGACACCATTCTCTTTGTTCTATGCGTTTGGTAACAACGAATTCTCGTCAGCTACCGTCTCGGTCGGGGGAAACCCTGGTTATGGACAACAAAACCTTATGCAGGGTACTATTCCTGTACAGGGGGAAAACTTAGGAATTCCTTCCTCACAAGGACTTTGGAATCCATGGCAGGGATTAGTTCCCTTGTCAGGGATTTCGACTGGGGTAAACCCCTTCCATAGCCAATGGAACCCCGGGCAAGGCTCAGCACCTATGCTCATCGGATCGACAGGAGGAAACCCTTCCCAAAAATTTTGGAATGTGACGCAAGCCCATCCCTTTACGTCCTATTACGGGAGTAAGCCAATGACCTCTCAACAAGCACAGAATCCATACGCTAGTCATGGCCATGGTTATTACCATATCCCTGGCCAGCAACCAAACTTTTCCTGGAAACCTGGTGCCAGCCAAACTCCAGGCTACTTTTTCTCTGGTTATAATCAACAACCCAAATTACTGTTTCTGGCAACTCTGCACTTGCTAGACTTGACAAGGTTATTAAATGACCCCATCTGTCATGATCCACGTTGGCCCCCTATGCTGACCAAGTTTCCTTCATACATTCCAAAGTTAGAGGCTAATCCTAACGAAGATCCATGCAATCATGTGACTACCTTCCATTTATGGTGCTCATCCAACTCATTGAGAGATGACTCCATCCAGCTGCATTTGTTTCAACACACTCTCATCAGGAGTGTGGAAAAATGGTACATCAAGCTCGACCACTCAAGATACTCTTCCTTCGATGAATTGGTAATGGATTTCTTAAACCATTTCCAATTACCTGTGAAATATGACGTTGGCACCAAATTGTTGGCCAAATTTGAGCAGACAAAAGTGGACCATATCTCAAATCACATCCAAGAATGGAGACGCCGGAAGAGTTTAATAAAAGTACCAATCCCACCAGCATTCCTGCTTGTGTGGTTCCTTAAGTCTTTGGTACCCCATTTATCTAAAGACGTCGCAACCTCGGGGGCCTTTTCATAAGAAGAAGCGATAATGATAGCTCAACACCTAGAGTTGATTTACTCTCAATCTGGTCTACTTTAGGAATTTTTTCCAGATGCACCACGGTTGATACTTGACAAGACCAGACAAAGATTTGGACCACATGCCAATGGTATTGTTGGTTCAGCACAAATGAAGACTACTAATCAGTTGTCAAATCAATTGTAGCAATTGTCGATACAATAGACAGCAACCAGCCAGACCACTGGTTCAGCTTCTCCCCCTACTCAAATGTCGGATTTACATAGTGTGAAATCGACAAACCTGAAGGCCACCCAGCAGCCTGACGAAAAGAAGAAAAAGTGAAAGAAGAGTAAGGGGGATAAGAAACCTACCAATAATGCTAGCGGGGTCAACATGGAAAAGAGGAAGTTGAAGTATCTATGTAATCTTTGCATGGAAGACCATCCGACTCACCAGTGCCCTCAGCTTGCGGAGGCCCAAAAGTTATTAGCACAGCAACAACCTGTCGTGTTAACAAATCCATTTCCACATGGGAAAAATTTAACTCAAGCTTCTTCGAGCACGGAAGGGGGAAATCAGGTACCCCCTCTGTCTGCGAGTAATCCTTCATCCGCGAATGTGTACATGATGAAAGGTAGCATTGAATTAACAACCAGGACACGCGACTGCAAAATT
The DNA here is from genome assembly GCA_009831015.1 of Picea engelmannii. Lineage (NCBI taxonomy): Eukaryota > Viridiplantae > Streptophyta > Pinopsida > Pinales > Pinaceae > Picea > Picea engelmannii. Next base: position 485,301 of record ML778682.1, read on the forward strand.
CCAAACACCTTTAAGAAGGGTAAAGAAACCGAAAACCCATCTCTTCCTCTCCAGATTGAGAAGAAGTTGGGGGAAAAAATGACATGCATCCCAAAAGGTGTGTTCAATAAAACTTCCCACAACCCAAACGCAAGGGCCACCCAGAACTACTCTGTGGTGGAGGATTTGTCACAAACCCCTTGTTTGATGTCTTCTTTGGAAGTCCTCTAGAGCTGCCCTTCCCATAGAAAGGTTATGTTAGCTACCTTAGGATCTTCTGAGACTTGTAATATGGGAACAATCATGCTTAATACAATCGACTTAAAACCTCATCTTCCTTACCATGTGGCATTTCAGATAGTAGTGGCCTACACCACGAAAACTTTTACTTGGAACATTTTCCGCACAGTGGTTGATGAGGGTGCCTCGACATGTGTGATGTCTTTGGCGTGTTGGAAGGCCATTGTCCAACCCATTTTGTCTCTATCACCTACTCTTCTTACCGCTTTCAACAGTCATTCATTCCGACCACATGGAATCATCCCCTCTTTCCCCCTGCAGTTAGGGGGGAAGACCGTGTGCATCGAGGTTGAAGTGGTCGATGTGTCTCTCAACTACAATCTCTTGTTAGGAAGGAGTTGGACCTATTCTATGCAAGCATTGGTCGCGACATTTTTTCGGGTCTTGTTGTTTCCACACTAGGGTCATATCGTTTCCATTGATCAGTTATCCTTCTCCCGTCTTGACCCTTCATCGGGGCTATCCATGATCCCGATGATTGATAACCCTCAGCCCAGCATTGTCAACGTAGGGGTTGGTTTGTTCCCACCTTTGATGGGTACTTTCGATTACCCACCTCCGACTGAAAATGTCCATTACATATCGGTTGTCCCCGACCATCCTAGGGCTAAAATCTTTCAAATCTCATCATTTTGCATGAATTACTTTAATGATCTGTGGACTCTTCCTTCCCCATCAACTATGATGGAAGGGAAAGGGCACCATGGCATGGCCATGCCTTTGTCTGCGGTAGAAATTGCATACTCTATAGTCCAACAATCTTCTGTCGACCCCGATATGACTCCTGCACAGGTATTAGATCTGGTTCTTGAGCCTATTTGGGCTCAAGTTTCCCTTGCCGATACTGATTTTTTAGACTTAGTATTTCCCTAAGGCGAGGTGGTTATTGAGGCAATGACTAGTCCAAACAGGCCCTGGGATGATCTCCGTCATAGATCTTATTTTCTCCCAGATTTAAGAAGAATTGAAGCGGGAGAATTCACTCTGACTATCATTGGAGATAGGGCTTGTCCTATCAATCCTTTGGCTACGCACGTTGTTCATACTGAAGGAAATATGGAAACCATCACTAAAACGATACCTATTGATATCTCCAGGATCCCTGGCATCGTGGAGAATATCTTTGTCGAAGCAAATTACTCCCCTGGGGAGATTAGAATCTACACGGATTTATTTAAAGAATTCTGCGACATGTTTTCCTGGTCTTATGAGGAAATGTTGGGCATAGATCCAAGAATCATCGAACATGAAATCACGACATATCCTGATGCCAAGTCGGTCTGGTAGAAGCTTCATCCAGTTAATCACAGGAAAGCAGCAGCTATTAAGGCTGAAGTAGAGAAACTACTTAAATTTGGTTTCATCTACCCCGTTCAATTGACTCAATGGGTGTCAAATCCCATGACAGTCAACAAAAAGCAGGGTACGATTCGTGTATGTATGGAATTCCATGATTTAAACAAATCTTGTCCAAAGGATAATTTCCCCACGCCATTTATTGACCAGATATTCGATGAATGCGTAGGTTGCGAGGCCTTTTATTTCATGGATGGTTTTTCGGGATACAATCAGATATAGATCAAACCTTAAGACCAACAAAAAACCACTTTCATTTGTCCATGGGGTACATTCGCTTATCAGAAGATGCCTTTTGGTCTGAAAAATGTTGGAGCGACTTTTCAGCGGGCCATGTCTTTTGCCTTCCACGACCTCAAATATGTAGTTGAGGCTTATCTTGATGATTTAGCATCACGATCTCGTAAGAGAGATGATCATCCAACACACCTCCGACTTATCTTTGAGCGATGTCACTACTACCAAATTCGCTTGAATCTAGAAAAATGCAGCTTTTGCGTAACATCAGGTCGTATGCTTGGTTTCATAGTTTCGAAAATAGGGATCATGGTTGATCCTCTAAAGGTTGAGGCAATAGTTCAGTTGCCTCCCCCATGCACAATCCCTCAGCTTCAGAGTTTACAGGGAAAAGTGAACCTTTTACAGTGTTTCATTGCAAATTATGCCGAGATCACAAAGGGTTTCATGCATTTACTGAAGAAGGACATTCCTTTTCATTGGGATGAAGCCACTCAGGGCTCTTTCGAAGCATTGAAACGCACCCTCATGATTACCCATCTGCTTCGGCCACCCAATTATAATAAAGATTTCTTATTGTACTTGGCCACTGCAGAGTCGACCATTGTCATGGTATTGGTTCAGGAGGATGATTTGCTCTCAGAATACATGATCTATTACCTAAGGCAAGGCCTGGTTGGACTGGAACTCAATTATTCCCATGTTGAAAAACTTGCATTGGTAGCAGTTCATGTTGTCCAGTGGTTCCGTCATTATATCTTGTTTCTCAATACCACCGTCATTGTCGTTGTGAATCCATATCAATACGTGTTGACACGATGTTTAATCGACGGAAATATCAGTAGATGGATAGTTATCCTCTAAGAATTCGACTTGGATTTTGTCTCGGCGAAATCCAAAAAGTTGTTAGTCTTTGCGGAACTCATTTCAAAACTTCCAGTCGAATCAAGTGATGTTATAACCGAGGATTCGCCTATCAAAGGAGACAGGTTTTTGATCATGTCTTCGACCCTTGGTATGGATATATACTAGTCTATCTCCAGAATTTGAAGTGCCCCACCTCTGCTTCTCGTGATGAGCGTCGTCGTATACGCCATCAGTCCAAGAACTATCTCATACTCGAGGACACTTTGTATCTTCGAGGTGTAGATTACATCCTTCGTCAGTGTCTCACTCATGAAGAATCAAAAATCGCTCTTAACGATTGACACAGAGGAGCATGTGGCGGTCATTTGTCTAGGTTAGAAACAGCCCAAAATATTCTACAAGTCAGATACTTTTGGCCGACATTAATCAAATATTGTGTTGAATCGGTCAAGAAGTGCCACCCGTGTCAGATCTTCTCTCAGAAGATGAGGGTACACCCTGCTCCCATGTTTTCCATCATCACAGTTGGTCCCTTCACCAAGTGGGGGATTGATTAAGCTACATTCAACCCTCCTTCCAAAAGTGGGTACCGTTATATCATCATAGTAGTAGACTACTTCACGAAGTGGGTCGAAGCTATGTCAATGTTTAAATATGATGGCGAGACAGCAGCTCTCTTTTTATTTAACCAGATAATAGCAAGGTTCGGCATCCCAAGAGAGATTGTCATTGACCATGGCAGTCACTTTCAGAACAAAATGATGTCCGAGTTAACGTCAAATCTTGGGTTGAGGCAAGAACATTCATCACCCTAATACCCACAAGATAATGGTCAGGTGGAAGCTATGAATAAATCCCTTAAGACTATTCTACAACGAACGATCAATTCGGCCAGGTCAAATTGGCATTTGATGTTGTACTCAGAATTATGGGCCTACCAAATGTTTATTAATACTGTGACCAGTTTCTCACCTTTTCAACTCATTTACAGGCTGGAAGTAGTCTTGCCTATAGAGTGCCAGATCCCCTCTCTAAAAATGGTAGTACATTTATTGCCAGACACTTCACCACTTGAGGAGCATTTATTATATATTGAGCAGCGTTTGGATGCAGCCTTGGCTAACGAGGCTCACAAACAAAAAGTCAAGTGTCAGTATGATCGGTCTGTCTGTCATCGAATTTTCTCTGAAGGCGACCTTGTCCTATTCTATGACCAATATAAGGACCCCCTGGGGGCAAGCAAGTTCAAACCCATGTGGTTCGGACCTTTCAACATGAAGGAGGTTCTAAAGAAGGGTGCTTATCGTCTAGTGGAATTTGAGGGAAATGATTTGGTGGAGCCTAGAAATGGGCTCTACCTCAAGAATTATTACTCGTAGGTGGGTCTCCTTGGGTGAATTCTTGTAACATGTGTATAGTATTATACATTTTCTTTTTAGTTTTTGTCCTTTTGGTTTTATGGATGTGTGGTTTTTATGTCATATTTTTTCACTGTGGCAGATGTCAAGTGAATCAGAGGTGTTCGTTGGTTTTGCAGACAGTTCTAGCCGGCACACTCAAAGGCTTGCTTCCGTAGCTTGGGTGCTTTTCACACCTCAGGGCCAGTTTCTATCTTCAGGAGGTATCTGTTTAGGTGATGCCACAAACAATGTCGTCGAATACAGTGCAGTCTTAGAGTTTCTTCGTGACACGTTTCCACATTGTATCTCTCACCTCCAGTTCTACTTATATGCTCAGTTGGTTCTGTCCCAGTTAAATGGGGTTTACCGCATTTACGATCCTACTCTACACTGATGGTTTCTTAGGTTATGTCTCTTAGAACGAAGCTTTGATTTCATTACGTATATCCATGTTCCTAGGAGATTGAATCAAATCACAAATACTCTATCTAATCATGTATTAGATTGGCATTTTTCACACATGTAAGAAAACGCACACACATGCACATGTAAATACATTTTTAAAATAGATGTAATCCATAAGACGTAAAAAATATGTAAACATCCATATATATATCAAAAATATCAGAGTACATGGGTGGGCACAAGCACCTCAAAAATATTTCCAGTAAGAATCAAGGGGCTTATGCCCTCAAAAATATACAAAAATTTCTCTTGGCACGTAAGTAGTCCAGCCTAGCTAAGGGCGGGGCCTGTTAGCCCTACCATAGTGAACAACAGCATTTTCCAAATGCTGGAAGAGCTGGACCCAGGTCTGTGGCACCCCAACTACATGAGGCTACATCGATGGTGGGAGATCCTCGATCTCTTCCATAGGGACTATATGAGTGAGTGTTGTAAGGTTCTACTCCACCCGTATCAATACTCTATCAACCTCTCTGACTGGAGGCCCCCCTACTGTTGTTGTTTCTCCGGCGGTTGCAACTAGTCCTGCCTCTGGTTGAGGACGCCGCCTAGTCCTCGAGAAGTCTGCTAGACACACTGGTCCCACATATGTACATAACAGATACATAAGTGTCAGATATTCTGGTATACAAAAAAATGATATATATAAAAAGACATAAAAATTAAATAACTTTGAAAAGTGAACTTACCAGTCTCTCCTCGCTCCTCTTCGGGAGGTACAAGCATGTCAGGATCCCTAGAAAAATTGATCTCGACATAGGGGTAGTCCTCTATTGTCGGAATCTGCCGTGACCACCATTGAAAAAATTTATCATCGAAGGCCTCGATGGTCCTCCCTCCCCCCTGTCGCGGCAAGAGCATCGCCCATCTTCATAGCACCGGGAGAGAGGCCTCTTGCACTTGTATAGTCTCTCGAGGACTAAGACTGGGTACACTCTCGAAGAAAAAGGAACACAAAATAGTCCCAAACTCTGTTAATTGTCTCTTCATGCAATCTAGCATGGTTGCTCTCCAGTCAAATATCCTTGCATTTAAGCACTATACTGCACAATGCATGTGCACCCAGGAATCCTAATTCAAATTCATGGATCCAGTGATCCGCCCAATGAGTATAACTATCACTTTGAGTGATAGGTTTTTTATCTTATGTATAGGCACCTAAGAGCCTACTTTCTTAGTACCAGCCTCGGAATGGAGTCCAATCAACTCCTCAATGTTGTGAGGCCCGGGGGGGGAAGTATGCAAGTTGAATGGATCCCCTCTCCTAGAGAGACCATTCAAGAAGTAAATGTCTTCAGTCATTGGATTCAATGACTACCCCTCAAGAATAAATGCCTTTGCATCAGGATGTCAGTAATCTATCAAATCATTCAGCAACCTAGGTTGTTCCCTCATAAATGGACACTGGAAGAACTTTAACAACCCGCATTGTGATAAAACAATGATAGCAGTAGGATCCTCTGAGACAAAAAAATCAATGTCCTCATGCTCCCTCTCTCTCCAATGAACATACATCCTACAAAATGCCAAAGTTTGGAGAGTTAAATCTTTCCGTTTTATTTTTTACCACTTGTTGGAGGGCGTACGTGGGTTGTCTTGGTGGAAGTCACGTGTGTATGCGGGAAAAATATCTTTTGCCCGTGTGCACACATGGGTTGTGCTTGGACATCCTGTGTACACACAGGGTCAACCTCTTTAAAGGTCAGCTCCCCCCAAAAAAACAAAAATAAATGAACAAATGAAGGATGGAATTGCAAGAGAGTCTAGTTTGTACTTACTTGGTCCAAGCGGAAGTTTGTTTCATCCACTGAAGCTCTCGGAATCAACTCTTTTGGAAAAGGGGTGTTTTTTGACTTTTCATCAATTCTAAATTTACAATGGTGATAATGAGTTGCCAACATTCCATTTATAGAATTTTTGGCCCCTTTTTGTCATTTTTTGGACGCTTTTGTCATTTTTTCTAGCTTGAAAATTGTTTACTATGGTTCTTGAGTTTCTTGGGGGATGTTACGATAAGTGTTACTTTCGGTATTTGGGAAATTCTTTGAGAGTTTGGGTCATTTTTAAAGGTCTTTTCGTAAAAATTCATTTTTCCAACTTTGTGCATGTAAGATAGGATTCCACCTCCACTTGTTGCACCTCGTTGTCTTTTTCTCTTTTCCATAGGATCGATCCCACCGAATTGCGACACGGAACCCTCACTCATGCTCTAGAAGTGTCGTAATTTAGTGGTAGATCCTACCTTCACATGGATGCCCTAGGTAGATCATGTTACAAGGGAAAAACTCTCTATGGCCAAGGGTAAACCACAACAGACAGGTATGACTACAGAAATCAACTCGATTCCAACATGTGTTATATAAACTAATGTGCAATACGAGAAAGAAGCCTACCTCAATCCAATCGTTTGATGTCGTTCCACCGTTGGGCACTGTGACCCAAATCTCTACACCTGCGAGAAGTTCTCAACAAACAAGCGATGCAAGTATATAGTGACAGTATATAAAATGAGTTCGCACATCAGATAGCACAATCCATTAATAAACATTACAAACATACCCATAGATAATAATCATATATTTGCAAGATATCGATAGGACGGGAAATGAGTATTTCTATTAATAATTGATCAACAGAAGTATCAGCATTATAGACTTCCATGTCAGCACGATTGGAAACCAAGAAACCAAGTTCCTTCCAACTGGGTCTCAACCACTTCAGTCCTCCACCAAAGGCAAGCTCGTAGTAAAGAGATAATGAGATCTTCTTGACAGTAAGGAAAGAGATTGGGAGCTAAACACTATGTTCAGACTTGAGGGACAAAGGGATGCAGACTCAATATGAAGTAATTTCTCCAGAGTAACTTTTCTCTCAAAGTTGAATGCTTTTTCTCTCTTTCTCCATAGCTCGAAATTGTGTTCTTATAGCCTCCAGAATGCAACTGAAGGGACGAGTCAAAATGTTTCAAGTATATGGAAGGCCAAAGATCAGAGATCATGTGTTGTGACATGGAAACCTGACCTCATTTTGTATTTTCTAGCACAAATCTCGATATACGTGAGCTATAGTGGAGAAGCAAGCATATACGCATCTTGCAAAGCAGTTAGGGAGCATATATGTGGAAAAATATATATATTTGGCTCTGGATTTATAAAAATTGGGGTTGATAAGTCTGCATAGGAAATGGAAAAAGGCCCTTTGTGCAAGATAGCAATGGTGAGGCAAATCTTGCTATAACAGATCCTGGTTGAATTTTGGAGTCCATGTCGTCATTGTTATCAGATAAATCGGTAAGTGCGGACACTAACAGATCTCCCTAGATCCACTTGGATCTAGAACAAAACAGGACAGAACACGACTCTTTCGCTAAGTTGTAATCATTGAATCTACTAATAAGAAGGAATGAGTGAAAAACCTTTATATCGGTTCCTTAGGTCTCTATTGTTCCTGCTTCACTCCAGTGCTCTTGTGAAATTAGGTCCAAGACAACACAAACCAACCAAAGTGAAGATAGCAAAGTATATTCAATGTCAACTTATGCATATGATCAAGGAGTTATGCAATAAAATAAGAGTGAATTTATGGGAAAGGGACATGTTGTTGTATTATATTAGATGAAAGTAGAAGATACAACCAGATCGCCTTGATGTCGCAAGATTCCTTTCAGTGACCCTTAGTTCCAACACACACACTTTCTCTACATTTTCATGAAGAAGATCCAGTATAAATTGATAGACCAAATAGAGTCTTCAAGCTTTTATCCAAGCAGATTTCTTCACACAATTCTTTCACCAATTCTTCATTCAATCTTGATTAACCTTTTCGATGAGAAACCTTTCAATATATCGGATAAGGAGAGATGGTTAAATGGATGAGTATGATCCCAGTAAATCTGAGAAGTCAATAGGATGCCAACCATGCGAATGCCAACTCATTTTCTAGAAGATTCCCTTCTAGAACCTTCGTGACCTCTTCTCTTTTCCAAGCTTTGAAACAGGTTTTCACCCTACCTATAGAGAAGACTGCGAACAGTTCACACTCTAAGTGTGGGTTGCCTGCGAGAATGAAGGATTTTCGCACCCTATAACATAGGCATTTTGTGAACTCATCTTAAAAATGTGTTTTTTGGAAGAAGACAGTAGCCACTTTTCTCAGGCAAAAAGTCTTTGTGGGAGCCTGAATACATCACTTGTAGAGACATCACCAGAGTGACCAAAATAATTTGTAACAGAATTCCCCCCAAAGTATGAGGCTAGAACTTGTGATAGCCGAAATACTTTGTAAAATGTGTGTGTGTGTCAGAAACAAGGAGCGCACCTAATAAGAAACCTGTAAACAACCAAGCATCTGCAGAATATAATACCAGTTCTGAGGTAGGTATTCCCATCCTTAGATCACAAATGAATGGAATCATAAACATAGGTCATGGCCACCAATCATACACCATGGATCCATGTCATCAAAATGCTACATAGCCACCAGGAATACACTGTGGATCTATGTGAGAAGACTTGAGTTAAGACATAGCCACGTAACATAAAAAGTAGATCTATGTGCCGATACAAATCATACATACTCCATCGTAGCCTGGATCAAAAAGATGAGACCCAGGGTCTTCAATCCCATCACCTAAAAGTATGAATCTAGCCATGCGATTACATGTGCTGAAGTCGAACATGGTAGAAACCACTTGATTACCAGTCATTGATGAAAATCGTTAACAATTGCGAGGGAAATCACCATTGATGTCAATGACTCCCAAGGTATCGAAGTACAATCCGAATGAATGTGAATGAATGAGATGAAGTTGAGAACTCGGCAGAATCTCTCAATCAGGGATCAATGATGTGAAACCCCTGTCGAAAGAGAAAGACCTGCCATTAAGGCATGCAGGTTCCAAGGTACTAAATTATTTCTTAGTCTCATTTCTGGATAATGAGTTGGAGTCGAAAAAACAAGACTCGTCACAGGAGGGCCTTGATGTATCCCCCATCAATGACACGAAATAAGTAACATATTTTGAGGGTGAAACAAAGTATGAATACGGGTTGAAACGGACATAGGGAAGGTCAACATAGTAAGAATGGACAACTGCAGATGGTTGACTCAATAGAGGGCTCGTGTGAACTTCTCTTGAACATATGAACGACACGACCAAGGACTTGGTAGCACTGACTCAAAGACGACCCAAGATATGACCTTGTAACAAGTCGAACAAGAGACAAATGGATTTCCCAACCCGGATTCAAATGATGAATAGAGGGTGTCATGTTCAAGAGCGACGCTTACTGCCATCAATATGAATACAAAAACATATTCCTTTCCCAAAATTTCCCCCACCATCTCTGGCGAGTACCTCTTTGTTTTTACACAAGCTTGAGGAGGATAGCATATGCTTGTTGATGTAAGCACATCCTTCGGATGATTCCCTCAGAGTATATTTAACGACCCCTAGGAAGGAGTGGTTCGGTCCCATTACGGGTCTTTCGATGTTTGTTTAACGAGTCCAAGGATAGAAAACTCGCAGGTTTTTCATGTTTTGAGAGTCTGAAAAACACTTAAAGAGAACTCTCCCGGTTCCTTAAAAGAGTTCGACAAGACCGAAAAATTGATAAACTATCGCCTGTCGAACGTTTTCTTCAAATACTTTAACGAGCGTGAAAAGAACAAGATCGCTCGGCAATCTTTTCATCTTTATGGAGCGTGAAAAGAGATTAAAGGATACTCCTTTGCGTTCGTTGTTTTCATGTTACCATGACGAGTACGAAAAGACAAGAAAAAGTATACTCGGTTATGTTCTCATATATTTTTGAGCATGAGAACGAATGAAGACTGAGCTCGAGGTTTTTTCTAAAAAACCCTAAAAAAGTAGTCGTACATGCGACAAAAATAAAAAACACCTATACCCCCTCGTTCGAACTTCGAAGTTGCGATATATGCGAAAAAACACACTCACAAGGCTATTAGGGTATTAGGTTTTATAGACAAAGCAATAAAAATAATATAAAAAATCAATAAAAAATAGTAAAAAGTGAATAAATATGGGTAAAAATGACTTTTTACCATTTCATTATTACTTTGCCAAAAACTTGTCCAACATACCTCATTTACCCCCAAATTTATTTTCTCGATTGCGGGAGGCACAAGCAATCATTCGACGAACAGTTTCATCCAACAAGTTAATCTCTCTATTCTCTAACTTTTCCATGGTTTATTTTTGGTTTTTATTGGCAATATTTTGGGTTTTGAGTCCATTTTAGGGTCGGAACATGCGCCCAAGCATTCTCGCAGGTGGGCCATGTGGGACCTGTGAGAATCTAAGATTCTCGCAGGTGGGCTTCAGGGCACCTGTGAGAATCTTGCACTGTGCAAAAGGTCCACCTGCGGGGGCCGAAAAATGGATTTTAAAGTGAGGTTTTGCTCAATAAAAAATTATGCAAGAGTTTAAAACAAGTTGTTGACTTCTCTCTCATGACTCTTTTGCAGGTGTTTGACCATCACAATGTTGGAATGGAGAGAAAGAGAACATGAGGAAGATGATTCCATTGTCAGGAATGACCTAGGTACAGTCGTTGCCCTTCGAGACTGTGGGCTCTTGAAATTTTTCAGGATTTCGAGCATGAGAGCCCAACTCAGGTTGTTGGAATACCTGGTCCACATGTGGGATGTGGATCAACATTTATTTCACATGGGAGTCCATACACTGACACTAGATATCAAGGATATCTATTTTCTGATGGGGTTGTCACGGTGCGGATACCATGCTACTTTGACCGGAGGTAGAGGCGGCGGACTCCCTATGAGTGAGTATTGTCGCCAATATTGTGTTCCTGAGGTAGAGAGAAGCAAGGGTAAGGTTTCCATTTAGGGGGTCCAAGATCTGACCCTACGAACCATTTTGTTTACTATTGCATGCATGGTTGGGAGCACAGCTTCTCACATGGCTCTCTAGAGATATTTCCAATACGCCATAGAGTGCACAGAGCCTCGGGTCTTCAACTGGTCAGATGAAGTTCTCCGCAGTATGAAGAGACAATTGATGAAGTGCAGAAAGGGTGACTTGAAGCAGTTTGGGTACGGGTCACTTTTGGTGTCATTCTTCCTCGAGAGGGTCCCATTGTTGCAACTACAGGTTGATTGGGGTTTACCGGCCCCACAGAGTCCGAGGATGTTGAGGTCGTGTAACCTCATGGCTCGACACGTAGCAAGGCCTATAATCAAGTATAATGATTCATTTTTTGATTGGTTGAGGCCCTAGATGTTGATGATCGATGACTACGCATATGTTTGGATTTCCGAGGGGATCCAGATTTGGCCCTACCTGAGGATACTCTGTGGGGTGACTTAGGTAAGAAGTACACATTTTGTTATTTTTAAATGTTTTTGAAAGTTTTATCATATGAAATGTTCTTATGTTTATCCAAGAACTAATCCAAAAATTTTATTTTTGATGACACGGATGTGGGGCCGTATTGACCTCTAGGAACGTCTCCCATTCAAAGGCGAGGAGAAGCAGCTCCAGTGGCGAGATGGGATGTTGAAGACTATGAGGCAGTGGAACAGAACTTGGAGGGATTGACCGCGGATGTCCTAGATATTGTTATTGGGGAGATCCCTAGACGTTATCAGCGCCATACTGTGGGCATGTACGAGTCTTTCAGTGGAATGCTCCGTAGGGTAGCCTGAGAAGTTGTGTGTTATCGTGAGCGTCATCCGTGATGCTATTTTGTAGAAGTTATGGGCTTTGTATTTTGAGATTTTGATCCTTCGACAGAAACTTTTTGTAAAAACTTTTGATCATTATATACATATATACGACTTCTACTGGCTTATTTTGTGTTGTGTTATACATGTGATGTGTGATTGGTTTATAAATGTCCCAAATGTCTGTCTAACACATTGTTGGCTAAGGCGTCAATCAATGTATTTAGACATCTAGGAATGTGTTGATATTCAATCTAATCAAAATAATGTTCCAAGAGACGAATTCGTAAATATACCCGTAATAAAGTAGGACTTTGGATAGCATAGAAGTTACTTAACTATAGTACTACTAGCTGTGAATCGAATCGTATAACTAGGTGGCGAATATCAATTGAAATAGCATCAATCAACAATTCGATGACGGTGTTATATTCTACAATATTATTGGTCGCACGACCAAGGCACACACCTCATAAATTGATAAGTTTGTTTGTAGGTGCGTAAATTTCCCATGCATCAGAAGCAAGGTTTTGAGTACTACGGCTAGTGCCATCAGTGAAGCCAATGTGGGGTGGTGAAGACTCCGACATATGGAAACCAAGCACAATGCAAGATAAGCAGTTGATGGCAGAGACCAAATAACAAAAAAATCATACTAAAGTAACACACAAAAAGTATGATACAATAAAATACAAGCACTCATGCACAGGTGATCTTAAGCATAGTACTTCTTTAAGTACAACCCATTTCTAGGTTCACTCAAAGGGATACCATCGTAGTCCACCAACTCGTAAGCTCCTTTCTCCAAAACTAGTCTTACGATATAAGGACCTCGCCACATAGCTTCAAATTTTCCAGCTCCTAGCATATCCCGATCATGTTCGTAAAGGAGAACCAGATCACCTTCAGAGAAAACGCATGGCTTAACATGTTTGTCATATTGGGCTTTGACGTGTTTCTTCTGGGCTTCTATAACTAGGGTGGCATCATGACAGGTTTCGTCTAATTGCATGAAATACAATAGACGTTCTTCTTCGGCAGAAGTGTTTGGGAGAAGTTCAACGGCTAGTTTTAGGGAGGGTATCTCACATTCAATTGACAAGATGGCTTCTAGACCATAGACTAACTGGAACAGTGTAAACCCGGTAGAAGACTTAACGGATGTCCAGTAAACCCACAATGCTGAAAACAACATTGTGTGCCAACTCATTTTGTGAATCCCTATCATTCGTCGAAGCATGGTAATGAGGATTTTGTGTATTGCTTCAACTTGGTCGTTGGCTTGTGGGTAATAGGGTGTTTATTTTTCATGGCGAAGACCCAACTTTTCAATGAGTTCGGACATCATGAAGTTTCTAAAGTGGCTACCGTGGTCAGTAACAATAGCTTGAGGAACACCAAACCGAGCAATGATGTGATTGAATATGAATAATGTTGCAGTCCTTCTGCTATTGTCGAATGTTGGCATCGCCTCGGCCCATTTCATAAAATAATCTATGACTACAATAATGTATCCATGCTCCCACACCGAGTGAGGGTGACATGTCATGAAATCAATACCCCATTTTTCAAAAGGACCAACGGAGACCATAGGGTGTAGAGGAGCAGGGTGTGATCGTATTTTATTGTTGTAGGTTTGGCAAGCGTGGAATTTTTGGACAACAGTTATACAATCATTGAATAAAGAAGGCAAAAAATACCTTGCTCGTAAGATCTTCTGGGTAGTATCATACGCAGACATCTGACCACCACAGGCTCCAGAATGGCAGTCATTTAGGGATTTCTCGACTTCATCAAATGTGAGGCAGCGTCAAAAAATGGAGTCAATCCCACGACGATAAAGAGTATCACCTAGGATAATATACTGACGGGCTTGGTAGCATATTCGATGGCGGTCAGTGGTAGACAAATTGGGCTAAAAAGTATGGGTTTGGAGATATATGATGATATCTCCATACCAAAGGTCATCGGAACTAATCAGGAAAAGGGATTCATCGGGTAATGAATCTGCTGCTACATTTTCCATCTCAGAGCAGGGAAGGTCTCATATCAACTCGGCAAACACCCAGGATTTTTTGGACTTAGCACGTTCGAATTCTATGTCAAACTCCTGGAGTATTACGATACATTTGGAGTATTTTCCCCCTAGCAATTGGCATGTAAGAATGTGTTTCATAGGGTTGTAGTTAGAAATTATCGTAGTCTTGTGAGAAAAGATATAGTGTTGCAAACGTTGAACAGCCTGGACGGCTGCCAAGGCCGATTTTTCAACATGTAAATACTTGGTTTTGGTAGTCGTGAGACTCCGACTCAAGTAATAAATGACATGTTCATCATGAGAATCATCCTCCTGGATGAGAACCATAGCAATGGTATAGTTTGAGGCTGTGAGGTAAAGGAAATAATCCTGACTGTAATCAGGTGGGAAGAGTAGTGGGGTATGTGTCAAAGATAGTTTCAAAGCTTCGAAAGCTTTGTTGGCAGTGGTATCCCATATGAACTTAGAACCTTTCTTGACCAGTCGCATAAATCGAAGAGTTAGCTCATCATAGTTCGGGATGAAACGACGGAGAAAGTTTGCCTTCCCTTGCACACTTTGTAACTAGCGAAGTGAGGAAGGAGGAGGAAGATTGAGAATGATCCGTCAGGATTTTTCGAAATGACTATGGTTGAGTTATTATTTGCATGCATTAAATGACCATTGGGAAACTTAATGAAAGAGCGAGAAAATCAAATGAATTATACAGCCATTAACATAATTGCAAATCTGAAATGCAATGAAAACAGAAAACCATAATGCACAAGTTTGATAACGGAGTTCGGCAACTTTGCCTACGTCTCTGGGCCTTTTCTCTTGTGAGGGAGGCTTCTTGATTTCTTTTCAAAAGCTTATTAGTACATCTTTACAATTGTCGATTGGCTTCTAGACTGATCTGGTCATGTTTGCCATGATCTCTAGAATCTTGCACAAAAAACGGCACCTGAAACGGATGTCCCGAGCTCTCAGAAATCGTCTGACAACATCTCTACCTCAACAGCTTCCTTGCCTCAAACTGGCTTAGACCTGGCTTTGCCTCAGCATCTATGCTCTCCAAAAACCGTCCAAAATCTCTCCAAAGGCTTCAAACTCTGACCAAATGGCCTCAACATGGCCTTGGTTAAATAATTGGGAAAGTTGGTTGTCAATCTCCAACTTCCTCCCAAGAATTAGGCTTTAAAAAAGCCCAATAACCCTTAATTACATTAAAAAAAATCAAAAATTGGTTGTATAACCACTTTCAAAACTATATAATATAGTTAAAACCCATTCTTGAACTGAAATAAGGCGCTAGCCCCCTAGTCTTGGGCGCGGCCCCCCTTGGCACGGTCATATGGAGTGGCATGTGGCCACGCGCTATAGCGCGGGCCTCCCCTATTCGCGGCACTGGTCACATGGGGCTGTCCATAGGGCCACGGGACTATACATACCGCGCACAAAAGGGATGTGGTAACCCCGCGCTCCCGGTCATGGAGTAAGGTCACGGTGAAAGCGCCGAGGGTTGTGGTTACATATGTGGCGAGGGCTGGGGCTTAGGCCCCGGCCCTTTTTCTGTCGTTTTAAACCAACCATACAACATAAAACCATTATATGCCGCCCATATAACAAGTCCCAAGCGGTGGTCCAATGGTCACGACATTGTTGTGAAGGCGTTGCAGTGAGAGGTCCGGGGTTCGAATCCCCCGGGCCCCAAATAATTTTTGACATAGGCCATATTGGCAAAACCCAGGGTGCCACGTGGCAGCCCGTGATTGGGCCACGTGGCAACATAACAACCAATCAAACCTTGACACGTGTCGGCTTCTGATTAGTCCATGTCATCTGCCACGTCAGCTCTGTCGTACGCTACGTCATCTTCCGTACGCCATGTCATCTGCCCGGTCAGCCTTCCACGTCATACGCCATACGATGCTGACGTCATCCCGTGCCACGTGTCACCCTTCCAGTGGTGACACGTGTCACCTCGGGATTGGTCCAACCGTACACTGAAAATGCCAAAACTACCTGACACGTGTCACGCTCTGGTGTTGCCATGTCACCTGTACGGCCACACCATGTGCCATCGTACGGACTTGCCACGTCACTGTACGGACATGGCACGTCAGCATCCGTACGGACTGTACGGACTGCACAGTCAGCAAAGTCAAAATTTTTGTCTGTTTGGCTCGGCGGACAGAATGCGATATCTTCTTCATACGGACTCCGTTTGAGATAAAAATTATACCACCGGAATCAGGAAGACGATCCGGATGCAATGGTGTTGGTTTTGTCGGATTCTGAGCACTTTCATTTTTGAGAATTTTTCATGCCCTGACAGCCTTCTGAATCCAATTTCAGATCACACCTCCCAACAATAAGACCTTTTGGTCCCCAAAAGGTTACTGACCACTCGACAAGCTCGGGATAGGCCACCCGACTTGCTCTTTTTCTTTGAAAGATGATTACATCAGGGGAAGCAAAACACAATGAAGTTGAGACATCCACTTCCGGCAGAACCAAGTGACTGTTTTCCTTCTGTCATGGTGTTCTTCTTGCTTCGTTGGTAATCCTTCCTCCTTCATGGGTGCATGCAGAATCCTCTTGCCCTTGTTTGGACGAAGCTTCGGATTAAGCTTCCAACAGCTAGCCTCTTGATGTCCACTCTTGCTGCAAAACGTACAACGAGTCTTCGGCATCCAGACCTGCTTAACCTTCTCCTTCTTCCGTTGTGGACTTGAACCTTTACGCCGTGTTTCCTTCCTGGACGACATAGGTTTCCTGTACAAAGTTTGTCTCTTCCAACACTTGGCAACACAATGCTTAGTTGAATGACAGTAAGCACATGGATAACGTTTCCACAAGTTCCGGTTTACTTGATTATGCTTGTTATAATCAAAAGGAGATTTATTAAAAACATGACCATTATACCTTCCATGTTGATCTTCACCTTTCTTTGGAGACGACTTGCATTCACTACCACAATCCTGAAGTGATGCGCCATTTCCTTTTGTGAAGTGTTCCTGCAATGTCTTGAGTTGGCCATTTGAAGCATCACTTGCTTCCGAAGATTTGGAACCCATCTTGGAAGACTCTCCAAGGTACCCTATTTCATATCCCAATCCTAAGTATCGAGGCCTTTCTTCAACCTCAATGGGATTTACAATGCCTTGACCTTGACGTCCAAGGCCCTTTCCTTTTTCATAACCCATCTTGGTTAATATTCTCAAACCTACACCTTTTGTGTGTCTTTCGAATTCACCAAAACCAACTTGATGAGAATGAGGAAAATTTGTTGAGAAACCTTCACTGCATACCTCAGATATGTTGTCTGAAACAGATGTAGAAGG
>ML778682.1:510552-523216 GCA_009831015.1 Picea engelmannii
ATGAAACCGATGTTGTGTGAGACTCTGACCCAACAATGCGTAAATAGGGATGAATGATACAAATTTTGTTCGATGAATCCTATTTACAGGAGGGAAAGAGGAGTTTTCTGGAACAATGTGAACTACGATGTATGATCTTCTCTTAAATGTAATATCAAACAATCATGAACAATGCAAATTATCTATCCGTTCTCTTTAAATACTTGAATGCCCATATTTTTCGAATATAAGGGTGCTTTTTAAAAAAGAAAATGTCTTTAATTTTTTATTAGAAACCAAGAAATAGGAATGGAACTAAGAAAAAGTAAGAAACCAACGAAAAAGAAATGCACAACAAACACCCAAATCGATCTTTCAATGAAGATAAAAATAACAAACTAACAAGACCAGTCTCTTCAAAAGCACATGGATAACAATTTTCCAAGTAATAAGCAATTGAAAAGGACAATTAATCTCAACTTTTAATCCAATCAAACCCAACCAAAAAAGCACTCAGATTTGAGAATCGGAGATTATACCCTTGTCAAGAAAAGGTCAAGAGGTAAAAATTGAGAAAAAATGATCAAGAAGAGCTTTCGATTTCTGAAAACTAATCATTTGCAAGATTTGAAGTCAAGAAACATTCAATCACTAGCCAAAGAAGTTCTTTCTAAACACACCAACCAATCTGGGCATCTGAAGACACAAAAGACTTAATCCAAAATTCTTACAAGTGAGTTCATAGTATGTCAGTGGGGTACGGTGCGAGAATCAAGGATTCTCGCAGGCTAGACACAGGCAGGTTGTGAGAAGTTTGCACTGAACTGAACACTAGGGTGCGAACTTCAGTGATTCTTGCAAGCTACATAGAGGTGTAGTACGAGAAGGTTTGTAATCAAGCAAATTTTGGAAAAATGACAGAACTTTTGAGGGAACTTCTGGATCCAAGGAGTCTATGAGGATCTCCTCAAGACTTAGAGATTGATTGGGAATGAAAAAGGGTAGGTCAAGAGCAAATGGCCAGGTAAAAACCACCAAAATGGGTTGTTTCCCCAGTGGAGTCGCCAATTTTGTTATCGGATAAATTGGTAGGTGCAGACACTAACAGATCTCCCTAGATCCACCTAGATCTAGAACAAAATAGGACAAGACATGACTCTTTCCCTAAGTTGTAGTCATTGAATCTACTAATAAGAAGGAATGAGTGATATACCTTTATATCGCTTCCTTAGGTCTCTGTTGTTCCTGCTTCGCTTCGGTGCTCTTGTGAAATCAATTCCAAGACAACACAAACCAACCAAAGTGAAGATAGCAAAGTATATTCAATGTCAACCTATGCATATGATCAAGGATTTATGCAATAAAATAAGAGTGACTTTATGGGAAAGGGACATGTCGTTGTATTATATTAAATGAAAGTAGAAGATACAACCAGATTGCCTTGATGTCACAAGATTCATTTCAGTGACCCTTGGTTCCAACACACACACTTGCTCTACATTTGCATGAAGAAGATCCAGTATAACTTGATAGACCAAATAGAGTCTTCAAGCTTCTATCCAAGCAGATTTCTTCACACAATTCTTTCACCAATTCTTCATTCAATCTTGCTTAACCTTTTCCATGAGAAACCTTTCAATATATAGGAGAATGAGAGATGGTTAAATGAATGAGGATGATCCCACTAAATCTGAGAAGTCAATAGGAAGCCAACCATGCGAATGCCAACTCATTTTCTAGAATATTCCCTTCTAGAACCTTCATGACCTCTTCTCTTTTCCAAGCTTTGAAACAGGTTTGCACCCTACCTATAGAGAAGACTGCGAACATTTTGTACCCTAAGTGTGGGTTTCCTACGAGAATGAGGGATTTTCGCACCCTATAACATAGGCAACCTACAAACTCATCTTAAAAATGTGTTTTTTGGAAGAAGACATCAGCCACTTTTCTCAGGCAAAAAGTCCTTGTGGGATCTTGAATACATCACTTATAGAGACATCACCAGAGTGACCAAAATAATGTGTAACAGTCATTAATGATCATAAGCTCGCAATTCCTTGTTAGTTGTTCCTAATTACAAGTTTGAGCCTCACTTGCATGATTCATTATCACTTTTTCCCTCACCCTCGGGACTCCCAAAACACAACGGGTCTTCTTTTAAGCCCTTTTCAGACCCTCTAAACATGAAAAGATTGTTGAGCGATCTTATTTCCCTTCACGCTCACCAAACTAAAATTCGAAGTAATGTTTTTCCAATGGTAGTGTACCCCTTTTTCATTCTGGATGGTCAAATGTACGAAAAAAGGTATACTCTAGGAGCCTCGATTCTCTAGAAGAGTACTCTCAGGTATAGAGTTAACTCTTTTTCGGGCCTAAGGGACTAAATTTATGGAAAAGGAACCCCCACGGATTCCATAGTTAAGCTCTTTTCAGACTCCCTAAAATTGAAAAGATGGTCGAGTGACCTTGTTTCTTCACACTCATTAAATTGGTCCAGAAGAACATCCCTTACGAAGTCCATAGTTAATCTCTTTTCAGACTCCTTAAATATGAAAAGATTGTCGAGTGACCTTGTCTTTGTCATGCTCATTAAAATGATTTTGAATAGACGTTTGTTTGGTGCTATTTTACCTCTTTTTCGAGGCGAATAGACTACATTCGAAAAATTTACCCCAGTGGAGTCTTCTTTTACGCTTTTTCAGACTCTCTGAAAATGAAAAACCGTCGAGGTTACCTTATCTGGGTTCATTAAAATTACATCAAAGGATGTTACCATTGTGTCTTATTAATCGCATTTGCAGCCCTGCGCCTTTGGCCTAATGTCGGCTCCATGTTGCTCTCAACTGAACCATTTGAAGCATGCCTTATATGCAAGCCTTGTAGCACTTTGCCTCTGCGTCTTGACACCTTGACCCATGGAGGATTTTTTCTGAGTGTCCTTTCCTTACATATGTCCCCTTGTTTTGAGCATCAATATGTTCCTTTCACTTGGAACTAGTATGTCTACGACACTCGATCCTCCCTTGTAACATAGCATTCTTTTATTCTTTTTCAAGCTTCCTAAAATTATTGAAAAAGACAAAAAAAACAAATATACCCCAAAAAGAGGAAGGGAAAAGTATTTTCTTTTTGTTGACATCACAATGAGTAGCCCTTGGACAAATCACATCCTTTCGTTTGTTCGTCAAGATCTAAGATTCAATATGACCTTAGGAAGTTGTTCTCACTACATAGAGTGTTGTCCTCCTCCATTTGGTTATCCTTCCAAACATTTGGAGAGTTCGTATTGCCTCCTACATCATGAACTTATGTCAATTCCATGCTCCCTGAGTCTCATATTTTGTCATGCTTTCGTCCAAGGGAAGTTTTACTAAAGTTGAGTCGTCCCTTCTACAGCTTGTCTCTTGTCATCATGCTCGGCCACCCCAAACAACCAATCAAGTCCTTTCTCAAAATCAATGAAGTTCTCTTCCTGGTCACTGAGATCCTCTTGTTTGTTCCTGACGACCGTCAAAGACCTCTGGGTAGTGAATTCGTACACTGATATTACACTCCTACCCCAGTTTTGAATATTTTGAAGTTTTTTCTCGAGCTCTGAAGACCTCATCTCCAGCCATCAGGCGTCATTGGCTTCTTGAACATGGATACTATACATGTATATATTTTTATTTTGAGATGTAGATCCATTGTGTATTGCTCGCGGCTACACTTTATATAGTTATATGACATGGATCCGCAATGTCTTTGATTGGCAACCATGATTTTATTTCATCTTGAGCATGAGTATGCCCGCCTCGGTGAGACAAATTGTTATTTTGCAGATGGAACCTCTTGAACTCTAGTCCCTGGGATCACTCACTTCGTACATTGGTGAATATTTGTAATGTATTTCGACCATCAGATGCTCTTCTGACCTCACGCATTAGGGGGCATCTGTTATAACCTTAAACTGCACCAAACATGCATACCTAGCATCAGGCCATATTACTTGTTATCTTTGCCAAGCCATCACTGAACGGCTCTTCTAAAAACCATTGTTTTGAAGGTGTGCGTGCCCTACACCACTACTTCCCACGTAAACATGCTTTTTGCACCACTACAGCCCACATACACACACAAAAAATCATGAAAAATGAAAATTGAAAATGGATACGGGTTTTTGGGTCGTTACTTAATTGTTTGACTGACCATAGCCAGTCACCCCAACCGTTACTATCTCTTTTGGCCTATAAAAGAAGGTGTTGGGGCCCCATTCCAAGGAGAAGCACGAGAGCATAGAAACTCTGCCCATTTCAATATTCCCCCGTTGCCCCAATATTTTTCAACCACATTGTGAGTTTGAGCGAAAATTCCTTCTTCCTCCTTTGCAAATCCTTGCCATTTCCCTAGAGAGAACTGAAGAGGAGAAGAACACGTGGAAGCAATTGGTGCATGGTGAAGAGGATCCCAAGACCAAGTTCGAGGAGCAGTGTCGGTCTCATGTTGTAAACAACTTTTGTGAGATTAGTATAAAGTAATTTTTTTGTCCCGCCAAATGACGTCTTATCTTTATGATTTGTTTACATTTCTTGGTTATGATGTCTAACCCACTAATCCATACATAGAATGCATGCTTGTAGTTTCTTATTTATCTTTTGGTGAATGCAGGTTAGCCTTGGGAGTAGACTTGCAGTCAGGAAACAAATGAGTGCAAAGGGATCGACACTGGACACGGAGTTTAAGGTATGCCTACCGGATCCCTATACTTTGTATTTTATGTATGATTGTGGGATAGCGTTGGGATAGTTGATAAAAAAGTAGGAGACTTTAGACAGTTATCTCTACCTACATTTTAGAACCCTAGTGTAGTCCGTAGAGGGGTTTTCCCGCTATAGTACCATAAAACCGGCAGATGAGAGCCATTAGGAAGATGTATGGTTCTCTTAGGTTGGTCGTTTGGTACTATATGGAAGCCCGGATGGTGTATTTCTTATCATCTTACCACCATGAAGACATTAGCCGGCTGGTGTCGTGGCGCTCGTATAATTTCATGACGAAATCCATGTTTAGTCGCTCCTTCGGGTCTCTAAGATTGTAATATTTTTGGACCTCCACCGGGAGGAACACTCCGACACACTCATCATTGTCATCGTTAATCAAACATTTTTGTGTGTTCGTGTGGTCAATGAGCCACTTCAGGATTTCTATGCAAGGGAACACTAGAGTCATGCTTGCTACCATGTCTAGGTAGGACCGTCAGATATTTGGAAAAACTTCGTTCGTCGAGATTTCGCATGTCTAGGTCATTGTGTGGGATATATTCGGGGAATTCTTCCTGGTTGATATTCTTGAAGAGTTCTCCCCAATATGGGATTACCACCTTGGTCCCTATGTTTTCCTCTGTGTCTCCAAAGGTCGGAGGTTGAGTAAAAGCCTTCTTGGTAGATGTCATGATGACTGGTTCCGTCCTTGGAGAAAATTCCAATTGTTTTGCGACTGCTGGGGAAGAGCCTTCTCCTACCTCTGGTTCTTTTAGCTCCGGTGCTCTCGGCAACCGCCTAGTGTTTGTCTTTCTTGGAGGCATTGTTCCTACAATCAAAAATCAAAAATCTTTTAGAGACTGCATACAGAGCAACATTGGATAAAATATATATGAAGTGTAAGCATGAAAAATCCACAAAATGGTACATACATGTAAAGCTTTCTAAAACTAGCTATTTGATACTCACGGGATCTCTGCAGCTTTCAAATTGCTCATTTCACTTCTCTGGATGCTCTAAAACTCTTTTTCACGCAGAATGGTTTCGTTTATAATGGCTCAAGATAATTTAAACCAAGGAATAAATTAGCTTGTTGTATCAAACATTTAATTTGGGTGATGAGTGGAATTCAAACAAATCTATCGTTGAATATCTACAGCTTAAATTCATTGTGGGTTGATGACAGAGGCACGGAGGGTGATGTGTTCTATCGGTAATTTCAAATGGTTTTTTTATTCGCACATGAAGTAGCAACTAATGAAAGATTTGGAATTAATTAGTCCCTTAAATGATCTGAATCTAAACGTATCTAGCTCTAAAACGTCCCATCGTGTCTCTTTCTTAGTGGGCAGATTGGGTATAGACAATGTGTTATGGACGTTTTCGTTGATATCCTTCTATGGAAAACCTTCGACGTCGATCGATTTCATCATACGGTGCTGACGTCGAAAAACTGGCTCGAAGGTATGAATTGGATTTAGGGGACCAAGAATGACTCAGGGTAAAGTTGGTTCATATGTTTCTCTAATCTGGAAAAGACACGTGGCGTTGAAGACCGGTGACTTAAATCATGAGTATTAGTTGGAGTCGAGACTTTCTTCAAGTCATGCATTCTAAACTAAACATGGGATCATAGATGCCGAAAATATATCGGGGGTTGGCAATCGGGGATGGACCTATTGCGTGTTTTTCTTTGGATTAGCTTATTTTAAAACTCTCGATGCCGAAATTCTTCGGGAATCGGTGATCAGGGAAAACTCTTTAGCATGGTTGAAATGTTAGTCGCGGTTTGGTCTTCCCCAGTTCCGACAAGCGCATTGAGTATCAACTATCGACAATATAGTTTCCTTCTTCCTTAACGTTTACTCCCTTCTCCTTTTACCGATGTCGAAGGGGATCGGCTATCGACAATATCCGTATGCATGGGGTGCATGTGATAACAGGGAAATGTAGAGCCTTACCAGTGGGTGCATTTGTGGACGGTGAGTTGAACCTTGCCATGGATGCAATTTTTTCCTATCCCATTCATTTCCATTTATTATTAACTTTATTTCTTTTGATCTTTTGCTCTTGTACTACAAGGGAATAGTTGAGGGCCACTATATTTTCTTAATGAACAGAGCTGACAATGTTATCCACAAAAAATTTCATGGAAATGAGAAGGTTGGATCGTAATGAGACCCCCTTTCTCTTAGCTATGCCACCAAGAGCCATCACCCTGGTTTGGTGACAAGATAGGTGGTAATTCCCTACCACTACATGTCCATGGTCATAATAGGATAGATCGTGATGAGACCTCCTATTCATCAACTAGCACCTCAAGTATTCATGTTATCTTGTGGGTCCCCTTCTCTTACTGAGAATATTTTCACTGCTTTCTTGAGGATCCCTGGGTGAAGCATCTCTAAGTTTTCAAAATTGTATTTTAACTCTTGCCAACTACTTTTACCATCTGGGCCTTTAGCTCCTTCTTCCCACGAGGTAAGGTACAACCCTTCCTAGTGTAGTCAATCCCAATGCCCAAAAGGAAAGGGGAGATGGAAGTAATAGATGGAAAGTGGTAAGTATGGGGGGAAAGGATGATGACTCTTTAAATATCCACTGATCCAGGTGGATATCAGTGGCCACCCACCTTCTCCAACTGGCCCAAAACATGTTTCTGGCAATTTTGGTAATTTACTATTTTTAGCATTTTTTAACTTTCGGGGCCATTTTGAGGCCCTAAACGATGTTTTTTGAGAAAACGGGGATCAACATGGATCGTATATCAATGTTTCTCACCCAAAAGTTTTATTTCTCGAATAGATCTTTCCAATGAGCTATTGAGCGCCCCAAACGGAGATCGTATGCAAAAGTTACGCCCCTGGGAAGTTGACATATCAACTACCCCCATCGGGGCCCACAAACCTTTTGGTTTTTCATCTTCCAGGGTTAGGGTTTTGGATTTTACTTATGTTAAAAAGGCCCTTAGAGCCTCATTGTAATAATCATCTTCTCATGGATGCGAGTATCCATCACATCTCTTCTCAGAGATAAGCTACCACCATTCTAGCGAGTCTTTCACTCTGTATTTTGCAGTCTTTGTACATTTATTTCGTTAATAGAAATCGTGTATTACTGTATATATGTGACTCTTATTTTATTTCCGCTATATCTATGTTATATTGTTGTCTCTCTTGCAATATCTCTGTGCATTTCTTTATTATATCTCCGATCTCATTTCATGCCAAATATAATCCGGATCATCCACCCAATAGAAACCCATCCTCAATGGAAATCAACTTACTAGGGCATTGTGTCACCCTCCTAGGTTTGAACAAGGAAAAGAGCATAATTCCCAAGAAAACGTCATGAAATGAACAAGGATTCAATACAACATTTCCAAGTGCTTCAAAAATTAGAGTGATACTTACCATGATCCCTGGACTCATTACCTCATGGAGAAAGACCCACTGCCACTTCAATACCAGGCTAGTGTGATGGACATTGTTGTTGGTGATATGTGGACTGTACTTGAAGAAATGAGGGGCCCTCTGGGGTCATTGTTAGTTCATCTAGCTCTCGACACTCCATGTATGGAACCTGTAGGCCTTAAGACACGATCTCTTTAGTTATTCCTAGGATAGGGGATAACAAGCCCCATTTTGGAGATCCTCACGGGACACCTAGTAGACAACAAGCGAGGACGCCCACTGGTCACAAGTGGCTCAACAGGCGAGGCACTATAAAAATTGTAAAATCAGGGAGTTATGAGTTAATAGGTGAGAGATGAGTTGGGTATTCATGTCAAGGGCCTACTAACTTGCATCATTCAAGTCTCTAGTGGTCTATAGAATATCTATAACCTTCTCCTAAGCCTCCTCCAAAGAGCTATATAACAAAGGCAAGCCTTGGGAAAGAGAGAGGAAAAATTCATAGCATTGTTATGTTGTCCAATTGCAGAGGTAATTGTTCCATCTACCACAACCAGAAGTCAGTGAAGACTAGCCTGACCAAGGAGCTAAAGGAGGAGCAAGGAGGTCAAGGGAGAAAGCATCAACAACAAAGGCATGAGTTTTATGTATTATTATTACATTTATTGATAGATCATTGGTTTTCCTCCATATTACTTGTGTTTTTTTTCATGAGTGGTTTGGATATGATCTCATAAGTGATAGATCAAAGCAGATCTAGTGAAATTGATTATGCCTAAAACTAGAGAAAGAAAAGGATTGGTAGTGTTTGTTACTTGTGTGCAAGAATCATGTGATAAGAGTTGGATTTGGAGTTGCAGATCTACATCAACCAAGACATACAGGAACAACCTTCAAACAAAAGGTATGTTGATCTACTCTTCTTTAGTATAAAAGGAATTGTTTTCTCTAGATCTAGGAAGACCATAGGAGTATAAAACCCCCTTTTTGCCTAGGATTCCTAGACTGATCCTAGGGAGATTTCGTTGTGTATTCAACAAGATCCCTGTGAGAAATAATACCATAACAGAACTGGCGACCATACTGGGGAAGAATTCTTCTCTAGTTTGAGTCTCTTAGCCAAATATTCCCTCTATTTGATTATTTCTACTTGTAATTCTTCATTTGATTGAATTAGATCCTAGATCCAGTAGATCCAAGAGATATGACACAGATCTATAATATATGGAATAGGCCCATCTTTCTTAAAAACAAAAAAATTGTCAAGTCCTCACCTTTTGCACTATAGGAGTCATGTGAGGACCCTCACCTATTGATAGGTCTTTGTCCCACGAGGATATACAAACATTGTATATTTACATGGAAAATCCCTGAACTTTGAGGTTAGGTTTGTTCTCTTAACAATAGGGTTTTTCTGTGGACTATTATGATATTGTCTTTGTTTTTTTTTTAGTGTTTTTGGTCACATACTTTGCTATCATTTAGTTTGTTGAATGCTTGTGTGTGGTTTGTTTCCATTTCTTGGATAGGTTCCATTGTTGTCTGAGAATTTCAGTTAAGTTGGGTAGAGAACCTAACTAATATGAAGTGATCTAGTAGTAATTGTCATTGGTTGTGTTAGTTATCTTTTTGCAATCATTGTTCATCGCTAGATCTACCCTCCTAGGTGAGTTTTGGGTGAGGTGTAAGTAGAGATATTGGAATGGGTTGATCTGACCTCATTTCCAATCTCATACAGCCCACTTGCTTGTTTTTTTTTTGTTGGTTTCCATTTGCATTGTATGTTCTTGCATATATCAGGAATATTTGTTACATTTCAATTGGAAAAATATTAAAAAGACAAAAATATTTATTGTATGATAGATTTTCCTTTGAAGCACTAGTGAAGAGAATGCATTAGGAGAATTTTTTGGTTTCATATCTGAATTGATTGTTGGTTGTTTAGTATGTGTGAGGTTGTGTTTCTAAAATTTTGCAAAGAAAAAAAAAATCTCTCTACCTCCCATATCTAGAGTTCATCGAAGTGAATGAATTGCATTGTCATTAATTGCTTGGTTGGTTCAAGAGTCAAAAAATCACTAAAGTTTCATATGCTACCCTTGGACTTAAGAAACATCCTTAAAAATAAAGTGTAATATAAAATCAATTAAACATATTTCTTTTGATAATGAACCAACATTAGATAGGCTTAGGGCCTTCGATTAGGATTGGAGAGAAAAATATCCAAGGCCACAAAATGAAAGCTAGAGTCATTAAAGAGTGTTTAAATCTATTGTTGCAACCAGTGTGTTGGGAGCCTCCTCTAACACAGGAGTTAAGCACAAGCTCGCATCAGGGAAAGTAGGGATATTACCCCTCTCTTCTTGTTTTCATGTTTGCGATACCACTTTTTTGCTACATATATGGGGGTTTTGTTGGTTAATTCCTTCAAAGCTTCGATCTTTGTTACCCTAACTTTACTTGTGATCATACCTATGACTGTTTGCTCGGCCATTGATTGTTAGGTGGAGGCCTTAGTGACCTTTCCTTAGGAGCTACAGAGGTGACTGTAGGTGGGACATGCATGTTGTACATGGGGAAGATGTCCATTCATGGTCTCATTTCCCTCAAAGGGTGCCTTCCTTAATAAAGGTTACTTGCATTGGTTAGGGTTGTTTCATGTAGATCATTGTAATTGGTCCTCGTGCCTTTGCTAATCAATCCTGTGGGGACTTCATCTCCCCCATAGGGCTGGCTTTCGAAATTCCCTTGAGCCAATTGTTTTACTTTTTGTTAGCCTACATTTGATTAGAGGTGTGCTCTTTGAGTCCAAGTCTAATTCAGCCTTAGGTTGAATTTTGTTTGGATTTTAACATAGTATATTCATTGTGGATGAACTACCGCGTCGATCTCGTCAACTATGAGGTCCTGAACCCATTATAGAGGAAAAAACACCTATCAAAAGGTGTGATATATTTAATGAATAATTTTAATGGCTTGAACTTTGGTTCGAAAAAAATGCTTTAGTCGAGGTAGAAGTGGTAGATAAACATCCTCAACAAAATTTTAATCCTCCTTTGATTAAGCCAAATGTGCCTCTACTTTTCCAAGTAAGGGAAATTTTTAGTGCACCTTTCTCTTTGTTTAGTCACCCTCCCACCATGTTAGGAATAAGTGTTTCATCTAGTGTAGTTGAGGCTACAATCCCATCCTCAAGTGGAATAGGGGGGAATCCCCTAGGGAGCATCCTAATGATGCCTATTTTTCCACCCCTTAGCTCCATTAGACCTACACCATCAATAACATTCTCTTATGGTTCCTCAATCTAGGGGACACCAGCCATGTCATCATCTCCATCTGTTAGTTTACCAAGCGTTTCTACACCCATCTCGTCTATTGTGATTCCCAATATTAGATCTTTTTCTAGTGGGGGGTCGGGTTATGGTTTCAACATAAAGGGTGGAATTCCCTCCACCCCCACCATCCCTGTGAGGATCCTAATATCATCAGGAACTAGTTCACCTTTTGGGTGGAATATATTTAGTGTTTTTTGGGTTGTCCCTAGCCAATATGGGGGCAGCAATGCATCGAGAGGTTTTAACTTTCTTGTTGGTTGTGGAGCCTGATTATCTTCTTGATTCAGAGGTCCTTGCTTTCAGCCGTGTTTATACCCCATGAAGTATTTACACCCCAGAAGTATCTACACTCTTCCACGTGGGGGAGTGCAGAGGGAGGGTACCCTCTCTGCGGGGTCCAGGGGGTCCATCCCCCCGGCTGGGGGGTCTGGGGGCAAGTGGGCCCCCAGCGGGGGTTCGGGGGAAGCGTCCCCCGATGGGGGTTCGGGGGTGAAGCCCCCGAAGCAAAAATTGCCTTATAAAAGTATATTGTAATTTCATTGTAAATCTGGACCGTTCATTATAAGGTCGCAGATCTAACGGTAGAGATTACGTTAGGGTTTTTTCCCTAGAAGGAAACCCTCTTTTATGAGGGAAATGTATTGCGGCTATGTATGAGGGTGAATATTGTATTCTGAGAGAGGAGACTGTGAGAGAAAGAAGAGGAAGTTACAGCAGGTTTTTGTTGTAGGTTGTATCCCTTCATTTGCTGGATAATAATAAAGGAAGGACCTGGCAATTTCTCTGGTGGACGTAGCCCACACTGGGTGAACCACGTAAATCTGTGTCTGTTTGCACCCAATTCATCACTAGGTGAGAAAATTAAGAGTGCTTACATGCCCAGTTGGGCTCTGCTAGGCATGACAGATGTAAGGTAAAAGGTTAGAAAGAAAAACAACAAAGCTATTAACAAGAATTAAACTAAAACTAATAAAAACTATGAGCATATAAAACAAATGAAAAATAGAGACAAATGGACCAATATCACCAATGCATAAGTTGATCTGTTTGATGAGATCCAAAGGCACAAAGAAGAAAGGGGACTTGGGTCCCTTCTTTCTCCAATGGAAGGCTCTTGAGGCCCTCAAAGCTTGCTCTCCTTTACAATGAAAAGATGAAAATGTGGTTGAAAGAACTCCAAGCTTATTCACTCAAGAGA
>ML778682.1:542068-607017 GCA_009831015.1 Picea engelmannii
AGCAGGTTGTACTGTGATAGTCAGAGTGCCATTCACCTTGCAAAGAACTCAGCCTTCCATTCAAAGAATAAGCATATACAGTTGAGGTACCACTTCATATGATCCGCCTTGGAAGATGGACAATTGAAGATGGAAAAGATACACACTAGCCAGAATCATGCAGACATGTTAACAAAGGGAGTAACCAGGGAGAAACTGAGTTCTTGCTCAGTTTCAGTTGGTCTTCAAGAATGAAGATGAAGATGAGAAATTTGCCAAGTCCAAGAAGGTTCAGAGTCCAGCATATACAGTAGTAGTGGAGTTGTTGAGATCAGTCTCCAAGTGGGAGATTGTTGGTTGTGGAGCCTGATTATCTTCCTGATTCAGAGGTCCTTGCTTTCAGCCGTGTTTATACCGCATGAAGTATTTACACCCCAGAAGTATGTACACTCTTCCACGCGGGGGAGTACAGAGGGGGGGTACCCCCTCTGCGGGGTCCGGGGGGTCCATCCCCCAGCTAGGGGGTCTGGGGGCAAGTGGGCCCCCAACGGGGGTTCGGGGGTAGCATCGCCTGATGGGGGTTCGGGGGCGAAGCCCCCGAAGCAAAAATTGCCTTATAAAAGTATATTGTAATTTCATTGTAAATCTAGACCGTTCATTATAAGGTCGCAGATCTAACGGTAGAGATTATGTTAGGGTTTTTGCCCTAGAAAGAAACCCTCTTTTATGAGGGAAATGTATTGCGGCTATGTATGAGGGTGAATATTGTATTCTGAGAGAGGAGACTGTGAGAGAAAGAAGAGGAAGTTACAGCGGGTTTTTGCTATAGGTTGTATCCCTTCATTTGTTGGATAATAATAAAGGAAGGACTTGGCAATTTCTCTGGTGGACGTAGCCCACACTGGATGAACCACGTAAATCTATGTCTCTCTTGTATTGTGTGTCTTCTGTGTTTTTGTTTCTGCATTTGTTTTATTTTATTGCTCCGCGGTCCTATTTTTCTAACATTTCCATGGGTTAACACATTGTTCCCTAGGGGAACATCCCTTGGGTGAAACTTTTCACCTTGGGGAGTGTTATAGCACAAGTTGTAGGTTGGGAAAATCCCGACCCAACCACCAAATGGCGAAAACTAAGAGAGAACCTACCCATTGTCACCTTAGGCAGGTGTTCTTGTCACATTAGAGATGATAGAATCACATCAAGGGGGGAATCTTAGTGACTCTAGGGGGAAATGAGATGGAAATTGAGATGTATGAATGAAATCCCCTATAGGTTAAGTTACTATATGGAAGAAGGCTTGAGAATGAGTCTAGGGAGAGGTTTAATGTTTCCAAGTCATTGGGTACCTGCTAAGAGTGTTTATACCTTCTTGGGACAGAAGAAAAACCAATTATTCATGGTATATGTTAGGTGGAAAAGCAAGTTAAGATTTTTGTCCCTAATTGCATAGGTAAAAATAAATATATATCAGCAAGAGAAATAGCTAGTTACTGTAGAATTAACCATCAAAATTGTCAAATAATTATTGGACAATGAAGCACTAAACCAATAGATAACTTTCCAATATTCAAGCAAAAACTTTGACAGTAAAAGACGGCTACTAGATAGTGTTTTCAGAGAATTACTGTAGAATATTTATGGCTGTATAAAAAAAATTCTACAACAAAAATATTCAACCACCAAAAATCACAAGTAAACCACCCAAAAGATGTATAATGATTAGTAGATTAATATGGAAACTTCTTAGCATTTTTTAACGGATAAATAATGAGTAAGAGAAAGAAGTTAAATGCATTTGTTGCAGACCTAATGGATGTAAGATAAATTTTATAACAGAAATAAGATATCCTTGACCAATCAAAATTCCCTTGTGGCCTTAGCAATCTTAGAGCACGTAGAATAGATTCCAATTTGGACAATCTCAAAATCTCGTGTTTTCACGTATACCAATGCAATGATTTTATTTCTCCAATGCAAAGAAGATTAGTGCCTTTAACTATTAGGTTGTGGACTCTAAAAATTAAATATCTAGGTGAGATACTTCCTTGGGGTTGTAAGCCTTTTTACTCCCCAAGGAAAGCTAAGCTAGCTAGGAAAAACCCTAGGAGGGTGTAAACCCTTTTACTCCTCCTAATATTTCCTTATGCAACAAAGTATTTCAAGACAATCACAATGGGCTTAGTGGGGTTGTATGCACTTATACTCCCCAAAATATTAATTAAATTAACCTTGAAACCAAGAAAAGCAGCAATAGCAACAAATATTCCTTACCTAGTCCAAGCATTAAAAAGATAAACCTCTTTTTAACCAAGCAAATCCACCATAAAGAAAGAAATAGTCCTCCATTGGAGATAGTGCATCATCCATCCATCCAATAGCCAAAGTAAAAACATTAAAAGAGAGTAGCAACCAAGAAACAATGATAAATTCCCAAATAGGGCACAAATATCAGCCAGGTATCCTCTTGCAAGAGGAGAGTTATGTTATGAAATGAGATTCACATGATCTCTATTTATACAAAAACCTTAAAACATAGTTTTCCCACTTATCAAGTGTAAAATATAAGATAATGGGTCAACAATCCTTATCTCATCCCTTGCATCAAATAATAATATTTAATTTTCACTTTAACACAATAAAAACCCTAAAAATAAGATGATGTGACCCCTTTAGGGGATGTTTTGACCACTTGAGCAAGTCGTTGGAGAGGAAAATGGAGGTCTTCATGGCTCCTTGAGCCTCCTAATCAAGTGATAGGGTCAATCCATATCTCCTCCAGTGAAAATATTCTAAGTTTCAATGTGCAATAACTTCATCACCATCAAACCCCCTCAAGCATGATGTCGACCCTCAAAAGATGATGTTTTGTCTCTCCTAGGAAAATCGCTTTGGTACTAGGGGTTGGATAAGATTCTCCATGATGTCATGTAAGCTTCCAAAGGCATGTCTCTATGATCTAGTGTGTGGGCCTACAACATCCAACATGTGGGCTCCTTGCCCCGTGGAAGCCCAAGCAAGGCTTGTTCATCCAAAAGTCGCCACCAAGCAAGGTCCTGCAAAGAAAAAGTGTATGCCCTCCAAATATCTCAAGTCAAATATATCATGACAAGTGTAAAAAACATCTAATAAAAAAGGCACCTAAACATGTGCATCAAAACTACCTCATCAAATCAAACAATATCTCAAAGACCCTATACAATTGACCAAGTTTAAGTATGGGAGGGGTGTCATAAAATCCCTATTGGGTAGACCAAATCTCTCAGGTAGGGGATGCTCCCAAGGATGTCATTTCAAGTTCATGTAGTGGATGATGAGGTGGACAGGGTTTAAACTTCATAGGTTGATGAGTTTCATGACATACAAGGGCTCGTATTATCTCATTTATGGTTTCCTTTGTAGAGGGTGTGTGGCACCTTTGTTTGCGATGCACTTTTTCCAAGCCCATCTTCTTGCCATTCTTTATTTATTTCATGTTTTAAAGAACAGGTTGAAGTTCATTGTCCTAGCTTGGTGTCCAGATAATGACAATTTCATTAATGAATACCTTGCGGAAATGAGAAGGATGGCTCGTGATGAGACCCCCTTTCTATCATTTGTGTAACTGAGAGCCATTACCCTGGCTTGGTGACCAGATGATGGTAATGTCATACCACTAAATACTCATGATCATGATAGGTCAGCTCATGATGAGACCTCCCATCCTCCAACTAACCCCTTAAGTATTCACTATCATTTATTTTTGTATATCCCCCTTTTCTTATAGAAAAGTGTTTCATTACTTTCTTGGGGATCCCTGGGTTAAGCATATGGAAGGTCTATATTTAGGATTTTATCTTTTTATCCAACAACACTCCCTCTAGGCCTTCAACCTCTTCTTCCCATGAAATGAGGTACATTCCTTTCTTGGGTCACTAAAGTCAAAATTCCTAGAAGAGGACAATATGATGGGAGTGTAATGAGTGGAATGTGGTAAGTATAGTCAAGAATTGTTGGCACGAGGGTAGACCCAGGGTTCAATTCTAACAGCGCACCAGCAAGCCCTAACTACTGGCCCTTTCAAAAACACTTGTGAAGCAGATGCAGTCTCACTTGAAGTAGCAATATGGGGTTACAAGACACAAGTGTCTAAAACCAGAGGAGATGCAAGTGGATTCAAAGGAACAACACATAGAGATATAGTTATTCTTTATCTCCCTTAGGCCTACTACGCGAGCTATATCTCATATCTAACACAATAATGCAATAAAAGACTAACAGAAATCAAAAGAACATAGCATCAATCACACATAACAACAATATATACATGGTTCACCCTCTCCCTAGGGCTATGTCCACAAAACTATGTTTCTTGATATATTATGTGAAAACATATAGTTCTATCTATGCTCTTAGCTTGCAGATCTCTCTCTCTTCTCTATCTCCCCTCCATGTGCACCCAGCTACAGGTTTGATCTTCACACCCAGCTGAAGATCTTACAATACAGAATGCTCTCACACGCAACACTTCTCTCTCTTGCTCAACTCACACTAGTATCGGCAACAATGATTATCCACAATAACAAAAACAATCACCAGCAATGAACAAAAACCCCTCCTAGGTCCTCTAGACCTTTTATTTATACATTAGAATGAAAAACGTCTAGGTGTCAAAACCCCTAGGTACCAAAACCCTAGGTCAACTTGACCCGTATTTCTCGGGCTTCACCAACCTCTCTTTTCTTCTTTCCCACGAAGTGGTCCAAAGCATCTGTTGGTGGATTTTTCCCCTTGCTGAGTTGTCCATGATCCATCTTCCTTGATGATATGTCTCCCTCAATCCTCTCATTCAACGGCTCTCTTTCCCTTACTTTGCTCCTTCTTTTTCACTTCTTTAGCCACTTTGACCCAATATCAGTCAATGTGCCTTCCGCGCAGTTCATACTTCATCTTTTCTTTTCATTTTTCTTCACTTTCTTCCTTAATCCATAACCAAGGGCTAATAGGCCCCCAACACTCACCTGTGACTCATCCCGAGTCACTAGAGGTCTTAACCTTCTGTTTCTCTTCGTCTTCAAGTTGTGCAGAGCAGCATGTGCTCTATGTTTTGTTCCTCCCTTCCTTGTGCAAACTATCTTTTCTATGTCTGGTACCCAGTTTCAACTGCGCCTAGTACCTAGACCCTTATTCTTATGATTTTACTAAGAGCTGTGAGGTAGCTAGTTGTCATAGTACAATTTCAACCGGCTCCCATTTACCAAACCTTCCTTCTATTCTCCCTTCAAAGTCTTCAACTGCACAGCTCCTCCTTTTGTTACATAGGCAACCTCATATTGCCCAAGCCAATGTGTCCTAAACTTCCCTGGATGCTTCATGAACTTGTTGTCATATGCCAATACCAGATCTCCCTACTTAAAGGTTTTCTTCTTGATATGTTTGTCATGGTAGGCCCTTTCTCGTTCCTTTTGTACCTGCTAGTGAAATCCTGCAATGAATCTGTCTTCTTCCAGTTCTACCAACTGCATAAGTCTGTCTTGCATAGTTCCTGTGTCATCCATATCTATAAATGTTGCAATTCTTAAGCTAGGAACTAAATATTCCATAGGTACGACTGCTTCGAGACCATAAACCAACTTAAAGGGAGCCTACATTGTCAGCTTCTTGCAAGTGGTTCTATATTCCCATAATACTGTTGGTACTCTCAAATCCCAATCATCCTTGTTCACACTACAAATCTTCGTCGACGTTGTCTCCAAGATCTTATTGAAATATTCGACCGTCTCATTCACCTGTGGGTGGTATGGAGTGCTCTTTTGATGGTGAACTTCAAATTTTTGAGTCAAGGCTTCAATAGTCTTATTAATAAAGTGTGTACCTTGATCACTCATCAAGGTCTTCAAGCATCCAAACCTAGTTATGATATCATCAAATATGAATCACGCAACTATAGTTTCACTATAGTCCTTAACTGCTCTTGATTCTTCCCATCTCATCAAATACTTTGTTGCAATGATGATGTATCTCGCTCCTGTGCGCTTTCCTGGTGGGTTAATAGGTCCTATGAAATCAATTTCCCATTTCTCAAAGGCATGTAAAGTTAGCTGATGTGCTAAAGGAATCTCATCTCTTCTAGAAGGTTTCCCAACCCTTTGGCATACATCGCAGGCTTTGTAGTATTCCTTAGCATCTTTATGCAAAGTGGGCCACCAGAGGCCAGCTCTAAGAACCTTCTACGTTGTTTCTTTTCCTACATAGTGTCCTCCTGCGATGCCCTCATGTGCCTCTGCCAGAATCAGTGGTCTCTCTGCCTCCATAACACATCTCCTTAAAATCTCATTAGGTCCTATCTTGTATAGCTGCCCAGCTATAAGTGAAAAATATGCAACGTGAACTACCAGTTGTTTCTTCTGAATGACTGTATATTCGCAAGGTGCCATTCATGTTTTCAAGAATTGAACTATCTCAGTGAAGTGATCATCAACCTTTCTGATGGCTAGAAACTATACATCTGGTAGTGTATCCTCCAAACTGGTAGGTTCCTCTCCATGCTCTAACCTAGACAAGTGATCAGGTCCCTTGTTCATTCTCCTTGGCTTGACCAAAATTTCAAAATCATATTCCTAGAATAACAAAATCCATCTGCATATTCGTCCTCCCAACACTGGTTTGTCGACTAAGTATTTCAGTGTAGAGTGATCAGTGAAAATTTTAAATTGTCATCCCAACAAGTAGTGACGAAACTTCTGCAGCACATACACCATGGCTAAAACTTCTCGTTCCATGGTAGTGTAATTTATCTCAGTTGTAGAGAGCTTCCTGCTAGAAAAGGATAACAGATGGTCAATTTCTCTTGCTCATGGTTGTGCTAACACTACTCCTAATGCAATAGATGAAGCATCGACGTGCACATGGAATTCCTTACTCCAGTCAGGGAAAACCAGAATGGGCGCAGTGACAATTTTTTGTTTTAGTGTGTCAAAGCTTTGTTGACACTCCTCAGACCATTGAAACTAACAATCTTTCTTTAA
The DNA here is from genome assembly GCA_009831015.1 of Picea engelmannii. Taxonomy (NCBI): domain Eukaryota; kingdom Viridiplantae; phylum Streptophyta; class Pinopsida; order Pinales; family Pinaceae; genus Picea; species Picea engelmannii. Next base: position 549,055 of record ML778682.1, read on the forward strand.
TAGCTTCTCCATAGGTGTTTTTATCTGTGCATATCCCTTGATGAACTTTATGTAGTATCTCGTATGTCCCAGTGCAGTTCACAACTGTCTTACTGAAGTAGGAGGGGGTAGATCAACAATGATGGAAATCTTGGAGGGATCTACCAGCAACCCCTGCTTACACACAATATGGCCTAGCAGCACTCCAAAGGGTGAAAAGAAGATGCACTTCTTCAGGTTTAGGGAAATCTGACATTGCGTGCACTTATCCAACATTATTCTTAAACATTCAATATGATTTTGTAATAAGCTAAAAACATTCCAATCATCAAAATACACTTCCAGAAATTTATGTAAAAATTCCTTGAATGCTTCGACCACCACCCTAGAAAATATGGTTGGTGCATTCTTCAGTCCAAAAGGCATCATTATGTACTGGTAGGATCCCCATTATGTTTCAAATGTGGTCTTGTGGTGATCTTCCTTGGCAATCTTGATCTGGTGATAACCTGAAAATCCATCTGTGAAGGAGTAAACTTCCTATCCTCCCACATTATCCAACACTTCGTCAGTAAACGGTGTAGGGAATGGATCATGTAGACATGCATCATTCAGTTTCCTCAAGTCTACACAGATTCTTATCTCCCTTGTCTTCTTATATTGTACAACCATAGGGATAATCCATTCCGACTCTTCAGTAGGTTCTATAATTTTGGCTTCCAACATTCTGTCTAATTCAATCTTGACTTTTTGCTTATATTTGGGATTCAGTTGGTATGGTCTCTGCTTCACTGGCCTTGCATCTTGTTTCAAGGGGATCTTCATCTCTCCCATGGGACCTTTAATTCCCTTCATGTCAGTGAAATTGGTTGGAAACAGGTCCTGATACTCATGTAGTAGTTATATGATCTTGTAAATAGTGGCATCATCCCAATAATCTCCAACATTTGCGAGCTTAGGTGCTTGCTCTGTTCCAATGTTAACTTTCTTGATTTTGATTGGTTTTCCAATAAAAGGTAGTTCGACTCCTGGTCCTTCTACGTCTCATTGTCCTTCTGTCTCTGTGATTTTCACATTCCTAGGATGATCATCTTCATCAGCATTGATATTGTAACAGCCTTGCAATTTTTGAAGCGGTGTAGTCCATTTATCTTCTTCTTGCTCCAAAGGGAGGTTAGGTGCCTCCTCAAAGACTTTATGTCTAACAACTTATAAAGCTTGATCTACTAAGGGGTACTAACTTTCAAATAAAAATGTAGCTACAAATTTTTGAGTCATATCGTACCAGTATGAAGTGATGAGGCGTAGTTCTGCTTGAAGATACCAATCAATAGGCATTGTGTCCAAAGTGTTGATGAATTTATGTACCCACTGCTCTTGAGGGATACTTCTCCAGGACTCCTCACAACTTTGCACATGGTCCTTCGGATAGCTTTGACCTATGTATATAACTTCGCACCCTTCGATTTGTTTTGAAAAGCACATTGTCATCAAAGTGTGACATTGCACCCAGTCCATGATGTTCTTCTTATGTATTCCCCACCATCTTGTTGGCGTTTCTTTTAAAGATTCATCTAGTGCCAACAGTCGTTGTTGTACTGGTACAATTTCTTCAAATTATGATAAGAATGTTTCTAAATGATTTAAACCATCAAATATGGGCAGATTTCTTACTTCTGTGCCAATCCAGCGAACTTCCCTGGTCAATCTAGAACACCTTCTCGTAGAAAATTCATGCATCTTGTTCTTCCAGTTCTCTAGTGCTTCCTATGAATATGATGAGCATGCATTGTCACTTTTCCAGCTTAAGTTCCCATATGTTGTAGGATTAATGTAATCTTGTTGTCATGCTGTCAATTTATATATGTTTTCTAGTTCATAATCATGGTCTTCTTATCTGATGGGTTTGGTGTATCTGCGACCTTCATCAGGATCCAGAGATGCAATGACCCTAAGGCCATCACCTTTGAATGTCATTCTTATTTTTTTTAAGTCAACCACAGAAGAATTATTGAAAGCCCAATCAATTCCTAATAGTGTAGGATAAGGACAGTTATCATCAACTATCTCAATCACCTCGAAATCCGCAAATGTCCTTACCCCGTCGATGTCCACAAGGACATGCTCCATTCTTCCAAAGGGGCCTACTGCCTGCTGATTATCCATCCTAAGCCTGATAGGGGAATAAATTAACTTAGGTTTTCCCATCAGTGCTCAGGTCTGCTTTGTCATAACATTGACTTCTAACCCTAAGTCAAGGACCACATAATCTATGTCATAATCTCCAATCTGAGAATTAATGTGTAGTTCCTTATTTGTCCTTCTCTTTCTAGATACTTGATGTATTGCTTTATTTAGGAGAGGAGCTATCCTACCTATCTCATATTGTCTAATTAAATTTTGTAGTTCTTGTATAGCTATTTCATCCTTAATCAGATTAATGTGAGTAGATAAGCTTGCTTACCTCTTTTCCTTCTCCAGGTGATGTAGACTGATCAAATTCCAAAGGCATTCCACATTCTCTCACTTTTGGTTGTGTCTTTGATGAAGAAGCTTGATCTCTTCCAAATTCTTTTTGCCTTTTCAAATGTTTGTTTTTCTTCCCTTGGATCAAACACTTGTGTCTTCTCTCCATCTCTTCTGACCCTTGATTCTTCTGTAGTATTTTATGGGGTCACTATGTCTTCTTCTATAACAGTGCCTCCTCTTGTGATAACAACGACTTTGGGATCCTCTCTGTGAGGTTCTGCTGATTTTATTTGTACTTGTTGGTTTCCTCCTCGTCTCTCCTGAAGCTTGGCTAACATCATGGGCCAATCTTCAATGACATGTTCAAATGAGTTGTAGTAGCTGCAAGTCATATAGAAAATGATCTGATCTCAACCTCGACCCATGCCTCCTCCTCGTCCTCTTCCTTTATTTCCACCACAAGGGTTGAAGTTTCCTCTTCCTGGCGAGTTAAATTGTGTATTATTTCCTTCTTGTTGTACTTTGCCTTGAATCCTATATGTATCTCTTGATCTTTCACGCAAGAGTTCATAAGCCCTACAGTCTTTCTCATCATGCCCCATAGATTTACAAAATGTGCAGTAAAGGTTTGTAGGTGTCTGGACATAATTTTGCAAGTAATAGCATTCATCGGGGCAATGTCTATTTCTACATACCTCACACTAGGGTAGAGTACCCTACTTCAAAGGGCTCAGATCCCTAGAGGCCAAGTATTCATGAAATATGGGATAGTTATCCTTATTGTGGCCTTCTGATTTGCATCTAATACACCAGATCTCGTCTCTTTTATATTTTCCCTTGTCTTTCTTCATATCTTCGACCTGCAGAGATAAGCTAGTTAGCTGACTCAAAATTTGACTCATACCTGAGCTGGATTCTCCCATAGGGGTTGACTCTAGTTTCATGGTGATCTCCAACACCTCGACCTGCGAAGCAACCTTCTGTTGCATCAGAGGAACTCTTATGTGTGGTAGGAGGGAAGAAATGAACCATTCCTTGTTCTGCTCGTCTGGGATCTGAAAACTCAAACAGCCTGTTAAGGTCTTAAACCTATTATCAAACTCTAAAACAAGTTCAACTACTTTATGCTTGATTTCTTTCAGTTATGTAATGCATTGTGACTCTGACTTGGGTTTCTCGAATTCTGCACTTAATGCAGCCTTGATCTTGTTCAGCGGTTTAGGCTGTGCAAATTCGTTAACAAACTTCATGTACCATATTAGTGCACGGTCTCTTAGGGTAGTACTAAGCTAATCTCTCTTAACTGCTTCATCATTGACTTTCTTAATACTCCATATAGCCTCGCATAAGAACTAGTGTTGATCAGGATATTCAGATCCATAACCTCTAAATATAGGTAGCCTCATTTCATCTTCCATAGATATTCCTAGATTTCTTGATTGAGTATGTGTTGAACTACTGGTAATAGTGCTTTGAGTGCTCTGGTAACTCTGACTACTCTGGTTACTTAACGATGCTAAAACAACAGGAGGAGTAATAGTACTTACTTCAACAGTCAACGCAATTCTTGAAGTCTCTGACTCTTCTCTGTGAGGTTCTTCAGTGTACTCTTCCTCTGCTCCAGTGGATCCTGACTGTTCCTCGTTCAATATATCTTCTTCTTATCCACTGTAGAATCCTTCATCATGTGCTAGTGGTTCATGGCTCTGCTCAAACAGGTTTACTAGAGGAACCTCTCTAAAGGTTCTCCCACTGCGTGTATGTACCACATCTATGTCGTTGTCACTGTCTGAGTTTTTGAACATTATCTCTTCAACCAATTATTGTATCTTCAATATGTTATTCTCATGTAATAGCATATTGATATTCAACTTCAAAAGTGTAAAAAGTTTCCTCTAGTTCCTTTAAATAAATACCTCTCTGCTTGGTTATATGACTCTACTATGTCAATAGAAAACTCAGTAATGTACCCTCCAATAATCTTATCAAACCAGTGGTCTACTTCTCTTGACACAGCGTTATAAACTCTCTTAACCTTCATGATCAACGTCGACGTCCAAACCATGGGTGGTCTAAATCTGATCTCAAACTGGCTATCTGCTAGTCTAGCTAACCACTCGTATATCTCTTTATGAATTCCTCCAAAGAAAATCTTGTGTATATCAGTAAAGATATACCTTTCCAACCAATCCTTTGTGCTAAGATTAGGGTTCTTATTCTAAGCCTCAGTGAATTCCTTTTCTTGTTCTTCTATCCACTTCTGAATCTCTGTCTTCGATGGAAACCACCTTGACATTCCCTCAAGAAGATCTCGATACTGGAAATAGAACCATTTTTTGGCACATGGGAAAACCCAAGGTTCTATTCTAACAGCGCACCAACAAGCCCTAACTAATGGCCCTTTCGGAAACACCTGTGAAGTAGACGTAGTCTCACTCGAAGTAGCAATAGGGGGTTGCAGGACATAGGAGTCTACAACCAGAGGAAATGCAAGTGGATTCAAATGAACAACACACAGAGATCTAGTTATTATTTATCTCCCTTAGGCCTATTGCGCGAGCTATATCTCATATATAACAAAATAATGCAATAACAGACTAACAGAAAGCAGAAGAATGCAACATCAATAACAAGATATATGTGTTTCACCCCCTCCCTAGGGCTACGTCCACAGAACTGTGTTTCTTGATATATTATGTGAAAACATACAGTTCTATCTGAACTCTTAGCTTGCAGATCTCTCTCTCTCTTCTCTATCTCCCCTCCCTGCACACCCAGCTACAGGGTTGATCTTCACACCCAGCTAAATATCTTACAATACAGAATGCTCTCACACGTAGCACTTCTCTCTCTTTCTCAACACACAATATTATCAACAACAAGATTATCCACAATAACGGCAACAATCACCAACAATGAAAAACAACCCCTCCCAGGTCCTCTAGATCTTTTATTTATACATTACAATGACAAACGTCTAGGTGTCAAAACCCCTAGATACCAAAACCCTAGGTCTAAAACCCTAGGTCAACTTGACTCATATTTCTCGGGCCTCGCTAGCCTATCTTTTCTTATTTCTCGCGAAGTTCTCCAAAGCATCCATTGGTGGATTTTTCCACTTGTTGAGTTGTCCACGATCCATCTTCCTTTTTGATATGTCTCCCTCGATCCTCTCGTTCAATGGCTCGCTTTCCCTTACTTCGCTCCTTGTTTTCTGCTTCTTTAGCCACTCTGACCCAATATTAGTCAATGTGCCTTTTGCGCAGTTCGTACTTCATCTTTTCTCTTCCTTTTTCTTCACTTTCTTCCTTATTCCATAACCAAGGGCCAATGGGAATGGTACAAAAAAAATATTGATTTGTCCTCACTAAAACCGCCCAATCTGAGGTGTTTCGATCCCCATAATTGCTTGATGAACAATCAGAATGGTACCAGAAGTATGGTCCTCACTACAACCACCCAATCTAAGGTGTTTCGATCTTTGTAGATGGAGGCCACAAGGGGGCACAAAACCCAGATCACTGATTCGTCCACCAAATGTCGCCAATGTACCAAGTGCCAACTCCAATGTGCTCTAAGTGTTGGATCACATCTCAGATCAAGTGTTCAACGGAGTGTCGGGCAAGGTACCGGATGGAGGATCGTACCGCGATTTTTCCCTGTTGCAAGAAAACCATGCATTATATATTCATAAACATCGAACTGAATTGAATTGATCACAAAACCATTAAAAAAACACCAATTATACATACCTGATGTGAATTCATGGTGAATTGATATATAAACCTTTGAGAATCCTTTAAAATGGCTAATATGAAGCATATCATATGTAATATCAATGCAAAAAGGATTTGATCGTCGCAATAAAACAGTCAAAACATGAACCCAACAATGAGCCACAAGATGAAATTTTTATCACAGCTACTTGGATATGTTTCCTCAACAGCCTCCATATTTTGCAATGTGAATCATTAGAAAAACATTTATTTCAAAAATGGTGAGATGACCTGCAAATAACATACCTTAGAAAGCATCATCAAAATAATTTATCCTCCTTTGAATTTTGGCCTTCTTTACTTCACCTTCCCTCTGAAATTCGCCTTAGATATCCTTTGGTTACCTCAGTCACTTGTATATATTCAATATGATCAAGTGTGATTAAAATGAGATACCCTTGCCTCTTATTTATAATTTTATGTATCCTCCTCAAAGGGTTACCTTCTAACCATGTTAAACCACTTTCCTTATTTTAGGGCTAACCCACTTCTAACCACTTGTCCACGTAGTAATTTCTCCATTAACTTTATTATTTAAATAATTTATTTTGTATCCACTTTGAATTATAGTACACTCATTGCTTCACTTTATTATTTAAATAATTTCTTTTTTGCAACCACTTTGACTAATTTGACCTTTTGAGGCTTCTAGATGACTCATGAGGGTTCTCCAACTTCACATGGCCATAACTCTCTAACCGTGAGGAGTTATGTGACGTTCCACGTACCACCGGAAATGGCATGACATGTACTATCCATCTAAAATAGTCTTACCTTCAAATATATTAAAACTCATACCATTATACATCAAACAAACTTGGGTCCATTACCCAAACCTTTGTGCTACCAGAATTCGCTACAGGACTTTCTTCAAGGGTTGACATAAATGACAACCAACCCAAATAATCAACAGAAATAAGTTATTTTACCCGAATATTTGATCGGATTATGGGATAATGACGAGAAAGCATTCTGAATAGGACCACACATGCTCGAGATCAACATAGATGATGTATATTTCTTGACGGGGCTCTCGAGGAGAGGAGCACCTATTCTTTTGTCTAGACATCGGGCCACTCCATGACCGACAGAGGCATATGTTACCCAGTAATGCATACCAAGTTCACGCTTGGTAGGAGGGAGGATAGTCATAAAAGATTTGATGGATTTATCTCTTGGATTCATCTTATTTTCTATCCCAAAACTGGTAGGAAGTACTAGTGCCCATGTCACTTCCAAGTCCCAGATATCTTATGCCATTTAGTGCTTCGAGCCTAGTCTATTCAACTGAAGTGCAAGGTTTTTAAGGAAAATTAAGGAGTATATCTACAAATTTCGAACGGGTAGACAGAAACAGCTTGGGTATGGATCCTTCTTAGTCTCATTTTTCTAGAGTGGTTTCCACAGGTGCAACTGCAGGTTACATTGACAGCACGCCCTGCAACTGAGCCCCGTATGGAGAGGTGGACTAGTCTTTCCCCTAGGTTGGGGAATGATCCCTCGACCCTTCAATTTATCGTTGACTTATTTGCATGATGGAGGAAACTTCTGGTGTTGATCAAGGATTTCCCATATGTTGGGGTGGGTTTCAGAGGGAGTGCAAATTTAGTGCTTCCTAAGGGTATACAACGGGATGCATCAGGTATGAAAGATCATAACCTTGTAACAATATTTTTCTTGTTTTTATATGTTTTTGGTTGTACGATGAGGGATCTAAATCATTTTGTTTTCATCATGTAGAAAGAGGTGTGTCACGTCCGGTAGAGATGCCAGCACTAGGATGTCACGGAAATGCTCAGGTGGTAGCAGAGCATGATGTCGTAGTAGGAGGACTCTGAGAGGTGGAGAGGAACCTCTGTGGTTTGACCATGGGTTTTCCTTCAATGAGGATGCAAGATGTACCCCTACACCTTCAGAGACATATAGTTGGGGTCCATTAAGGTATCAATCATTTGCTACAATGAGTGGAAAGAGTGGTAGTGTGTTATGCGGAGCACAATGTGGTGGAGGGGGACGAGTAGATTCTCCGGACACTTTCAGTCTTTATGATGGTTCTATGGGCATAAAAAGCCCATGTTTTTCCTTGTTATGTACTTTTGGACGATGTATTTTGACAACAAAAAAATTCTATCAAGCTTATATATATAAACAAGTTTTGCGGTGGCTACTTATGTTGTATTTTTGTTTTATGTGATGTTTTTATTCATATTATTTATGTCCCAAATGTTTATCTATGTGCAATATATAAATATAACATATAATTTGCTAATGAATCTCTCGATATATTTATGTATTCTAGATATTCAAAATATATTTCAAGACGGCGAACCCTTAGATGGAGACATAGTAAAACTGGGTTAAGAATGGCGTACTCACGGTTTAGTTGACGAACCACAAATTTAGAATCAAGGTTGATAATCAATTGAGATATACCTAGAAAAGAGTCTTCGGACGACGTGATATTCTGCAACGTTATTGGTCGCATATCCGAGGAAAATCCCTCATGAACTCACTAACTCACCAGACTGGTAAATGACCCAAGTTGCAGAAGTGATATTCTGGGTATGTCGACTAGCACCATCCACAAACCTAAAATATATGGGAAAGGATGATGTCATGTTTGCATTCAATCACAAATCAAAGTATAAGAAACTAGGTCAAAACTCATGCACGCAAAAGAAAAGACACACCATGTCAAAAGTATATAGTACAATAACGTAAAAAGAAAACATGTGATATATTATGATCCAGGTGGATATCAGTGTCCACCCACCTTTTCCGACTTGCTCAAAACAGTTTTCTGGTAATTTTGGCAATTTACTATTTTTAGCAGGTTTTAACTTCTGGGGCCATTTTGAGGGCCTAAATGAAGGTTTTTTGAGATTGAGGTTCTCAACGATATCCAAAGGCATGATTGAGCCCCCAAAATGAATCTCCTCAATGATACCTTTCCAATGAGCTATCATACACCTAAAACAGAGATCATATGTAAACGTTACAACCCTAGGAAGTTGATGTACTAACTTACCCAAACGGGGCCCACATAACTTTTGGTGCTTCATCTCCTAGGGTTAAATTTTGGATGTCTAGGGATTTTGAAATTCATGTTTATTGTAAAAAGGCCTTCATAGCCTCATTGTAATCATCTTCTTGCAAATGTGAGTAGCTTTCACATCTCTTCTCAGAGATAAGTTGCCACCATTCTAGCGAGTCTTTCACTCTGTATTTTTACAATCTCTGTACATTTATTTCATTAATAGAAATCATGTATTACTGTATATCTGTGCTTATGGTTGCATCTATGATACATTTATGTTATATTATTGACTATCTGTGATATCTCTATGCATTTCTTTATTATATCTCTGATCTCATTTTGTGCCGAAAAGAATCTGGATCAGTGGTATCAGAGCAGGTTTCTCTTTATCATTTTTTCAGTGCATGTCCCCGACGAGGTCTGAGTATAGAAAGTTGGGTCTCGATCTTATCTCTCTTGAAGACAATCGCTCTCGCACACCCAAGAAACCCTCAATGGCGGAAGAAAAGAAAAACGATGGAGCAGACGATCCTATCAATCTGTTGCTTGAGCAAGCTCTCACACGACAGAGGGACAAAATGATGGATAATTTTGCCCACATCCTTAAATTCCTGCCAATAGCATCAGGCGCATCTTCATCAAGAGGCCACTTTGGAGGCACCTCACCTTTCAAGGTACAATTTAATTTTGATATTCCTGTATTTGAAGGATGGATAGATGCAGAAGCCCTAGAAAAATGGTTAACTCTGCTAGAAGGTTATTTCTCTGTTCACAATTTTTCCAACAAAGAAAAGATCACCTTCGCACTCCTTAAATCTCTCCCTCATTTCAAACATTGGTGGGAAACTTACTGGGATAAAAGTTCCACAGAGGAGTCTGGAATATATGGGGCGAATCCCACTTGGGATTTTTTTATGGATGCGGTAAAGGAACAATATTACCCTGTTGGCAACTATGAGGACCAGTACATGAAATGGACCACACTACGGAAAGAGAGGGGGCAAGCAGTTCCAAAGTTCACCAATACCTTCCATACCTTATGCACCAAGCTAGGTATCAAAGACTTCGAGTGACATTTGGTTCTAAAATATCGTGGGGCTCTACACAGATACATCCAGACTGAAATGGATTTTCTGGACATCTCATCACTCAGTGCTACTTATTGATATGTTGTTAAAATTGAGCAGAAATTTAAGCACCAGAACAAATGGGAATTCAGGTCTGCAAATATGCAACAACCAAAGTATGACAAAGACGGCCCTAACAAACAGTCTCCCGAAAACCAGTCCAAGACACAGGAAAAGAAGGGTCACAGGAAGACAAAGAAGGACACCGGAAAATGGTGTGATTTCCACAAAATCCCCTGGCACAAAACCGATGAATGTCGCTCAAAACAGTCATTGGTGGTCAAGATCAAATACAAGGAGTCGAACCCTGATTCTGAAAATACTAGTAAAGGAAAAATCATTGACGCAGACCCCACTGTTATTGTCACGACCGCAGCAATTCATCCAGAAGAACCAACAAATCCTAAAGAGGGGGAGCGCCTTTTTCATTCACAGATGTGGGTGAAGGGGACCCCGTTGCATTTTATTGTTGATAGAGAAAGCCAGAAAAACCTCATCTAAGCAGAGGTCATCAAACAGGTGGGATTGTCGACAGCACCACACCCACAGCCTTACAACATTGGGTGCCTGCGGCAAGGATGAGATCTTCGTGTCAGCCAATAGTGTTGATTGTCATATGCCATCCAACCCTTCAAGGATGAGGTATTATGTGATGTTGCCCCACTAGATGTCTGTGATGTTCTCTTGGGCCAACCATATATGTGTATACGCCATGTTTTTTATGAGTCTCGACCTCGTAGTGTCATTGTTACTTTGGGGGGTCATCTCTACAGAATACCAGAGGTAGTTCCAACTACTGTTCCACCTAAAAATCGTCGCAAGGTAGTATCCCATACTGCAAAATTCAGCTTCTTCACAATCTGTTCAGAAGGGGAACAGAAGGACACTGCAACCACTACAACCTCGCCCCCTGCACCTTCTATCCAACAGAATCAGGTCGAAAAGGTTGCAGCAAAACACAATGATTCCTTATGCACACCTTCCTCTCATGTATCTCAACTTTTTGAATAGCCTCAGCTTCAACAGGTTCATGACAGACTTCCACAAACTAAGCAGTGTGACGTCTCCATCAATACAAGAAACTCACCAAGATGCAGATCCAGCAAATGTTTTTCCCTCTCCCCCAAGAACTCAATGCAATGGAGACCATTGCTTCCTAAGGAGGGAGGATTGATACAGGTGGATATTTGTGGCCACCCACCTTTTCCGATGGGTCAAAACAGTTTTCTAGCAATTTTGGCAATTTACTATTTTTAGCAGGTTTTAACTTCCGAGGCCATTTGGAGGGCCTAAATGAAGGTTTTTCTATATCAAGGTTCTAAATGATATTTGAAGGCATTATTGATCCCCCAAAATGAATCTCCTCGATGATACCTTTCCAAAGAGCTATCATACACCTAAAATGGAGATCGTATGCAAAAGTTACGACCCCGGGAAGTTGATGTACTAACTTACCCAAACGGGGCCCACATGACTTTTGGTGCTTCATCTCCTAGGGTTAGGTTTTTGGATGTCTAGGGATTTTTTCATTCCTGTTTATTGTAAAAATTCCTTCAAAGCCTCATTGTAATCATCTTCTTGTGAATGCGACTAGTCATCACATCTCTTCTCGGAGATAAGCTGCCACCATTCTAGCGAGTCTTTCACTCTGTACTTTTACAGTCTCTGTACATTTATTTCATTAATAGAAATCGTGTATTACTGTACATTTGTGATTATGGTTGCATCTCTGATACATTTCTATTATATTATTGAATATCTGTGATATCTCTGTGCATTTATTTATTATATCTCCGATCTCATTTCGTGCTGAAAAGAATCTGGATCAGTGGTATCAGAGTAGGCTGCTCTTAATCGTTTTTTCAATGCATGTCCCCGATGAGGTCTGAGTATAGCAAGTTGGGTCTCGATATTTATCTCTTGAATACAATCTCTCTCGCACACCCAAGAAACCCTCAATGGCGGAAGAAGATAAAAATGACGAAGAAGACGATCCTATCAATCTGTTGCTTGAGCAAGCTCTCACGCGACAAAGGGATGAAATGATGGAGAATTTTGCCCACATCCTTAAACGCCTGCCGATAGCATCAAGTGAATCTTCATCAATTAGCCACCTTGGAGGCACCTCGCCTTTCAAGGTACAAGCTAATTTTGATATTCCTGTATTTGAAGGACAGATAGATGCAGAAGCCCTAGAAAAATGGTTAACTCTGCTAGAAGGTTATTTCTCTATTCACAATTTTTCCGACAAAGAAAAGATCACCTTCGTACTCCTTAAAGATCTCCCTCATGTCAAACATTGGTGGGAAACTTACTGGGAGAAAATTTCCACAGAGGAGTCTGGAATATATGGGGTCGATCCCACTTGGGATTTTTTTGTGGATGCGGTAAAGGAACAATATTACCCTGTTGGCAACTATGAGGACCAGTACATGAGATGGACCACACTGCGGCAAGAGAGGGGCCAAGCAGTTCCGGAGTTCACCAATACCTTCCATACCTTGTGCACCAAGATGGGTATCAAAGACTATGAGTGACATTTGGTTCTAAAATACTGTGGGGATCTACACAGATACATCCAGACTGAAATGGATTTTCTGGACATCTCATCACTCGATGTTGCTTATCATTATGCTGTTAAAATTGAGCAGAAATTTAAGCACCAGAACAAACGGGAATTTAGGTTTGCAAATCTGCAACAACCAAAGTATGACAAAGTCGGCCCTAACAAATAGTCTCCTGAAAACCAGTCCAAGACACAGGAAAAGAATGGTCACGGGAAGACAAAGAAGGACACCAGAAAATGGTGTGATTTCCACAAAATCCCCTAGCACAACACCGATGAATGTCGCTCAAAATAGTCATTCATGGTCAAGATCAAATACAAGGAGTTGAACCCTGATTCAGAATCTGATTCTAAAAATACTGGTAAAGGACAGATCATTGACGCATACCCCACTGTTATTGTCCCGACCGCAGCAATTCAACTAGAAGAACCAACAAATCCTGAAGAGGGGGAGTGCCTTTTTCATTCACAAATGTGGGTGAAGGGTTCCCCGCTCCATTTTATTGTTGATAGAGGAAGCCAAAAAAACCTCATCTCAGCAGAGGTCGTCAAACAGTTGGGATTGTCAACAACACCACACCCGCAGCCATACAACATCGGGTGGCTTCGGAAAGGACGAGATATTCATGTCAGCCAACAGTGTCGATTGTCATATGTCATCCAACCCTTCAAGGATGAGGTATTATGTGATGTTTCCCCACTGGATGTCTGTGATGTTCTCTTGGGACAACCATATATGTGGAGACGCCATGTTGTTTATGAGTCTCGACCTCATAGTGTCATTTTTACTTTGGGGGGTCATCTCTATAGAATACCAGAGGTAGTTCCAACTACTGTTCCACCTAAAAATTGTCATAAGGTAGTATATCATACTGCAAAATTCATCTTCTTCACAATCTGTTCAAAAGGGGAACAGAAGGACACTGCATCCACTACAGCGTCACCCCCTACACCTTCTATCCAACAGAAGCAGGTCAAAAAGGTTGCAGCAAAGAACAAAAATTCCTTCTGCACACCTTCCTCTCATGTAGCTCGACTTGTTGAACAGCCTTAGCTTCAACAGGTTCATGACAAACTTCCACAAACTAAGAAGCACAACGTCTCCAGCAATACAAGCAGCTCACCAAGATGCAGATCCAGCAAATGCTTTTCCCTCTCCCCTGGGAACTCAACGCAATGGATACCATTGATTCCTAAGGATGTAGGATTGATCCAGGTGGATATCGATGGCCACCCACCTTTTCCGACTGGCTCAAAATAGTTTTCTGGCAATTTTGGCAATTTACTATTTTTAGCAGGTTTTAACTTTCGAGGCCATTTTGAGGGCCTAAATGAAGGTTTTTTTAGATATATGTTCTCAATGATAGTCAAAGGCATGATTGAGCCCAAAAAATGAATCTCCTAGATGATACCTTTCCAACGAGTTATCATACGCCTAAAACGGAGATTGTATGCAAAAGTTACGACCCCGGGAAGTTGATGTACTAACTTACCCAAACGGGGCCCACATGAATTTTGGCGCTTCATATCCTAGTGTTTGGTTTTTGGATGTCTAGGGTTTTGGGCATTCGTGTTTATTGTAAAAAGGCCTTCAGAGCCTCATTGTAATCATCTTCTTGCGAATGCGAGTAGTCGTCACATCTCTTCTCAGAGATAAGTTGCCACCATTCTAGCGAGTCTTTCACTCTGTATTTTTACAGTCTCTGTACATTTATTTCATTAATAGAAATCATGTATTACTATATATTTTTTATTATGGTTCCATCTCTGATACATTTCTGTTATATTATTGAATATCTGTGATATCTCTGTGCATTTCTTTATTATATCTCCGATCTCATTTCATGCTGAAAAGTACGTTTTTAGGTAAATCCCATTTCAAGGCTCACGGAGAGATATTCCATCGTAATCTACTAACTCGTAGGCACCTCTATGTAGCACATGCTTTATGATGTATGGCCTATGACACAAGGGTTATAAATTCCATGCCCCCATTTTTTCATGATCTTGATCATCGAATAGGACTAGATCTCCTTCTGTGAAAGCGCGAGGTTAGATGGACTTATCATATTCATTTTTTATGCATTTTTGATATGTCTCATTGATGAGAGAAACATCGTGACAGGTTTCATCCATCTTGGTTAGGTATAAAAATAGTTCCTCTTCAATAGAAGTATGGGGTAGGAGTTCTACAGTGAGTTTTAAAGAGGGAATCTCACATTCGATCGGTAGCACAGCTTCTATCATGTATACCAACTAGAAGGGTGTAAATCTAGTGGTGGTTTTAATTGAGGTTTGATAAGACCAGAGTGTAGATAAGAGCTACAAATTACAAGAGGATTTTTTCACTCCCATCATGCATTGAAGCATGGTTTTCAGGACTTTGTTAATGGCTTCAACTTTTCCATTTTCCTAAGGGTAGTAAGGGGATGAATTTTCATGGAAAAAACCTAACTTGGTGCGCAATTCACCCATCATCTGGTTCTAGAAATGGGATTCATGATCAATTACAATATCTTGAGGGACACTGAATTGAGCGATGATATGATTGAACACAAAAAAAAATTCATTTCAGCCATTGTTAAGGAATGTAGGCATAGCCTCACCCCATTTAGTGAAATAATCAACATAAACGATAATATAACCATTCCCCCCGGTTGAGTTAGGATTACATTGCATGAAAGCGATACTCCATTTGGTAAAGGGGATGATGGTGACAATGGGATGAAGTGGAGTTGGGTGGATACGTGCTTTCTTATGAAATATCTGACAGGGTGGGAATTTTTTAACAGCCTCAATGCAATCTTTGAATATGGAAGGACAAAAATAACCGACATGTAAAAAAATTTAGGCTGTAGCCATCCCAAAAAGATCACCGCCACAAGCTCCAATGTGATAGTTTAAAACATATCCAACCTCTTCATGGGTTAAGCAATGTCATAAGACAGTATCAATGCCACAGTGGTACTACGTGTCACCAATGATAAGGTAATGTTTTGAATGATGTCTAATGCGACGTCATTCATCACGTGAAATATTAGGTTGTTGTCCCTTGACCAATTTTTGGAGATCCTTGATCATGTTTAACCTATTTTGGGACTTGGACAGTCTGGTCGAAGGTGGAGCGCAAGTTGAAGCGGAGATCATGGGATCTCGACCCCTTTTTAGGACAGTTTTGGGATTAGGGTTTATGTAATGGGTATGGGATGTCAGCCCATGGGTTTAACCATGTTTAGGCCCATTTTGTAATGTATAAATAGATAGTTAGGCGATGTAAGAAGGGCGAAGATGCTAAGTGTTAGAGTTCTATCTATGTGATTGCAAAGGCTTTGTGCATAGTGTATGTTGAGACTTGTTGAGCTAAGTGCAAGTGATTGTAAGAAGGATGTGTGCTTAAACCTAGCTCGGGGAAGGAGGATCTGGTGAGGTGCACGTAGATCTCCTGTCCTCTGTGGAGTAGGGTTTTGATGCTCTATGCTTGTAGCAGATTGAGAGAATATAATAAACAAGAGAATATTTGGTGGATGTAGCCCCACACTGGGGTGAACCACGTATATCCTTTGTTATGGTTTCTTTGTGCATTCTGGTTATTATATTGTGTATATAATTTAAGCTTAAGTGTAGTAATGAATGTTTAGATGAATCTAGTATGATAGCTTAGTGCTTAAATGGTGTGAATGAATGCTAGATCTGATCTTTTTCCGTGTGCTAAGTGCTTAGATGTGTTATATCTGGTAGAATACTGCGTTGTTATGTAATTAGGTTTTGGATCTGCAATGTGAATAAGGGTTAATTATTGATGAATGTTAACTGCTAAGTGCTTTGTTAAGTGGTATAATTACATATCTGTGTCCCAACTAGGTTGCAGACATTTGAGTCCTGCAACCACCCCTGCATCTACCTCGGGTGAGACTTCCTCTGCTTCGCAGGTGTTTCTGAAAGGGCTGGTAGTTAGGGTTTTTTTGGTGCATTGTTGAAGTGTTGAACCCTGGGTATGCCCCTATGCCAACAAATGGTTTTGTTATTGGGACCTGAAACTATGATTGTTGGAAATGAAGAAAAGAAAGCTTTGTTCGTAGATCTGTGATTTAGTGCGCAATATTGACTTGCGAAGCTCTGTGCTGAGAAGAGAAGTCTGATCTGAATAAAAGAGGTAAGATATTGAAGCTTTGTGCTCTAATAAAGGTAAGATAAGTGAAAATTTTTGTTTTGAAAGAATGAATATAGGTATGTTTGATAAATTTTGTCCTAGTCTAAAAACTAGGGCACAGTTAGAAAAAATAAGATTTGATACGAATAAATCTGATAGAAGCAATGAAAGATATGTTATTCCTATGCATAGAAAGAATGTTTGGACTAACAAATGGATGCAGGATCCTAGAAATAATTTTTTGCAGGTTAGTTACTTTGATCCCAATGCATAGTACAGGAAAGGTTGGGGATCATTTAAGAGAGAGAGGATTAATCTTTTGTTACAGTTGCAGAAGACCGGGACATATTTCTAAGGAATGCCCTGGTAGAATACCTAGTTGTCTTTGTTGTAAAGCTATGGACCATCAAGTTTTGGATTATCCTAGATTGATTGCTAAAGTTGAAAAGATGAATATGAAACAAGAAAACTATGAGACAGACCAAGAAACTAAGGATATGATAGAACCCTAGAAAGAATCAGAAACTATATTACTACAAATGAAAGAAACCTTGAATGACCACAGAAATATCAACTTATCAGAGGTCTTAAAAGAGAAAGAGTACATAGAAGCAAGAATAGGAGACTTCGACATAGACTGTGTCCTGGATGAGGAAACACAGGTGAATATCATGACATAAATAACTTGGGAAATTTTGGGAAAGCCTGCTATAGTTCCTTCATTAGGAGGAATAGGATTATTTAGAGGAACGTTGATAACCCTGTGTGAAAGACTTACCCAAATATCTATGAGTGCTCATGGCACTTCGACAGAAGAATAATTTGAGATCGTTAAGTTTGTTGAGAACAGCGCCCCATTTTCTATCTTGCTAGGAAAAACCTGGATTGAGAAAGATCAAATACGAAGGAAACAAGAAGAGGAGGATCTAGAACAGAAAAAGAAAGAACTAAGAGATTTCATGGCTAGGAGAATAGCGCACTTACTGGAATAACAAGAGAATCGGTCGAAGCTACTAAAGACCAAAGATATGGATGTCAAAGTTGAAAGGACATAGGAAGACTAGAGACACCTATATGTACAAGAGAGTAGATCACCTACCCTAGAAAGAGAAGAATTATTACCCTTGAACCCTATGAAAGACCCTCCACAGTGCGAAGTTATCATGCCAAGAGGAGATAAGAACGATAATGGAAAGAGGAAACCAGTGATTCAGATCACAGGAAAGAAAGCCAGAAAGCTCAGTAAGAAGAGCGCAAAGTTAGAAAAATTGAAAGAACTTCCAGAGAATACTTCACAGAAGAAAGTTTTCCAAAACTCGAACTTCATTGGAATATCAGTACAGCACAGATTGGCACTTCACCATGATGAAGCAATATGACCATTGGAGGTAATATGATCATTCAATCGACGCTCCCGAATGGTTAGGAAAGTAGTTATGGCCCAAAAGTTTTCCATTGGATCGTCGGGACCACGCCATAACGGATGGAATTGCATTGAATAAGGTGTTCTAACCCATTGAAAGAAACCATTACGACAATATCTATTTATCCCGTCGAGTGTTGCATCGATAGCACTTTTGCCAATTGTGATTATCCGAGCCCACGGAGAACTAGTTGATTTCGCGTAGTGATCATTGAAACCTCGCCATCCATTCTGTTACATTGAGTATTGTTCACTAACCTGAGATATCAGATATCGAGTGTGCATGTTGGACGCAATTAGTGCAACAGAAAAAGTCATCGAAAATATTCTAATAGACCTCATGGCCGAGAAGGTGATGTCTGCAAGCATCCAAGCCTCATCGACATGAGGAGTGCAAGCCTCCCCGTCGAATGCTCGTGGATCTGGACCATCCCGCGCTGCAACCGAGAAAAGAACCAAGCATCATGATGACTTGGAAAATGCAAAGCTAATTCCATCCATCCTACCTGACTACATCCCACCCCTAGTCGGTGTGGTGAGTTGTGATAGTGTCCTGAGGGACTTTGACTACACAATCATCACTGCATACCTCTTGAAGGGAATACAAGAAGTTAGACCGCAGTTGGAGAGGATTCCAACCTTGAAGATCAGTGACTATAACCTAGGAGACCGCAAGAGTTATGGAATGCTCGCACCTCACAAATATTTGACCAAGACCAAGGGGAAGAAGTTGAAGATAATCCCCCAGCCGTGGACTATGGACATCACAAGGTCCATTGTCTTAAACGTGATGAAGATACCACATTTTGGAAGGCGTCGGAAGGTTAACACATGCGTTAAGCTCGTTCTATCGTGCTTCCATGGAGGGTATATATGGTTAGACAGACGCATCACCATCGATCCAGCATTGATCCATAGGATCACCGAATTGAGCATGGAGGTAACAGACCCGCAAGACTTTTATCCAGGGAAGGTTGTAGACCGCACCCTAGAACAGAAGATCAAAGACACCTATGGTGATGTAGAGAAAGGGACGTGAGGCTACAAGGTAGCCTCCATTTAGAATGGTTTAGTGCACCTTGCTTTCTAGTTTATTGTTGGAAAGCTAGTCTGAAGGACCAGACCCACGCAGGTCACAGGGTTTGTCGTTGACCTCACGGGAAAATGCGTGGAAGGACTACAGATGAACTGAGCCAGTTACCTAGTCAATAAATTAAAACTGGATTGTCACAAAGCTCAGGATCAGCGCTATGAGTTCCATTTTAGTTTATTGTTGATCCTCATTGCATTCACTTCTTAGTAGATGTTGGAAGGTGCAACCTTCCCTAACATTGAGTCATTCGAGCCACTAGCTGCGAAGTTCACCAAGCTCTAGTATTCGAGCGATATGGGGAAACAAATGGCAGTCGAACGCATTATTCCATACCTACTACCTGAATATGAAGAGGTCTATTGAGTCTTTCCCTTGTATGATGTCGAATACCATGGACAGGTTCAGGCCCCTTATGAAGTTCTGTACAGATAGGCATTTTATTTAGATTACTGTGTGCGCAGATGAAAGTAAAGAAGAGCTTCAGTCCTACTACACGCTCATAGAGAAGGACCTGGAAGAAATCACTAAGGAATGGCCCACAGAGTTCCTTATACCAATCGACCAGGCAGCATTGTTGGATCCCAACCTCATTGGAAGTCTGGTGGTTACTCGCAAAGAGTATGATGCACCCAACAGTAGCATGAAGAAAAAGAAGGAAGATGTATAAGAAATACACATCACATCAGAAGAGACTGCATCAAATTCACCTAGCGGAGGAGGAGACGATGAAATGGAAAAAGAAGAGAAAGAAGGGGAAGAAGACAAGTCGAAGCAAGTTGAAGTAACACCGCCTAGGAACCCCCTTGAAGAGGTAGAGACATCCAAGAAAAGAAAGGTTTTCCCAACGAAACCTGCATCACAGAAGAAGTCCAAAGCGAGTAAGCCGAAGCTGCAGACTGTACTCATGGTCGATGACTTCAAATTCATTATCGCAGTTGTATCATATGCCTCGGAAGATATTTTGCATAGAACTGAAGACAAACAAGAATCCATGTATGAAAGGATTGAAGCAGAGATGAGAGCAGTACAACAAGCCCTTCACTCCAGTCGTGCAGTGTCCACTGCGCCCCTGCCACCAGAAGAACCAAAGTTGGGATATGAGCCAACCCAACTCCGCAGAATAGCTAATGCAACCGAAGCTCACCTTCGTCACAAGAGGGAAGAAAAAGAACAGGCCATAGTGGCCCTGAAGTAAGCACAAGAGGAAATCATAGATCAATGCTGAGTTGCACAACAAAAGAAGGATGACCTCCAAATCAAGTTTGAAGAGGATAGAACATAGACCCAATAGGAGAAAGAACAGTTTCTCATGGAGAAGGTTGGATTTAAAGAAGCAGTCCATAGAGCACTTCGCTCTATGATGGGCTTAGAAAAAATGCAGGAAGACCCGGTGGAGAGTCAACTGGAGAAGCTTGTGAAATCCATTCAACAGCTTCAGCAGAGAATAGCAGAACTGGAGCTACAAACAATTCCAAGCACTCTGCTGGAAGTGAGAGACTAGAGAGAAGCAACTGCCTGGAGCATAGTTGAAAGGGTAAAACCATTAGTCATGGAATGTAAATATCTAAGAAGTTGAAGTGCATAGACTTATGAGCGCCTTACCGAGGACCTTGAACTGAAGACACTGGATTCGCAGCTCCAGGAAGCAAAGAAGCAAGAAGCAATAGTACAAGTGCAGTTAAATTCCTTATTAGCGATCGAATGAATGAAAATATCCCAAGAACAACGCACGGCTCAGAAACAGGTCCATACCATACAAAGAAAAGTCATGGAAGTGACTCAGAAGCTCCAGCCAGTCCAGGATGCAGCTTGCCTACTTTTTTAGGAGATTGAAGATCGAGGAGCATAGCTGAAATGAGTAGTAACTTTGGTAGAAAAGCTCTTATAAGGACCTATGAATGAGGCAGTTATTCAAGAGTTTGTCGAGCAGGAGGCCTTGGCACAGAAACAGGTTGAAGCAGATCAAGCCAAGCTCGAGGATTTTGAGGCTGAGTTACCTAGATCAGAGTGACTCGGGATGAGTCATAGGTGAGTGTTGGGGGCATGTTGGACCTTGAACAAGTTTTGGAGATCCTTGGTCATGTTTGACTTATTTTGGGACTTTGCCAGGCTGGTCGAAGCGGAGATCGCAGGATCTAGGCCCCTTTTTAGGATAGTTTTGGGATTAGGGTTTATGTAATGGGTATGGGATGTTGGCCCATGGGTTTAACCATGTTTAGGCCCATTTTGTAATGTATAAATAGATAGCTAAGTGATGTAATAAGGGCGAAGATGCTAAGTGCTAGAGTTTTTTCTATGTGATTGCAAAGGCTTTGTGCATAGTGAATGTTGAGACTTGTTGAGCTAAGTGCAAGTGATTGTAAGAAGGATGTGTGCTTAAACCTAGCTCGGGGAAGGAGGATCTGGCAAGGTTCACGTAGATATCATGTCCTCTGCGGAGTAGGGTTTTGATGCTCTGTGCTTGTAGAATATTGAGAGAATATAATAAACAAGAGAAGAGTTGGTGGGCGTAGCCCCACACTGGGGTGAACCAGGTATATCTTGTGTTATGGTTTCTTTGTGCATTCTGGTTATTGTCTTATGTATATAATTTAAGCTTAAGTGCGGTAATGAATGTTTGGATGAATCTAGTATGATATCTTAGTGCTTAAATGATGTGAATAAATGCTAGATCTGATATTTTTCATGTGATAAGTTCTTAGATGTGTTATATCTGGTAGAATACTATGTTGTTATGTAATTAGGGTTTGGATCTGCGATGTGAATAAGGGTTAATTACTAATGAATGTTAAATGCTAAGTGCTTTGTTAAGTGGTATAATCACAGATATGTCTCCCAACTAGGTTGTAGACATTTGAGTCCTACAACCACCCCTGCCTCTACCTCGGGTGAGACTTCATTCGCTTCACAGGTATTGTCGAAAGGGCTGGTAGTTAGGGTTTTGTTGGTGCGTTGTTGAAGCGTTGAACCCTGGGTCTGCCCCTGTGCCAACATAGGCTGAAGGCATTGGGTCTAGAGATAGAGAAGAATATATCCATACCATGGATCGGACATACTAATGAGAAATAGGGATTCATTGGGAAGGGAATCATTGGGCTCAGTATTCTCATCAATATGGGGAAGATCACAAATTAATTTTGCAAAAAACAATGATTTCTTAGCCTTGGATTTAGCAAAATCGTGATCGAATTCTTGGAGAATGACGATCCATTTCAAATATTTTCCCCCAAGTACTTGATGACTCAAGATGTGGTACATAGGGTTCGAGTCTGCAATGACCATGGTAGTTTGTAAAAGAATATATTGGTGAAATATTTGGACAAAAATAAATGTTTCCAAAGCCAAATTTTTGACATGTAAATATTGAAGTTCGGGACCTAATAGAATTTTACTCAAATAGTATATCACATGTTCTACGTCGTCATCATCCTCTTGTACTAACACCATAACAATAGTGGGACTCACCATTGCTATCTTGCAAAGAGGGCCTTTTTCCATTTCTCTATGCAGACTTATCATCCCTTTTTGATAAATCTAGAGCTAAAAATAAAAAAAATTCCACATATATGTGCCCTATCAGCTATACAGAAAGCGTATACGTAAGTTTCTCCATTAGAGCTCATGTACATAGGGATTTGTGCCAGAAAATACAAAAATGGAGTCAGGTTTCCATGTCACGACAAGAGATCTTTGATCCTTGGCCTTCCATATACTGGAAACATTCTGACTCAACCCTTCAGTTGCATTTGGAAGGCTATAAGAGAACAATTTTGAGCTATGGAAAAGAGGAGAAAGCATTCAACTTTGAGAGCAAAGTTACTCTACAGAAATTACTTCATATTGAGTCTGCATCCCTTTGTCCCTCAATTCTGAACACAGTGTTCAACCCCCAAGATCTTTCCCTATTGTTGAGAGAACCTCATTGTCTCTCTCTTTTGAGCTTGCCTTTGGTGGAGGATTGAAGTAGTGGAGACCCAGTTGGAAGGAACTTGGTTCTTTGGTTTTGAACCGTACCGACACAGAAGTCTGTAATGTTGACACTTTTGTTGATCAATTATTAATAGAAATATTCCTTTCCTGTCCTATTGGTATTGTGCAAATATATGATTATTATCCATGGGCATGTTTGTAATGTTTATTAATGGATTATGTTATCTGATGTGCTAACCCCTTTACATTATCACTATATACTTGCTCTGCTTGTTTGTTGAGAACTTATTGCAGGTATAAAGATCTGGGTCGAAGTGCTCAATAGTGGAACATCATCAAACGTTAGATTGAGGTAGGCCTCTTTCTTATCTTGCATATTAGTTTATATAGAATACAATGGAATTGAGTTGATTTCTACAGTTATACCTATCTGTTGTCGTTTACCCTTGGTCATAGAGAGTTTTTCCCTCGTAAAAAAAGTCCCCCGTGGGAAGATGAAGGTTTTTTTGTGTTGATCGGCCAGTAAAATGTAGATCTGGTTATATCCATAAAATCCATCCATAAAAGAGAAAATGATGCTTCTAACGCAATTATCGATAATTTGGTCGATAAAGGGTGTAGGGTAATTGTCATTTGGTAAATCCTTATTAAGATCTAGATAATCGACACAAACACGGATTGTCCCTTGTTTCTTGGCAACTGGAACGATGTTGGAAACCCATTCGGTCAAAGGGACAGGATAAATAAAACCAGATCTTAATAATTTTTCAACTTTTGTCTTGATTGTCGTGGTTTTTTAAGGATGAACCGGGCGAAGTTTATGTATCACAGGTTTAACTCTCAGGTAAGTTTTGATTTCATGCACAATGATCGAAGGATCGATCCATGGAATTTCTTCATAGCTCCAGAAGAAAATTTCGTGAAATTATTTAAACGAGGTGGTATAAGTTTCAACTTCTTCAGCTGAAAAATTGGCACCTGGTTGTATGTTTTCCACAACACCTTCTTTGATGGATATGTCGACAGTAATCGTGTTAGATATATTTCCCAAATTTCCCTCGAATATTGTATCATGAGTGAGTATTGAAGATTGGGGAGATTTACCGATATCACTAGGAAAGATAGAGGAAATATATTTCTCGATTTCATCCAAACTGGGAAGAAAGGATGAATGATGGTGGCTTTCATCCTATGGTGCCTTCTTGATACTAAGCATTTCCATAATAGATTCATATGATGGAAAAAATTGTAGGATGTAATCGAAAGTAGATGATAGGGAATTTAAACAGGAGGGTAATGAATATATATTATATGCCAACATATGTTGGTCGTCCAGTGAAGGAGAGGCAAACTGAATGGCGTCATATTCGGTCTCTGCAGGACTAAGTGCCATAGTGCCACCTAGTGTATAAAATTATAAGGGACTAGGAACAATCCATGGATCAGATGATTTGAAGGATTGATGTTCCATAGTTGAAATAATATTAACCATTGTGATGTTTTGCGTAGTTGGAGGAAGAGGTGTAGGAAAGGTACCCATGAGCAAAGAGTCTTTCAAGAGACCTACCCCAACACTTTCATAAGTAATTTTTTAGTCTCCCATAAAAGGAATATTGTTGTTCGTTTTAGTGTGAGTGTCAAGGGTACAGTAATCTAACTAATCAATGGTCACAATTTTACCTTGATGAGGAAATTGGACGCATCAAAAAACCGATGAACTGACGATAGTCATAGAATAGAACCAACTTCTCCCTAACAACAAGTTATAATTGATGGGAGAATCGACTAATTCAACATCTACAGAAACGGCTTTACCTCCCAATTGAATGGCTAAGGATTGTAATAATCCATGAGGATGGAAAACTCTTCCATAAAATTCTCTTAACAAGGTGGGAGATTGGTTAAGACCAGGTGATTTAAGGCCTTTCCAGCAATCCAAGGACATGACACATGTCGATGCCCCCTCATCCAATATCGTGTGATGAATATGTTGATTATGGACAATGACATTGATTTGGAAAGAAAGTTGGTGAGAGAGTTGTGATTTAAAATTATCCAGGTTGAACATGATATTATTGGATGACTCGATATCTATAGCTTCGATACCTACCAAGAGATTCCTACGTTGGCTAGGGCAGTGTTGTAGAACTTTGAGAGATAACATAGTGCAAGGTGATTGGGCCAAATCTTCAACAATATTGTAGTTTTGAACAACACAAGAATTAGGATTAAAGGTCGACTTTCAGATTGTGCTCTTGGGTCGACATAAAATAGAGTCAAAGCTCGGTTTCTCAATCTAGAGTGGTCCAGATGGAGGAGTAACTGAAGTGGATGGTGGATCCATAGTAGTTCCAGTAGTCACTTTTTCCTTATCAGGTTTACCTGGTGGTGTGTCATATGTTGTAGTACGAGCCATCAAATCTATCCCATTAAACATGTAGATGTGTGCACTCAATGAAGCTTCCTTGTTAGGAGGGTGATTTAGGTTACCTCATGTTGGAGGTGCAATATTTTGTGCAACCATTGACTGTTGTTTTGGAAAAGGATGTGTCAATACAGTGGGTTGAGAATTTCCTTTAAAAAGTTTAGAAACTTCATCCCGATGGGGACAGTCTCATGTGTAGTGATCTTCACCACATATGAGACATGGAAATTTCGGTTAGCGCTATGGTTGTTTGTCAGTAGCAGGTGGTTGTGATTGTGTTTTTGGATTTTCCGTTTGATTTTTTTTTTCTTACGCTTATTCTTAGTTTTATTTTTTCCCAATGACGGTTGCGCAGAAGTAGATTGAACTACATTCACTTCAGATACTTGAGTTGGGATGGAGGTTGATGAGAGTGAATTCGATATGGTAGAGGGGCCAGTTACCGAATGATCTGTTGTCTCGGTCAAATGTGAACTAGACTGGGTTTTGAAAAAACCGATAACTCCATCTGCATGAGTGGTGTAGGATGGTTTTGATGGGTCGGTTGATGGACGGGGAGCGTTTGAAATATATTCATACAAAGTACCGTATTAGGAATAAACCAAATCCAGATATTGGGCATGAGAAATGGCTTCCTCTTCTATAATAACACCACCCATGGCTATGTGACGAGAAATAGGAGGTAAAAGAGATTTGGTGAACCATTCAGCCAAAAATTTGTCAGGAATGGTTGCTTTGATCAATTGTCGTCATCATCTCCATTCATGAATATGATCAAAAATATGTATGGAGTTGGTCTGATGAAGGGAGGTCAAAAGTTCTATGTTGATTCCATAATGGATAGGAAATTGGAAGTGAGTGAGAAAATCCATGGAAAGTGAATTAAAATCTTGAAAAGTTTCGCATTGTAACTCAATGTACCATTTAGTCGTTGAACCCATAAGTGTACGCTAGAAAAGACGTAACTGGATAGAATCATCCATTAGTGAATTTGATGAACACCACAAATGAAATTCATAATGTGGTTATTAGGGTCTTCACCAGGTTTGTCGTCAAATTTCAGAATATCAAAAGGTAATTTGGTAGGGATGACTAGCCAAAAAGGGGAGCGTAACATGGGATCATTGGTTAATATTGACAGATTTGGTAGATCTAGAGTGGCTAAGAACGGTAATTTTTGATTGACTTGAGGATGATACTGGTGCATCATAGGAACACCAATAAGACCGTAAACTAGTTGTGGTGGATAGTTCTAGCCAGCAGGTCCTCCCATATGTTGCTGACATTGACTAGCAAAAGTAGGATTCCTTTGTATTGCGCCTCTTTTGTCACCTGAATGAGAAAAATAGAGGTGCTTACAAGCTTAGTTGGGTCAACTAAGCAAGACAGCAGTGAAGGAAAGGGTTAGAAGAATAAACATAAAAGACTAAGCTAAGAATTAAACTAAGAAAGGAAAGAACAACTAAACTATTGAGCATAAGGACATAAGAACAAGAAACAAGAAAGACTCATGTCACCAATGGAAAGGATTGTATTAGTGAAAATAAAACACTGAGAAGAAAGAGGACTTTGGGTCCCTTCTACCTCCAAAGGAGGGCTCTTGGACCCCCACAATTGAGTTCTTCTTACAACTTTGAAACTTGAAATAAATGGTGAAAGAATCCCAAGCTAACCCACTCAAAAGGTGATGTGGATTGCCCAAATGGAATGGTGCTAGTATGCTCTTGATGATAAAAGAGGATTCCCCAAGAGAATAGCAGCAGCATAACCTTGCAAATGAATTCCTTGAAAATGTAGTGCACCCATGACCTTGTTTTATAGCACCACTTTGAGGTATTGTGCAACCAGCTTTTAGTGTGAAAAGGGGTTGTTTAGGGCACCTTTAGGTTTTTGACCAGCCACCCAGTCAGATCCAGCCGAGATTTGGATGTCAAATCAACTTGGAAGATGAACCAAAAGTGGGTGGGAGGCCGACCAATCTCATAAATGTGTCGTTCTCAGGTGTGTGCGGATTTTAATGACCACAGTCGCGCATGTGCACTTTTTCTGTGTTTCTAGATGGCACATGTGCGCGCGCGCCCTGTGTAGTCATAGCGCATCTTGATTTTATAACTAGTTGTATAGTTTTGGACCTTTTGGAAATGATTTTTTGGTAATTTTGGTCCATGGGTGAACTCATGGTTGTTTGAAGATATTGGATTCCTGTAACCATTTGTGGACGAAATTTCAGTTATAACACTTTGTTTAGGAATTTGTATAAAAGAAGAGGGGAAACCCATTTGACCCTGGGGAGGATAACCAGTGTAACCTAGGGGAGGATAGTTCTCTTGACTATTTTGAGGTGGATAACTAGTTTTCCCTTGAGGGGGGTAATCAAGTTGACCTTGATCAGGATAACGTTGAGGAGGGTAAGGAATTTTCCCTTGGAGAGGAAAATATGGTTGGCCTTGAGGACCCCAACTGGGATTCAGGACCCCTAGGAAGGGTTGTCTAGAATTTAATCTAGAAGGATTAGGATTTATGATTCCTCCTTGCGGGTTAGGTTTTGATGGCCCTCCCTGATGTGGTTGATGAAATAAACCTCCCTGGGGTGGTCCCTAGGATTTTGGGGGGTTTCTAGTGAACTAAGGTTGAAATTTCCCCCCTTCCATTGGTTGGGTAGAAACTGGGATTTGATCGATAAGAGGGGATTTCCCCCTAGTCGCAATTGGTGTGTTGAAGGACAGTTTCCCCCTGGTAGGGATTTTTCCACTAAACGGGGGTTGCCCCCCAGTAGGGATTTTTCCACTAAACAGGGGTTTTCCCCTACTGGGGATTTGTCCCACAGTTGGGTCTTTTTGTGTGGAAGGGTTTTGCATCCTTTGATGTGAAGATGTCACAACAGGGTTTTGTGGAGTATATGAAGTTGTGTCTTGAAGAGGGATGGTAGGTGTAATTATCAGGGTACTTTTCAAATGACTAGGTAACACGACTCCTATTTCACTTTGAACTTGTCCTGAAGTGGTAGAAATATTGACTATTTGTTGGATGGGACAGTCAATAGGTTGACCTAATGGTCCTGCCTCTTCTCCATCGGAGGTAGATGTATGTGGAGGGTAAAAGGGTGGTCGTCTAAAATTAAATTTTTCATAAAGGTCTCGTCCCGATGGATTTCTCCATATAGAATGAATAGGAGTTTGTTGTGGATCTACTACTTCAGTATAGCGGATAGGGGTAGTGTATTCTTCATTAAAATTTGGTTGTATTGGTTACATATCTAGTTGATTATATGGCCTTGACAGTAGGATAGGGTGATATTCTATTACAATGTTACCTAAGGAGTCCAATCAGACAAGGAGTGGATCGAGAGGAATTTTCAAAGTCGGGTTTATAAGAAAGGTGGAACCTTCCTCAACTGTAACTAAAGCTCTCTCACGATTTGCTAGAAAAGGAGTAGAAGAACTCCCAGCGTCTAAATAGTTTTTTACCTTTTCACTATAAGTGTCTTCAGGTGAGTTAGGAGGTAGGGGTTCATAAATTTCTACAGGAAACCTTTGCATCCTACATGATCTACGAAGACCTTTATCTGCTAGAGTATCAATTTTAAAGGACAACTAAAGTAAACAAACAACACTCACTAAAAAAATCTAGAAAAACAATGTCTTCTCTCAATGAACATACTATTTGGTGATGAAATCCAACATTGTGTGATAAAATTGAGAAGGGGATAGGATATGAGTGGGTGGACCAGTTACGTTGGCGGCCTACTTAGCAGACTTACACCTTGGTGCAAGTTTTGTCATGGTTTTACCCGTGGGTTACCCTCCAAGGAGTCGGAGTGAGTTTGACCAACGTTTGTTCTAGGTAAAGCAAAGACTTCCCTTCACCATCACCTCATGTAGGGACCCTAAATATTATGGCCACTAAGGATACAAACTCACAATCAGCCTCTAGGTGGGTACAGTCAACAGTCGATTATGAACGTATGGGCAGGATATCAAGTATGAAATTTTTCAAGAGAACTGAGTACAAATGGATCAGTAAACTCCATAGGACCCCGAATGGATTCAAAATTCATGAGGATCTCAGACCAAATAAAAAAAATTGATCCTCAAGAAGAACCCCCAATATACTATCGTACTACTACGATTGGTTAAGCCTCGGAGGAATAATCTTTGTTGATCTCTCACACTTGAACTCATGTTTAATCCCTGTGTGAGAGGGCGATCCCAGCCATGCTTATACGAAGATTTGATTTTCTCTCCCTATCACAAGATTTTACGTTCATCTTGAATGCTTTGGAGATTTATTCTCACAGTCTATTCCAAAGATCTAGTCCTAGTCTATTGTTGGTGTAAAGATCCAAAAATAAAAAAAAGTTTCTAGTTGGATTTTAATTAGTGTTCATTTTCATGGTTGTTCATTACACAAGGGTGAATGATAGTGAAACTAATGATGTTTGAGACTCGAATCCCCAAAAGGTAAAAAGAATGATATGCAAACTTTCTTTTCAATGAACTTCTAGCTATGGGAAGGAGAAGAGTTTATTTTCTTTTGTCACTAACAAACACTCAAGAATGAAAAATTTTATCCTATTTTGTTCTCAACAAGAATTCAAACAATTGCCAAATTATAAAGAAAAACCCTTTTAATATCCAAAATCAATGCATACAAGTATTTATTTGTTTGATTGTAGATGCAAACTAAAATGTTCTCCTAATGATTCATGCTTTCTCTAATAATGAAAAATTTTCACTATTGTAGTTTGCAAAAGAAGAAGCAAAATTACACAAACAAAGACACTCTCAGCAATAAACAAGAGACCGAAAGAAGAACAACTACCAAAATATCCATTCAAAGGAAAAACACTAAGAAACAAAAAGTCACACTTTATAGTCTTCTTGAATTGAGTAAGGGATCAACGATAAGGAAAACAATACTGTGATCAATGACCTTTCTTATGAAAACCTCCAATCAATAAGATAATCGAAAAGAGCAGCAAAAAAAAACCAAGTTTGAGAGAGAACGATTGATTTTGCAATAAGGAAAGACAACACAAACTCAATCAGGACTAAAATAATGAAAGGTAGCAAGTTTGAGTCAAACAGAGGACAAGATATGACAGAATAGGATCTTAGTCAGAGAAAAATATCCAAGGACTATGCCCAGCAAACAAGAAAGTCTGGAATTTTTCAAAGGAAGAAAAATTGGCGCTCTGGTAGCCAAATCACCAGAGTGTTGCAGCGCTCCCTGGTAGACTATGGGGGAGTGTTGATTAAACAATAGCACTCTAACTTAACTTGTAGAGGCGCTAGTCCTAATAAAAGTTTGATAAAAATTTATAAATCTTAGTAACTCAATGAAATTCAGTAAGAGGCTATGTGAGACAAATTAGCAAAGACAAAAAGATGTAAGGACATATTAAATCAACAAATGGGATCTAAGGATAGGCAAAGGTCATGGACGAACGAAGGACATAACAAACTAAAATTTTTATCCCCAATGGAGTCACCAATTTCTGTTACGGAAATATTCCCTTGCGGACAGGTGAACTTTCCCTTGGAGTACATACCCCCCTACCAAGACAAAAAATTACCTTTGGACACTACCATTCCTATAGATTCATTTTATCCATAGAAAAATAGAGAAGGAGGAGAAGTATGATGTACCTCACTTACAAATTTTGTCCAATCTGCGAGTTCCAAACAATACCTGCAACGGACAACAAGGAACAAACGACTACCTCCTACTCTAATGGATTACATAAAATCAATCGATCTATGAAGATTAAGACAAGCATAGAAAATCATATGTGAACACATTCTATAAGGAAATAGGCCAATTATATTAATGAGAACTTCAAAAGGAAACTTACAATCTTTAGATGATGTTGTAGCAGCCTCTCCAAGTGCCCCTCATCCAACCCTTGCTCGAAAGATCCACAATCAAAATAGCAATGCTTTGCTGATTTTTTCCTCCTTGTATGCCATGAGAATGCCTCCATTTATAGGCTTTGGGATTCTCAACCACCTTGGGTATATTTGGAATTAGCTGAGGATATGGCTCCAATAGTTGTGATATCTCCCTTAGATGTAGCCCAGGAGTTAGATTCGAGCCAAACCAACTCGATCCATCAATAGTTGTCTTTAGATGAAAATGGGATTTCTTCCAAGATTTCCTCAACCAACTCGGTGATCCATCGAAATGGGAAATAGAGCACTACAACTCTCCCTGTGAGATGGAAAAAGAGTGCTAGTGCTCCCTGTATATGAGCAGGGGAGCACTGATCTTCCCAAAAGTTGCCAAGATTAGAAATTGCCATAGAAAAACATTTGTTCCGACTGTCAAATGATGGGGCTTATTTTTATAACATGTTTTAGGGGTTGTATCAAGTGTTTTCATGGTTTCATTCACGATGAGACACTTATGGAAAGAGAATGTGACACTTACAACACTTGCGACAAAAATGTAACACTTGCGACAATTAGAATGTAACATTGTCGAAGTGAGGAATTTTGATGTGTAACAATGAGTCCTCCAATGAGAAGAGGATCCACAAACAATGAAATAACCCTCTATAAGTGGACGACCTCCTCTAAATCAGCTCCAACAAGCATGTGTGATGTATCCAAGGGAATTTCATTTCCATATATCAAGCAAGGAACCTCCATAAATGATGGTAATTGACCCTCCAAGTCAACAATGGGTCATGAGAACCTCCAATGGCTAGTATGACATCCAAATGTAGAGTTTGGTCCTCATATCAAGCAAATAATAGCTCAAAAAATAATGAAGTAGAAGGGCATTCCAAGATCATTAACGTGACATGTGAAGAGGAGACCCATGAATGTAGAAATAGTCCAAAAGTGCTTTTACTAACACCTTGGGAAAAATGAACTACTTAGTAATGTGTGAAATACCTTAGGGAATGTGAATTGCATTAGGAACCTTGAAGATGTTAAAAAAATATGAATGAAACCAATCTCATCCTCAAACCTTGTGGTGCTTCAACCATCATATAATCAATCGACATGTCTTCAAATCCTCTAGCTCAACAAGACATATGAAAAAAAGTAAGTGCCTTAGTTGTCCATAGCTCAAAAATACAAAGGGGTAGTGAAGAAATTCACTAGGGTTGCCCCCTGCAAAAATGAGGGGTAATGGGACCTATGGACCCCTTGCATTACTGACGCAAATTCCTACTGTCAAATAAAATTACCCTGTCTCCTCTAATCATTGTTGATTGTAAATGGTCTTCACCACGCTTTATTTCTGATATTTAAAAAAAAATAGTCCATTATCATTTTGT
The DNA here is from genome assembly GCA_009831015.1 of Picea engelmannii. Classification (NCBI taxonomy): domain Eukaryota; kingdom Viridiplantae; phylum Streptophyta; class Pinopsida; order Pinales; family Pinaceae; genus Picea; species Picea engelmannii. The sequence goes on from ML778682.1 coordinate 582,318, forward strand.
GCATGATCTACAACAACCAAGTCTTTGAGAAACACTATCTTCCCACTAATTTCAATTCTAAGAGGAAATGATCATATGGGTTTGAAGTTAAAAACACAATATGTATTGTTTTGATTTATGGTTCCAATGCAAGTATATCCTAATCAAGGAATTGATTTCAAACAATGAAAACATCCCTCAGTGAAAGAATTGATTGATGATTAGGGATCAATCCAACACAATGATGGCTCACATAATTGATGTGTGTGGGGCTCTTCTCTAATCAATAAAAGAAATGATGTAAATCCACCACAAACATGAATTTCAACAACATTTGACTGCTCAAATTTTCACAATAGAATTTCACAAATCAAAATACCAAGCAATATGGATTGTTTTCTTTGGACTACTAACTATTAGAGAAACGTAATGTGTGTTGGATTTATCCCGTTCACTTTTATAGAAGGAATTCCAAGCAATACTCAATGACCAAACTATGCAAGGAAGAGTGTTGTTGTTAGGGACCTAACCCCTGACGTGGATAGAAAAATATGTTTTCCATGTAATAAAGGTCGATGTTAGTTAATAAGGCCTAAGTATATTTTCCATGTAATAAAGGTCGACATTAGTTAGTAAGGCCTATTTAATAAATGTGAACAAGTCAATGTAAGAATACCTAATAGAATCTTTTGCTTCTAGAAAGATCTTCATGTATATTGTTCTTTGGGAGATAGAATTAGTATAAATAAGAGTGGGAGGCATGAGAAAGCTTGTCTTGAGAATTATTGTAATAAAGCTCTTCTCTATTAGAGGTTTCCCCCTCGAAGAGGTAAGTGTACATTGCTTTCTTTGAATAAAGGTATTATTTTTGGTATTTCTCTTCTTATATTTTGTTGTTCAATTGATATCTACTAAATATTCTTGTTTATGCATATTATATTACATATGGTACCTTACAAGTGGTATCAAAGAACTTTTCTTGGTAGGGATTGTAGGTTAAATATTTTTAGGGTAGAGACATGTTCTGACATCTTTAAACTATAGTGATTATCGTTCAGCACATAAATCCATGGTTAGCAAAGCATACAAACAAGAAATACAAGAGGTTTTCAAGCTCGCATTGTTGGACACCCTTGTAACCCCTGTTGGTACTCATTCGAGTGGTGGCGCATTAGACAACACTTGTATATGGACTTTCTCTTCCAAGTACCTATGGTATATTGGGAGCCCCCTAGGCATCCTGAAACCAGCCATAAATCAATTGATCGGCCTCTTGACTATTATAGTGCCATCGAGAAGATACTTTGTAGTACTTGGGTAATCAGGTAGTACGACTAAGGGTATGGTATAGCCTCCTTAGTTGGTGCCCTAAGATATTGAGTTGAGTACTAATGTTCAACCCCACACATATATCAGAGAGCTACAACATAAGGAAAACCCTTGTCTGTAGGAACCTTGAAAACATAGATCATTTTGAAGCCTTCAATATTACAGTGATCCCCGGAGCAAAGAATATTCTTGTTGACTCCTTGGCCACAGCTGCTTCCAGGCTATCGCCTCTAGAAGATTATGAAGCCTCCCGATTCACTCTAGAGCTTCTCTACAAACTGTCGGTGCCTAATAACATTTCTAATTGGAAAGTCTTTGAAGGAGATGAATGGATCATAAACTTCCTGACTAACCAAGATAATTTCAAAGATTTGGCTATTGACGATGAAGTATTCCAAGAGCAATCAATAGAGATCAATCCTAGGATAGGACAACCTGTTGATAAATCAAAGTCTCACACAATCCCGAAAGATGTAGCTAATTTAGAAAATATGTTTGATCTAAAAGAGCGATTTAAGGGGGCTAAAAATGCAAAGACCTGTAGCTCTTGTTCCTTGCATGAAACTATAAATCTTAGAACCTCAGAAAAACCAAAGAATGTGAACCTTGGAAAGACTATATCCAAAGAGGAAAGGAAAGTTTATCTCAAATTGTTAAGACAATACCAAGATGTCTTTGCATGGTCCTATCGAGATCTAAAAACGTATGATACCCGCATCATTCAACACACTATCCCGTTAAAACCTGAAGTGAAACCTTTCCAACAAAAGATATGAAAGTATCACCCATCCCTAGAACCTCTCATGTATCAGGAATTAAAAAAACTTTTAGATGCCAAGATCATTTTCTAGGTTAGGCATTCTACATGGGTAGAAAATCTTGTCCCGGTGAGGAAAAAGTCAGGAGAGCTCCGCCTATGCGTAGATTTTAGGAACCTCATCAAAGCTTCATAAAGGGACAATTACCCAGTCTTCCCGATGGAAAAACTCCTGCAGATCGTGTCTATCTTGGAGATTTTATCTCTACTAGACGGTTTCTCGGGTTACAACCAAGTTCTGGTTTCGGAGGAAGACCGTTTAAAAACCACCTTCCAAACCAAGTGGAAAACCTTCGCTTATAAACGCATGCCTTTCGAGTTAATTAACATAGGAGCGACCTTCCAAAGGGCCATAGACGTAGCTTTCTAGGGACTAATCAATAAATGTGTGGTAGTGTATCTAGACGATGTAACAGTGTATTCAAAGAATAGAGAAGAGTACATCCAACACTTAACTCGTATTTTCAAAAGGTGTAGGAAATACGGTATATCCTTAAACCCTAAGAAAACTATCTTCGGTGTCGAGGAAGGTAAGTTGTTAGGTCACATTATATCTCAAGTAGACATTTGCATAGACCCAGAAAGGATTAAGGCCATATCTCAACTCCCCTTTCCCCATAACAAGAAAGCTATGCAGTCATTTTTCGGGAAAATCAATTTTGTGAGGAAATTCACTTCCGATTTCACGGAAATCATCAAACCCTTACAAACGATTATTCGCAAGGATGTCGAATTTAATTGGGATGATGAGCGAAAAGGTGCTTTTAGCAATATCAAAGTTGTTATATCTCGGGCCCCAGTGTTGCAAAGTCTCAATTTCAATAGAGAATTCTCCCTCTATACTTTCGCCTTCGACCAATCGTTAGCTACAATTTTGACTCAGAAGGATGATGACAACAATGAGGCCCTAGTGTCATTCATGAGTATTAATCTTCAAGGAGCTGAGCTCAATTATCCTGCTATAGACAAACATGCCTATGTGGTATATAAGGCAGTAAAACATTTCAGGTCTTACATCCTCAAGATCCACACTAAAGTGATTGTGTTGCACCCTGCAGTTCGATCCTTGTTTACCCAACAAGAAATGGGGGAAAGAAGAGGGAAATGGATGGTAGTAGTCCAGGAATTTGATCTAGATATAAAACTTGTCAAACTAGTAAAAGGACAAGGGTTATGAAGGCTTGCAGTCGAATCCCAAGACCAAATAAATGAAGATTCTGGATGGGAGAACGAAATGGCACTATGGTGTGGCGAAGTATCATACATCTCCCCGAGACAAGAGTCTTGGTATAAGGATTTATATTATCTCCTACACCATAGGACCTGTCCGAAAAACCTCAACCCTAGAGAAAGGAGAGCCCTTAGGTTAAAATCTGCACAATGTCACCTTATAAATTCGGTACTCTTTCGGATCAATTATGATGGAGTACTATTAAGGTGTCTCGGAAGTGAATACATAGACAAAGTGTTGAAGGAGCTCCATGATGGCTCTGTCGGGGGACATTTCGCAGGAAACACCACCGCTCATAAGATTCTGAGAGACGGCTATTATTGGCCCACCTTGTTCACGAACTCTCATTCTTATGCTAGAAACTGTAAAACTTGTCAAATGAGTGTTGGGAGGGAGAAGAGAGCAGCAGTCCCACTCCCACCTGTGACTATCTCTAGGACTTTTGAGCAATGGGGGTTGGATATCATAGGAGAAATTACACCTATCTCTTCAAAACAGCACAAGTATATTCTTACTTCAGTCGATTATTTCACGAAATGGGCAGAGGTCGATCCTCTGACTCAGGTAAACGAGAAGATAGTAATCCAATTTATAGAACAACAGCTAATCACAAGGTTTGGTGTCCCTTCTGTCCTGGTCTTCAATAACACAGCTTATTTTTCTTCCACCCTTTTGACGGAGTTTTCTCTGGACAAAGGAATCATAATTCGATATTCGACAAATTATTATCCACAGGGAAACTGTGTGGCAGAATCAACTAACAAGAACCTAATGAGGATATTAAAAAAGATGGTTACAGATAACCAAAGGAATTGGCATAATCTACTCCATAACACCTTGTGGGCCGACAGAGTCACACCTAAAGAAGCTATAGGGAATTCCTCGTACTTTCTGGTCTACGGGCAAGAAGCCATCCTCCCAAATGGGCTCGATCTTCCATCTCTTCAACTAGCCCAGATTCCAGCGAGGAGCCTTCATCGGCCATACAATGAAGAATCAACACTCTTCTCATGTTGGAGGAAGAAAGAGAAAAGGTTAAGTCAAAATTCCTAGCTCACCAACAGATAGTGAAAAGATGGTTCGATAAGCATAAGGCTAAAGAGAAGAACTTCGAAGTAGGAGACCTAGTTTGTTGGAGTTACTTCACAAACACCTAGGATTTATTTTTTTGAAGGTTTTTCCTTGTTTATTAGTCATAATTAGTCATTATCCAGTCTCATATGATTTAGGGGAGAATATTCCACCTGGAGAATATTCTCTTTCAGTTGACACTTCAGTTTGACTAGTTGAGTTGAGTTTAGATGTTGCATTGGGATCATCACCATGCAACATTGGGATCATCACCATGATAATTCAACCTTGCCTTTGTATCATCACTAGAGTGGCACATTAGCCTTGATTCCCTGATTTAACTCCTCACTACTCTATGTTCAATGAGTTAACTGAAAACTAGTTGACTAGTTAACTCAACTAGGTGGCAATTCACTCCCATAACTGCCTAAGAGACTATAATAGGTGCCAGTTCACTCCCGTAACTGTTGGTGTGTGTCTAGATCACTCTAGACCACCTCTATGGTGCATCAGTTCACCTCAAGTCAAACTCATTGAGTTATACAAAGTATATCATGTGTAAATTATTCATTATTCACAACAGTTAATGAGAATTCTTCCATTCTTTCTCTCTTGCTTCTTCTTTCTCAATTTATCTCTGCAAATGTGTGTAGTATTTTCTAGCTAGATATGTTCTGTGCAGGTTCAACACATTTACATGGTATCAGATCCGACGGACTGCTAAGCAAAAGCTACACCAAAAAAAATTTGCAGGTACAAAAGATTGAAGACAGCAGAAAGATGGAATTCTAAAAAGAATTCATTATTACACCTTAAAACTATTTTGCATGGAAGGAGAAAATATCCATACATCTCTGATCCAGAGAGTTGTATAGGTTAACCATGAATACAGATACAGATCCTACATCATCCATAGAAAAATCCAAGTACTTAAATCTCATGGATGAGCCACTCGGAACAATTTGTCGTCTTATTTCTCTCGATCTCTTTTTCACATATCTTCCTGTAAGACTCCCAATGAAGCCTGGAAAACCTTGGAAGGGCTCTTTGGAAAATAGGATGAGATGAGGGGACACATGCTAGAGGTGGAGCTGCTCACATTAGATCCAAAAAGCTTCAAAAATATCCAAGATTTCTTTACAAAATTCAAGGATTTACTGTCGCAACTCAAAGCTTGTGGGGTTGATAAATCGGTGGAGGAGAAACAAATGGTTCTCACCATTCTCTCCAATATTGGTTCTGAATTCTTTATATTCGTATCCACATTCCATATTTTCATATTCGCCTATGGAGACACCTGGAAGATGCCTTCTCTTGAGAACTTTATCGAATCCTTGACACAAGAGCAAACCAAGCTCATCAACATGGGAGCAATCAAAGGCCGAAGGGCGCATGCACTCACAGTGCATGATGGAAGACACAAATATCAGAAATCTAAAGATAAAGATAAGCAGAAATCTCATGCACATACGAAGAAGGAAGGGTACACAAAACCCTTCACCGATGCCTCCGGATCCAAACGAGAAAAGGGAAGAAAAGGAGAGAAATGCACATACTATCACAAAGGATTCCATTTGGAATATGCATGCATGAAAAAAAAATAGATCTAATGTCTCAAATACTTCAGCAAAACAGCCTTGGAGATCGTATCCCCAAGGGTGCAGAGAAGAAGAAGCCAAAAGATATGAATTCCAAGAAAGGCAATTCTAGCCATGCCTTGATTGCCATCAACTCCTCTCTCGATGCTTGCATCATAGATTTAGGAGCATCACATCACATGGCTACCTCAAAAGAAGTATATTCTTCTTTGGATGCATGCAAAGGTCCTCCTATTTTGATCGGGGACCACTATTTTGTTGAAGTCACCAGCAAAGGAAGGATTGAACTCACCAATGGAAGCTTTGAGAATGTGTTGCAAGTTCCCAAGCTTTCTGTCAACCTTCTCTCCGTGTATCAGATGATGAATTCTGGCACCAGAAAGAAAGTCATATTCACACCAAATTCAATGGACATCTACAACATGCAAACCAACTCTAGGGTTGCTACCGGTGAGGTAAATCATCAGTCTAGATTGTATACTTTTTCTGAATTCATTGAACCTGATTCTGCTTTACTGCTTACTCATGCTGATGAAGGTAGTAGGATATGGCACAAAAGGTTTGGACATTTGAATTTTTGATACATGCAATAGCTTAGAAAGCACAAATTAGTTGATGGTCTACCAGACATCCATTTCTCCAAGGGAGTGTGTGAGGGATGTGTTCTCAGGAAACACCCTCAAGAGAAATTCGACAAAGGAAAGTCTCAGTGAGCTTTTGCACCTTTAGATATGATCCACAGTCACCTCACGGGTCCTTTTCCGCATCAATCGATTAGAAAAGAAAGGTTTGTTCTCATTTTTTTTTACGATTTCTCACATTTTACTTAGATCTACTTTCTCAGGCAAAAATCATAAGTCTTTCAACACCTCAAAGATTTCAAAGCCTTGGTTGAGACACGGTCTAGAAAGAAGATCAAAGTCCTATGAACTGATAATGGGGGAGAGTATGTAAATCATCAGATCCATAATATTTTCCATGAGGCAGGGATTCAGTTGTAGCACACAGTTCCCTATACTCCGCAGCAAAACGGAGTTGTTGAGTGGAAAAACCAATCTCTAAAGGAGATGGCATATTTCATGTTGCATGCAAAGTCATTACCATAGAGACTATGGGACGAAACACTTAACTGTGCAACATACATCCAAAATAGATATCCTCATAGATCTATCAAGGATAAGACCCCCTACGAGGCTTGGAGCGGCCTTAAACTGGAAGTGAGCCACTTTCGCATTTTTGGTTCACATGCATGGGCCCGAATTCCCTCTAAAAAGAGGAAGGCACTTGATCCATAGAGCATTGAGTGAATTTTTGTTGGATACCCCAACGGTGTGAAGGGATATCGGTTTATTGATCTTTCCTTGGACCGACTCATCATTGAGCGTAGTTTCCAATTTGAGGAAAGTGTCTCACATGTACCTCAGCAGCCGCATGAAGACACCTTCACTCTTCCACCTGTTCGAGATGATGAGAATGCACATGCCGACTCTTCTTCAGATGAGATTTTTGATTCAGAGGACTTAGATGATTCAGATTTCGATTCAGATTCAGTACAGTCAGATGCAGAGTCAGAGCATCTAGATGCAGTTGTAGAACCAAAGCAGAGGCCCAAGTGGGCACAGACTACTCTTCAGGATGCAGGGGATCTCGTTGGTGATCCAACCGATACTAGGATGACTCGATCTGATTTTGAGGAGCCTCCTGTTGCACTCACTGCCATTGAACCATTGCCTTCAAAGCATCTTTTCTTGGTTCAGTCTTCAGATCCACGGTCTTATGGTGAGGCTGCTGGAAATCCCGTTTGGGAATCCGCCACGCAGGAGGAGTACAAGTCCCTCCTCGAGAACCAGACTTGGAATTTGGTTCCCCTTCCTTCTGGGAGGAAACTTGTCAGATGCAGATGAGTCTATAGGACCCAGAGTGGAGCAGATGGACAGATCAGTAGATACAAAGCCAAGCTTGTTGCCAAAGGCTTTTAGCAGGTTCATGGTATTGACTATGATGAGACCTTCTCTCCAGTAGCGAAGATGGATTCCATATGATTGGATCTTGCCATTGCGGCAGCCAAGGGATGGTAAGTCGATCTGATGGACGTGAAGAATGCATTTCTTCACGGTGATCTCTCTGAGGAGATCTACATGGAGTAGCCCGAAGGGTTTATGCAAGACTCATCTTTGGTCTGTCGACTGAAGAAGTCACTTTATGGCCTCAAGTAGGCTCTGAGGGCATGGTACGCCAAGATAGACTCCTACCTGTTGTCACAAAACTTTGTACATTGTAAATTAGACCCGAATGTATACATTCTTAGGACGATTGATTCACTTCTACTTTTAGTTATGTATGTCGATGATTTGTTGATCATCGGTTGCTCGACTTCAGCGATTGCTGCAGTCAAGAGGATTCTACATTACAAGTTTTTTATGACGGACATGGGTCTGATACACTTCTTACTTGGACTTGAGATCAATCAGGATGCATCACGCATCAAAATGTCTCAATCCAAGTATGCACAAGATCTCCTTGAAATATTTCACATGACAGAATGCAAGTCTGCTCTAACTCCTTTCCTATCAGGAGTCAAACTTGAGGATGGCAAGGAGACTCCACTGGTTGACAGCACACTATACAGACAGCTAGTGGGGAGCTTATTGTATCTCACACACTCCAAACTAGACCTCTCATATGCAGTTGGTGCAGTTTCCAGGTTTATGCAAGAGCCGCATGAGCTACATTGGAAAGATGCAAAGCATATCCTTCGATATGTATAGGGCACCATCACCTTTTGGATTCGTTATGCATCAAACTCTACATTAGATATCATTGAGTTTACTGATTCCAACTAGGCTGGCGATAGCATTGATCGCAAGTCCACATCTAGTTACTCGGTTAGTCTTGGTTATGGGCCTATCTGTTGGTCGAGCAAGAAGCAAGTTGCCATTGCTCTATCTTCAACCGAGGTAGAGTACAGAGGGGTAATTAACATAACCATTCAAGCTATGTGGCTACAACATTTTCTCACTGAGTTGGGCATTAAGTTTCATCAGTCGATCGTCATCTAGTGTGACAACCAGAGCACTCTGAAGTTTTGCAGAGATCTAGTTCAGAGGTAGCGGACGAAGCACATAGAGATCCACATGCACTACATTTTAGACTTAGTACACGAGGGGATCATCGACTTACAGTTTGGTCCTTCAGCAGAACAAATGGCAGACATCTTCACCAAGAACTTCCCTAAGCAAAAATTTCATTCTCTGTGAAGTCGTCTAGGAGTGAAGGAAACATTTGCCTAGCAACTGTAGTTCTTATTTTTACATACATTGTACCTTGAGGGGAGGGGTTCCCATGAGGTTTTCCCTCTTTCCTCACTTTATTTTCAGTGTATCTTTTGTACTTGGGTACCTAACATGGCCTCGTTGTCGGGACCCAATCGTTATTTTCACCATAGTGATGCTCATGGGGGGGTGTTGGAGTTACTTCACACACACCTAGGATTTATTTTTCCTAAGTTTTTTCCTTGTTTATTAGTCATAATTACTCATTATCCAGTCTTCTATAATTTAGGAGAGAATATTCTACCTAGAGAATTTCTCTTTCAGTTGACACTTTAGTTTGACTAGTTGAGTTGAGTTTAGATGTTGCATTGGGATCATCACCATGAAACATTGGGATCATCACCATGATAATTCGACCTTGCCTTGGTATCATCACCAGAGTGGTGCATTAGCCTTGATTCCTTGAGTTAACTCCTCACTGCTCTATGTTCAGTCAGTTAACTGAAGACTAGTTGACTAGTTAACTCAATTAGGTGGCAGTTCACTCCTGTAACTGCCTGAGAGACTAGAATAGGTGGCAGTTCACTCCCATAATTGTTGGTGTGTGTCTAGATCACTCTATACCACCACTATGGTGCATTGGTTCACCTCAAGTCAAACTCATTGAGTTATACAGAGTATATCATGTGTAACTTATTCATTATTCACAACGGTTAATGAGAATTCTTCCATTCTTTCTTTCTTGCTTCTTCTTTCTCAATTTCTCTTTACAAATGTGTGTAGTATTTTCTAGCTAGATCTATTATGTGCAGGTTCAACACATTTACATAGTCCTAAAGTGGGACAGAGCAAATGAACCAAAAGGGAAGCATTCTAAGTTTCAAAATCTGTGGCTTGGACCAGGTGGTTGAAAAGATTGGAGCAGGCACATATCGATTGCAGAATCTAAGGGGGAAAACTGATTCCCTTCCATTGAATGGTCGGGCCCTAAAACAATATTTCCAATAAAATAAAAATAAAATAAAAAATGTGTGTGTTGTATGTTCTTTTTTTAGTATCTTCTGTGATTGTGAAATTCTTTGTTTGTTATTTTCTTTTTGCTACCTAGATTTATGTGTTTTTGAAAGTTGCATTTAGCAGGATAGTAGTTGATCTCAAAACATGCAACATAGCGAGATTTGTTCCTAACCTATCACTCACTTACAAACAAAAGAAGCATAGTAGGATATGTGGTCGCTTTGAGGAGTCCTCTATCTAAACCTCACCAAATGAAGAACTCCGGAGAAATGTCAGAAGTGTCTGCTTGGTGGTTTGGTAAGACCTTAAGGGAAAGAAATAAAGCTGGAAAGGACTACATGAACCCATAAAACAAAGTTAGCAAAGGATCCACCTTGATCATCTCACCTTGCGAAATAAACAGACATCATCCTCTCCCGCTCGCTCAAGGTGTCATGCTGAAATAAAATTGGTATTATCAAAAGAGTGAAAAGAAAGAGAGGGTATGTTGATATCTCCGTCGGGGCTATGGACGCTCACTGGAAGTGGAGCAAGGTCTGTGATGTCGGCGTGACTCCGTCGGGGCTATGGACGCTCACTGGCAATGGAGCAAGGTCTGTGATGCAGGGGTGACTTTGTCGAGGCTATGGACAGTCGCTAGAAGCGGAGCGACACCAAATCAAGTGAGTAAAGGTAACTGAAGGCTTCATGTCGGTGAGTTCTTTGATAAACTTTCATAAAAAGGGGGCATGCGTCAGGGTCAAAGGAAATGAAGGAGGAAAAGGATTAAAACGCCACGGGCAGACCCGGAAGCATCAACCAGAAAACTTCAAATGCAAAGGTAAAGAGGTTCTGATTATCAAACCAATCAAGGTTCTCCATCAGCTTCTGTATCAGTCAAGCCTTGGAAAAGGAAAAAATATTCTTCTTTCGCCCAGTGAATCGCCATTTTTTGAGCACTCAACACACCCTAAAAAGGTTTATGTCATTTTTTTTACTTTTTGGGTACCACTTGATCTTTCGCACTATCTAATTATGCTTCAGTATGAAACTGTTGCATGTGCTTGTCAATTATGTTTTCAGGTTGAGTTGTTTAAAGTCTGCTTGAACATGTAAAAATCATCTTAACTTTAAAAGGGACTAACATTTACTTAAGGAATTGATAGTCTAAATTTTTCCCCAACGCACTTAGGAAATTCGGCATCGGGAAAGATTAAAAGTTATGAAAATTGCTCGAGAAAACAAAAATAGTCGAGCGCCAAATTTCATCAGCATCGACAGAAAGAGGTCTCTTGTCTCCACGAATAATCTTCACTAAATATATTGCCAAAGACCGATCTATTCGGCATCGGAAAAAAAACGAGAAGAGTAAGCGTCATGCAAATAAAAGAGTGGTATCGTCGATCTCCAACTCCCAAAATGTTTTCAGCATTGGAGATTTGCGAAGGTGATAACCTGCAAAGAAAATACGCACTCGAACTATCCCTAGTTTTCGATCCTGATACCTTTCGGCATCGAAGGTTGTCTCAGGAGGGAACCAATGGAAAAATACACAAGGATATCGTCGATCCCCGATCTGTCCACCAGAGAGACACGACGTGATGAGACATTTTAGCTCTAAGCTAAGTTAGGTACGATGCATTTAAAATGTTAGTTAATTCATGGATCGTGCATTAGTTGCTAATTCATGCGCAAATCAAAAGGGACCATTTAAGCCTGATGATACAATGCATCTCCCTCCGCGCCTCCATCGTCAACCAAGTGAATTTATTTACAGAGATCCAATGGTAGTTTGTTTTGAATTGCATTCATTACTCGTATTAACTAATTGATACGACTGATAGGATATCTCTCGTTATATTCTTTTGAGTCATTGTGTATGAACCTATTCTGCGTGGCAAGGATTTCAAAACACACAGAGGGGCAATGCTAGCAATCCGGAGAAGGCTTCCAAGGTTCAGTGAGTATTAAACAACAATTTTAGAAATCATTATACGTATGTATCGGCTTATGGTTCTTTATGCTTCATTTCATATGTTTCCACCCAATGCTACTCTATACGCATGTTTAAAGGACCGTTTTCAGTTCCAGGAAAAATGCCTCCGAAGAAACCCACCACCAGGAAATCCCCAAGAGCGCCAAAGTTGTAAGAACTAGAGGCGGGAGAAGGTTCCTCCCCAGTATTTGCGAGGCAATTGGAATTCACTCCAAAACCATTGCTCATCATTAAGATAGCCACCAAGAAGGCCTTCATCTAGCCCCTGGCCTTTGGAGACACAAAGGCAAACATCGAGACCAAAACAGTATTCTCTTGCTGGGAAGAACTATTTAAGAAAATCAAGAAGGAGGAAACCCTCGAGTATGCCCCACACGGCGATCCTGATATGAGAAAACTCGATGACGAAGTTCTCCCTGATGTCTGCAAGGCTTATTTGCACATGGTGGCAAGAAGGATTTTGGTATTTCCCTGCATCGAACTCTTGAAATGGCTTATTGATCACACTGATACAGAGAGGTGTTTAATTAACGACGAAAATGGTGGATGCGTCGGGGTTTTCCTCCCAGTATAAGTTCAAAGTTACTACAAGCTCAAGGAGCTGGAAGAACGTTTGAGCACTGAATTTGTTTTGAGTTTCTATCAAAAGCACAACACCAGCAAGATTATGGCATCTTGGTGGAGAGACGATAAAAATTTCACCAATCAGACATCTGGCTGGTACCCAACGACCAACCTGAAAGAGCCTTACATCTATCTAATGGCCCTTCTCTGCCGATTGCATCGGGAGAAATATTGCGCCAGGTTTTCGGAGGCGTGGATGCCTCTGGCTTATACCGTAGCCATTTTTGGAATAGGTTTTAACTGGGGTGCAATCATCTCCAAACATTTGAGCACTTGCATACAACAAGCTCAGACACCAAAAGAGGGAGAAACCCCTTCCTTCCACATGGCCTCGTATCTGTTGGATGTCGTCTGTGCCAAGAACATCTTTTCTAGAATGAACTTAAGTTGGCATTCCTCTGAGCTCCTGGTCCATGTATACTTCAGCATCCTTTGGGAAAACAGGTACAAGAAATCTTATTCTCTCTTCTGTGACCAGTTTATTGCACGCATTTGTTCTCTATTGTTCAAGAAAGAATTCCCAAGGCTATCGGATGTAACCAAAAGGGTGGTATTGAAAGTAGGCCACTGGTATCTAGATGAGTGTGAGACCTACATCAAGGTTTTTGGTGCCACAGGAGCACCCCATATGTTACCTGTATATGTCGTCGATCGACTTGTATTAGGGGAAATATGTTATCAAACCATTTTGGGCTACAATGCCACTTTGGTAAAGGACAAGAAGTGATCCTTCATACCTTATGGGTTTCATATTGGCTTCTACATGGTCAAGGACACCATGTGGGCTAAGCAAGAAGGGCTAAGTCAATTGGAATTTTGATTCCAGACTGGCCGATTTCGCAAGAATGATCCCAAGGGCCTGGTCCTAAAACATGCATCACAGGTATCATCTTGTTGGCCTTATGCCCATGACCGGTTTGAAGATGAAACGTTCACTGAAAACGCCCAAGACTGGAATGCGGTGGCAGCAAGGATGGTTGATCCTAAAACAACTAGATTCAATGCCATGAGTTGGGAGTAGCAAGTGACGTCCTTGGAGAAAATGACTCAAGAAATTCTCAGGACCCGACAAGGAAGGGTAGCATCTAAACCGAGCGAAGAGGTGGGCAATCCCCAAGAAGCCATCGAAATAGAAGAAGTTTGTCAAGAATCCTCGATACAAATCAGAGATTCCCCTGAGGTTCAAGTTGTACATGGGATGAGGGGACTTATGTGGCAGCAGGCCCAACTGCTAATGAAGCAGATGCAGCTGTAATCTAGACCTCATCATAACACCTAGGCTTCCAACCAATAGCCCAGAAGTAATCTCGACAAAGCCAAGTGGCCCTGATTTCACAAACCTTGGTAACACCAATGGGTCAGACGACCCTGAATCTACAACATCGTCGGTCAATTCACAGGTAAGCGGGATGACTCAACCAGAGACAGGATGGGTGTTAGTAGAAACACACGTGCCTAATCCTTTGAGCAAGCTTATAACTATATATAGTGACGATGAGAGACCAGAGTCATCTCACGACAACCCTATGTGTGTCCAAGAGGAAAAAGGACCTGAGAAGACTTCTTCCCTTGAGCCCGAAGTGCAAAAAAAGGAGGTCCCACAAAAGGAAACAGAAGTTGAAAGTGGCCTCGAAACAAAGGAACCCAACACATTGGAAACCGGAGCAAATCTAAAGGACAATCCCGAATTGAATGAGCCAAATAAAGAATCCCTGCGAAAGGAAATCAACAGTTTTGTGACCAACAAGCAAGTAAGTTACAAGTCTGTGCCCAACGTCACTATTATGCTCAACACTCAGATGCCCGACGAGCGACAGGTAGAGGTCGATTCTTTGAGGCATAGTGAGGAAGTTCAGGAGCCCGATCTTGAACAAGTATACACCATTGGTAGCCTGCGAAACATACTCACATGGGGCGATCAGCAGATACCTGAGCTGGTAGACAAGGTAGCAGATATCTATGCGATCTCCTATGATCGAAAGAGAAAGTCCATTGTTCAAAGGACTGCAAAGAAATGAAAGATCATGTCCGATCACTATGTCTTTGTTACTATAGAGGAGAACTTGATAAACACATCAGATGACCGGACGACTGAACTTATCGACGTCAGGAAGGCACTCTCAGAGGTCACCCTAGATAGGGCCAAAAGGGATGAAAAGGAGCTATCTGCTGCCATAAAGGAGCTAGAACACTTGCATCATCTGTTCGAATACTATAAAGGCACCACGCAAATCATTGTGTACCTGAAAGGTGAGTTCGAAGAATTTTACAGCGAGTTCAAGAAAGAAAGACACCTTTTAACTGCGAAAATAGCTGAGTTCCAGGAGGACATTCTCATGGCACTCGTGACATGCAAGGATATGGAGTGATGGTATGAAAGGGCACAGCAATCAATAAAAAGACTCGAGTACATTGATGCAGTCTAGTAGGGCCGAGACAAAGAAGAACATGGCATTCGGACGGTAGGAAAAAGTAGTCTAAATCGCATGAAGCGATCAGCCAAGTACTGGGCTAAGATGTCTCGGGACCCACACTGATAAATCCAAGAGTAGTGGATCAGATTCAAGAAGCTCTGGGATAAAATCAATAAAGTGATGAAGGATATTGGACTCGACAGCTTCGTTGACCTAAGCGACGTAGTCGAGTCGCATGCCAAACAATATTCGTTGTGGACCGACGAGGTCCCAAAGATGACCGACGCGAGGCCAGGGAAAGTGCAACAATTTGAAGAGCATCCAATCAGATCTCGAACCGTGCTACAACAGTTGAACTCCATTCTAGTGAAGTACCGGATTCATGCGATGGACATTAGAGGAATAAATGTGGCTCTGATGGAACAACACAAATTTCCATCGGCCCAAACTTGTGAAGAGTTGTTTATCGGTTGGTCTGAGTACGAGATAAATCGCCCTTTTCAAGAGATATCTCGAGCTGACTATTAAATAAAGTGTTAGTATAGGACGCCACGTGGTGATTTTGTTTTTGCTTAAACTGCACTTAGCTATCAATTTTACTTAAACTTTACATTATAAATAAAGACATCAACCAATTAATTAGAGGTCGATGGTTGTTGTAAGAACTCTTTCTTTTTATTTGTTAAGAATTATTTTGAAGATGCTATGAATTGAGAAGTCCTTCTGGACCAGACACAAGTCATTCTCATCAAATGCATGTGATTGGACAGGGAGAAGAACTATTTCCCATCTCGTTTCATGAATGATGTTGTAATGAGTAAGAATTGTTTAATCTATCGTCAAGTTATCTGGTGCAATATTTTGTTGTTCTTTAATTTAAATGATGAATACGAATCGTTGTGTTAACATGTGTTGAATGATTATGGTAGATGAATAATTTTTCTTTCCATTATCTTATTTGCATATGTGTTTTCTTTCTAATAATTAGTTTATCAGGTAGTAATTGGATGATCACGAGTTTAATGTATTAGTACTAGGCCTGTGGTATAGAATCATTGTCTGCATGCTTGAGCAGTGGGTTATCCGAAGCTCAGCCTCTTCTCCAGTAGTTAGAATTTAATCATGTTTGTCATCAAGTTGGTTTATGTCGGCTTACATCTCATATCGGTCTCACCCAAGAGAAAATACAAAAAGAGATTGTCTAAATTGAAGTAAGAGCCTTAACAATAAAACATAAAGCTCGTCGATAAATTGGTCGAATCGCAAGATCTAGAGAACCATTCCACCATTAAACGCTACAGACTCTAATTGGTCCTCGGTGGCGGGTTCAGTTCCTACTGTTGAATCAGGGATTTAGGACCCATGAATAGAGTCCTAAATCCATTTAACTCAACAGTAGGAACCAAGCCCACCACCGAGGCCCAATTAGACTCTGCAACATTTAATAGTGGAATGGTTCTCTAGATTTTGCAATCCAGCCAAAATAATCGATGGGATTTACGTTTTCTTGTGAAGGTTTTCTCCTTCGGTTCGAACATTCGCTTTTTTTTGTATTTTCTCTTAGGTGGGACTGATATAAGATAGGGTCGGTATAAACCAACCAGGCAAAAAAATGGGAATAAACTTGAACTACTGGAGAAGAGGCTGAGCTTGGGATAACCCTTACACCCTAGCATGCAGATAGTGATCATCTACCACATGCCTAGTACTAATACATTAACCATGTGGGTATTCCAATTTCTGACTGAGATAGAATTTATCAGAAGAATACATGCACGTGATAAACAATGGCAAGTAAAATAATTCACTCAACTCTAATCATCAATCACATAATAACACAATGATTCATCTTCATCATTAAATAAAGAACTATAAAACATTGCATCAGATAACTTATCAATAGATTTAGTAGCTCTTACTCGTTACAGCATCCATTCATGAGACAATAAGAAATAATTCTTCTCCACATCCAATCATACATGCATTTGATGAAAACACAAACTTGTCTCTGGTCCCAAAATGACTTCTCAATTAAAGGAAGCTCCGAAATAGTTCTTAACAAAACCAAAAATGAGAGTTTCTTGCAACAACCATCGACCCTTAACTAACCGGTCGATGCTCTTATTTATAACATAAAAATAACTAAAAATAACGATTAAAGTGAAACTAAGACAAAACTCACCACATGGTGCTCTTTTCTATCAGTTTTTCTAAGATTCATCTCAAGATATCATTTAAGAGGGTGGATTTTCTTGTACTCCAACCACTTGATGAACAGATCCTCGCAGGTGTTGGTGTATGGGAATCTATGTTGTTCCATTGAGGTCGAGTGAATCTCTCTTATCTCTACCGCGTGTTCCTCATACTTAACTATATTGGCACTTAACTATTGCAGCATAGCCCGAGCTTTGATCGGGTGCTCCATAAACTGTCGCACCCGACCTGGCGTCGTGTCTGTCACCTTTGCTATTTCTTTGGCCCATGATGAGTCTTGCTTGGTGTGCGACTTGACTATGTCGCACAAGTCAACAAAGTCATCAGGTGTGAAAAACTGGGGGATTCTGATGTCTTTCATCACCCAGTTGATCTTGATCCAATTTTTCTCGCACTTGGCCCAATTCTCTTGGATTTCTTGGTGAGGTTCCTGAGACAATTTAACCCAACACTCAACCAATTTTTTGATGCGGTCAATGTTGCTTTCCCTTAGCACTCGTATGTCATTCTCTTCAGCATCTCAGCCCTTTTGCATCGCACTGATATATTCGATTCTTTCCACGACTTGTTGCACCTTCTCGTACCACCTCTCCATATCTTTGAACGTGGCTAGCGCTATGAGGGTATCTTTTTGCAGCTCGGCTATCCTTGTAGTGAATAGGTGACATTCATCTGTAAATTTTTCATAGGCCTCCTTGAATTCGCTACTTAGGTACACCGTGGCCTGTGTGGTGTCCTAGTAATATTTTTCCAAGTGGCGCAAATGTTCCAATTCCTTTAAAGAAGCAACCAACTCCTCTTCATCTCTTTTATCTTTTTCCAGGGTGGCATTTGTGATTGCCATCCCTGCGTCGATGAGTTCGAACGTCTTAGCATGCTTTATGTTAATCAAATGTTCCTCTGTAGTGATGACGATGGAACGATCTAAAGTGATCCTCCTCTTCTCGATGGTTATTTGGACGATAGCCTTCCTTTTCTAGTCATAATCTATGGCATGTATGTCGGCTACTTCATCCACGGGTTTGGGGATTTGCTAATCTACGTAGGTGAGTGTCTTCCCCAGACTTTCGATGGTATATACTTGTTCAATACTGGGTTCTTGAACTTCCTCCCTGTGGTCTGAAGCTCCGGCTTATGTTTGTCGCTCATCAGGGAGTTGAGTACCGATTGAAATTGAGGCATCGGGGGTAGGCTCGATACTTACTTCATCCTCAGTCGTCGAGATTCCAATTTCTTGTTGTGGTGCCTCTTCCTTTTGTTTTCCCAACCCTAGCTCATATTTTGGGCTATCCACTTGAGTCTCTAGTGCATTGGGCAGCTGAGTGTCTAAGACACTTTTGAATTCTTGTTCATTCTGTGGAAGCCCCTAAGTTTAAGAGTCGGTAACTGGGGAAGATGTCTTCCCTGACTCCTTTTCCTCTTCGATATGTACAGGGGTCACAAGGGATACCTTCGGGCTCTCATAATAATCATAGATTTTTATCAGCTCGCTTAGGGGGTTTGGCGTGGTTGTTCTCCCTGATGTTTCGGTTGTCTCTAGTTGAGTTGAAACACATGTCAGCAATCTGGTCGGTGTCGTTGTGAATTCAAGGTCATCTAACTCAGCGATTTCATCGACGTCTATCCGTTCAGGGTCGCTTGGGCTTATTCGACTTTCATCTGGGTTGTCGTCAGGGACCCTTGTCATAATTATGAGGTCCAGGTCATCTTGCAGTCGATCAATTATCTGTTGTGCATGTTTTATCATGAGTAACCACCTCTCTTGCACGTCCTGAGCCATGGGGGTACCTCTACCTTGCACCAGGGTTACTAGGGGGGCTTATGCTGCTTCGGATGCTATCATTTATTCTCTAGCCCTAAGGGATCCTTGAGCCGATTGTTCTAGGATCGTCGCCTGTTCATCCAGGCTCATGGATTTGAACCTGGTCATTTTGGGATCGACCCTCCTTGCCACAACTTTGTCCCAATCCTGGGATTTTTCGTGAAGACATCATATTCAAACTTGGCATGGATGTATGGCCAATAGGGCCACACTTGAGAAGCATGTTTCAATACTAGACCCTTTGGGTCATGCTTACAGAATCGATTGGTCTAGAATCAAAATTCTAATTGGCTCAACCCTTCCTATTTCGTTTGAGTGGTGTATTTCACTAGGTAGAAGCCTATATGGAATCCACAAGGTATAAATGCTCGCTTCTTATCCTTGACCAGGGTGGCGTTGTAACCTTGCAGGATGGTCTGGTAGCATATCTCTCCCACTACAAGTTGGTTAGAGACATGTGTTGGTAGGAGATGAGGTGCTCTAGTGGCCCCGAATACCCTAATGTAGGTATCGCATTCGTCCAAATACCAGTGGCTGACCTTTGATACCATCTTTTTGGCCTTAGTCGATAGTCTCAAACACTCTTTCTTGAAAAGAATAAAATAAATGTGTGCAATGAATTCATCGTAGATGAGGGAGTAGGATTTTGTGTACCTATTCTCCCATAAGATGCTCAAATATACATGGAGCGAGAGCTCTACGACGTGCTACATTAGGTTCATACCGATGAAGACGTTTGTGGCACACATGACATCCAACAAGTATGATGCCAAGTAGAAGGTTGGAGTCTCCACTTCTTTCGACGTATGGTCATGTTATATGCAGATGCTCAACTGCTTGGAAATGATAGCTCCCTAGTGGAAGCCGCTCCCAGAAATAGCTATTGTGTACGCTAGAGGCATCCACGCCTCCAAAAATCTAGAGCAGTCTTTCTCCCCATGCAACCAGTCGGAAGCCTAGTTGGTGTATTTATTATCTTCTCACCACCATGAGGCCATTAGCCGGCTGGTGTGATGGCACTTGTAGAATTTCATGATGAAATCTGTGTTCAGTCTCTCCTCCAGGTCTCTAAGCTTGTAATATTTTTCGACCTCCACCGGAAGGAACACTCCGACATACTCGCCATTATCATCATTAATAAATAAAAATTGTGTGTCTGCATGGTCAATGAGCCACTTCAGGAGTTCTATGCAGGGGAACACTAGAGTCCTACTTGCTACCATGTGTAGGTATGACCATCGGATATTTGGAAAAACTTCATCGTCTTGCTTTCTCATGTCTGGGTCGTTGTGCGGGATATATTCTGGGAATTCTTCCCAACTGATCTTCTTGAAGAGTTCTCCCCAATGTGGGATTACCGCCTTGGTCCTTGTGTTTGCCTCTCTATCTCCAAAGACCGTAGGTTGAGTAAAAACCTTCTTGGTAGATGTCCTGATGACTAGTTCCAACCATGGAGCAAATTGAAATTGTTTTGTAGCCGCTGGGGAAGATCCTTCTCCTACCTCTGGTTCTTTTAGCTTCGGTGACTGCCTACTGTTTGGATTTCTTGGAGTCATTGTTCCTACAATCGAAAATAAAAAATCTATTAGAGACTGCGTACAGAGAAACACTGGATAAAATATATATGAAGTGTAAGCATGAAAAATCCACACACTGGTACATGCCTGTAAAGCTTTCTAAAACTGGCTATTTGATACTCACGGGATCTCTGCATCTTTCAAATTGCTCATTTCGCTTCCCTGGATGCTCTGAAACTCTTTTGCTTGCATAATGGTTTCGTTTACAATGGCTCAAGAGAATTTAAACCGAGGAAGAACTTACCATGTCATATCAACCATTTAATCTGGGTCGTGAGTGGAATTCAAACAAATTTTTCGTTGAATCTATGCAATTTAAATTCATCGTGGGTTGACAGCGGAGGCATAGAGAGTGATGTGTTCTATCGGTAATTTCAAACGGTTGTTTTGATTCGCACACAAAGTAGCAACTAATGCGAGATTTGGAATTAATTAGTCCCTTAAATGCTCTGAATCTAAATGTATCTAGCTCTAAAACGTCCCATCGTCTCGCTTTCTTAGTGGGTAGATCGGGGATCGGAAATGTGTTATGGATGTTTTTGTTGATATACTTCTGTGAAAAACCTCTGACGCCGATCAATTCCAACATACGGTGCTGACATGGAAAAATTGGCTCAGAGGTATGACTTGGAATTAGGGTACCAGGAATGACTCGGGATAAAGCTGGGTCATACATTTCTCCAATCTGGCAAAGACACATTGCGTTGAAGACCGGTGACTTAACTCGTGAGTATTAGTTCCAGTCGGGACTTTCTTCAAGTCTTGCATTCTAAACTAAACCTGGGATCGTCGATGCCGAAAAGATATCGGGGGTTGGAAATAGGGGATGAACCTATCGCGTGTTTTTCTTTGGATTAGCTTCTTTGAAAACGCTCGATGTCGAAATGCTTCAAAAATCGGCGATGGGCGAAAACTATTTAGCATGGTTGAAATGTTAGTCATAATTCGGTCTTCCCCGGTTCTGACAAGTGCGTCGGGTATCGGCTATTAGCAATATCGTTTCCTTCTTCCTTAACATTCACTACCTTCACCTTTTATCGATTCCGAAGGGGATCAACTATCGACGATGTCTATATGCGATACTTGTCGTGAAACAAAACTTCCTTCCACCAATATCGGTGAAGATCGGTGCTCGGTGATTGAGGTTTTCCAAGTGGTTCTTTTCACCTCTTAATTCCTTCCGATGTTGAATCTCGAGCACGTCAGGCTAAGCGTTTTGGCTTATGATTCCTTATTTAAGTGTTAAGCCCTTTTAGTTCATGGAGTTTCAAGAGTTAAACAAACCTGAAAAGCTAATGAGCGATAAGAGAACAAGCAAAGACAAAACATTTCTCAAAAGAAAATCAAATTCAGATAGTGTAAAGATTAAGTGGTACCCAAAAAAGTGAAAAATTGACATAGGATTTTTAGGGTGTGTTGAGTGCTCAACACAATCCTCGTTGATAGTCCTCATTCCACTGAAACTTGTTGTATTTTCTTAATAATTTCTCCATTGGCACAGTGATCTACGCATACCCTTTTATAAATTTCCTGTAGTATCCTGTGTGTCCCAATGTTTCTCTTAACTGACAAACTGATTTTGGTGGTGGTAGATTAACAATTACTGCAATCTTGGAAGGATATACTAGCAAGCCTTGTTTGCATACTATATGGCCCAATAGTATCCCAAAGGGTGTTCCGAAGATGAAATTCTCTATGTTTAACGATATCTGACACTGCCTACATATTTCTAACATCAGCCTCAACACCCCTACATGGTCTTTCAACAGAGTATAGACTGTCCAATCATCCAGATATACCTCTAGAAACTGGTGGATGAATTCTTTGAATGCAGCTATGACTACTCTAGAAAATATTGTTGGTGCATTCTTCAGTCCAAATAGCATGAATGTGTACCGGTAGGATCCCCATTCTGTGGAAAATGTGGTCTTGTATCTTCCTTTTGGGGCTATCTTGATTTGATGGTATCCTAAGAATCCATCGGTGAATTAATAAAATTCATGTCCTCCTACATTCTCCAAAACCTCATCTGTGAAAGGAGTAGTGAATGGGTCATGTAGGCACGCATCATTCAACATCCTCAGGTCGACACATATCCTTATCCCCCCTTCTTTCTTCTCTTGAACTACCATCGGGCTTACCCATTCAGATTCCTCTACAGGTTCTATGATTCCAACCTCCAACATCCTATCAATTTCGGATTTGACTTTTTGCTTATATATAGGGTTTAGTCTATATGGTCGTTGTCTGATTGGTCTTGCCTCAACTCTTAGAGGTATATTCAATTCACCTAGCTCTCCTACTATTCCTTCCATTTCTATGAACGTTATTGGGAACAGGTCGTTGTACTAGCGCAGTAACTCTGTTATGATTTCCACTGTTTGCTCATCCCAATAGTCTCTAATGTTGGCCATTTTGGGATTCTCCAGTGTCCCAATGTTGACTTTCTTCACCTTGATCAATACAACAAATACTTCTGATTCCTGAGGTGGACCTTCCACTTCTCTTTCACCTTCAACTTCCATGATCTGAATGTTTTGTGGATCGTCTTCATCTAGTGCTTCTTCCCGCACGTGGTAGCATGACAATAGTTCTTTTACTGTTTGTCTGTTTTGTAGTTGTTCTTTCGTCATGAGTTCAAATTCTGGTTCTTTAAAGAATATCACCCCTCTAATTTGTTTCAGTGCAGAGTCTATGTTGGGGTTCTCATGCTCAAATGAGAAAGTGACTATAAAATTATGGTGTAAGACTGTCTAGTTTGTAGTTCCTCTGTGCAATTCCTAGTATGTATACTAGCTTGTAGGGATCCCTTCTAATGTGTGGACAAAATGATGAGGACATTCCTCTGGTGGTGTCATTCTCCATAGCATTCTACACTTCTCCAAGTGTTTTTTTGGCGCCCCCTATATGTCATATTTCTTCAGTTGGTTGCTTCCATGTTCTGCACCAAACCTAATGCACAGTAACCGCTTACATTGGTACCAGTCCTTAACTATTTCTTTGTGTTCACCCCACCATCTTATAGGTGTTTCCTTGAGTGTTATATCCAAGGTTAAGAGAATCTGATTTTCTAACACTTCATCTTCATATCGTGTTAAGAATGCTTCTAAGTCATTCACCCCATGGAAGTTGGGAGGTTCCCTTATCTCCATACCTACCCATCTTACTGCACGGTCTATTCTTGTAATGATCCCAAGCCAAATTCTTTCTTGGAATCACTAACTACTACTAATTTATTGAGTTTTTAAGTGCATACAAGATTCATCAACACATGGAGATCACAATATATTCAATATGTAGAAGCACAAGCAAAGATCTGACCTTTTTATTATGAGCAATGTAAGATCAGTACAATAGATGGACGATCTGGCATAAACCTCAGATGGTCGTACAAGCAATAGATATGAGCTGCTACAAAATGCTCCCGACAATACAAAATGAGAATCCAAAGACTGGATAT
Organism: Picea engelmannii; assembly: GCA_009831015.1. Taxonomy (NCBI): domain Eukaryota; kingdom Viridiplantae; phylum Streptophyta; class Pinopsida; order Pinales; family Pinaceae; genus Picea; species Picea engelmannii. Next base: position 606,718 of record ML778682.1, read on the forward strand.
ACAATGAAGACTAAATCAAGCAGATCTGCCACGTCCTGATAGAATGTTGAAGCCCTGAATAATTATGCCCTGCTACCAAAAGTGTCCAATCATCCTGAGAAAGATGCCAAATGATAGATCGGGCAACTACAAGGAAAACCCAGATGCCCAAATTCCTAAATCCACTCTCAAACTCCGTAGATCTGAATTCTCCACTGAATGGTGTGCCCCACTAGATGACTGAAACCCTAGCTGGATTGACCCTGATGAAGGAGATCTCCAAATGATCTGAAACTCTCCAAGAATATAGATCGGGTGATG